>OZ022252.1:6629592-6717092 GCA_963978915.1 Caenorhabditis parvicauda
AGCCCACACCTATTGTATGTACAACTTCCCCTCCAGCCGTTTTCGAACTTTCTGGATGAAATTGTTCTCTTCTCTCTCTCTCTCTCTCTCTCTCTCTCTCTCTCTCTCTCTCTCTCTCTCACTCTCTCTCTCTCTCTCTTTCTCTCTCTCTCTCTCTCTCTCTCTCTCTCTCTCTCTCTCTCTCTCTCTCTCTCTCTATCTCTCTCTCTCTCTATCTCTCTCTCTCTCTCTCTCTCTCTCTCTCTCTCTCTCTCTCTCTCTCTCTCTCTCTATTTCTCTCTCCCTCTTTCTCTCTCTCTCTCTCTCTCTCTCTCTCTCTCTCTCTCTCTCTCTCTCTCTCTCTTTCTTTCTCTCTCTCTTTCTCTCTTTCTTTTTCTCTCTCTTTCTCTTTCTCTCTCTCTCTCTTTTTCTCCTTCTCTCGCTCTCTCTCTCTCTCTCTCTCTCTCTCTCTCTCTCTCTCTCTCTCTCTCTCTCTCTCTCTCTCTCTCTCTCTCTCTCTCTATCTCTCTATCTCTCTCTCTCTCTCTCCCTCTCTCTGTCTCTCTCTCAATTTATCTTTCCTACTTGAGAACTGATTAGCCAGGTGGTCTCTCTGTCATTCTCTCACTTTCTCTCTCTCTCTCTCTCTCTCTCTCTCTCTCTCTCTCTCTCTCTCTCTCTTCTCTCTCTTTCTCTCTCTCTTTCTCTCCCTCTCTCTGTCTTTCTCTCACTTTCTCTTTCCTACTTGAGAACTGATTAGCCAGGTGGTTTCTCTGTCATTCTCTTCACTTTCATGCCATAAGCATCGGAATGTGAAATATCTGGGACGTTTCTTCGCATAGTTTCAACCTTTCACTTATACGGTGACTATCTCCACACTATCTCCACTCACATGTTGCCACCTTCTCCAATCCCACCTTTCCCCATTCGCCGCTTAAGCTTTAAGCCTTTTTAGGAAACATCCATGTTCCATGTAACGGTTCTAGGTGGTCACTGGTTAGGAGTGATCGGAACATTCAGAGGAACTACTACTACCAATTTTTTATCATTACTAACACTAGCATTCAAGTTTTCTCTCGTCTGATTTGACAAGGACTATTCAATGTTCTCTCGTGAAAAATCACTTTATTGTCCTGAAATTTCAAACACAAGTTATCAGTACCATCCATCAGAATCCATTTTGCTCGAGCTTCTAATGACTTACCTAATCTTATGTCATTTGGTACTGTTAGGTACTTGCACGCATTATGACTATACTCTCACTCGTGCCAAAGTGTTTCCCCTCTCTTGTAGACTTTTCAGGCACATTCACTCGAAGTAGTCTTAAATTTGACCTCCCGCTAACGAAGACGGAGTTCTAGCCGATCTGTATTTTCGTTTCATGCAACTTCAAGTTGTCTAAAAACGTTATCGTTCGTATTTATATGAACGAGACCGTTGTTGAATTCTCAAGCACATAGACCGCTTTTGTACCAAAGCTGAACTCCATTTCATACGATAAGTTTCTGGGTTAATCATAAAATTTCCAGACTCTCGCTCCCACTCTCCACTTCCATGAGTTCATTGGAGCTATCGACAGCCGGATTCTCACAACAGACTGCGAAGCCGACAGTAGAGGTTAGTGTTGTGGGTTGGTGGTTTGTCTGCCGATTTGATGGGCAATGTTCGATCGCGGGTGATGACATTCATTCCTTCAGGTTCATCCAATGCCAGCAGAAACAACGTTCTCATCGTCACAGAACACCTCAATCGAGGTTGAGTACTACAAGCATAAACCGAAACCAGCGGTGCCAGCTAAGCCCAAAGGACTTCTCATTGATCATATGAACAGGTAATTTTTGGAAATATTCACCAAGTTCTTTTCTCTGGGTTCTCTCGCTTTTCTACTGTCTCTAACCACCCCCATTTTTCTTCTACCTCTCGTTCTCTTCATAGAAAAGTAAAGTCATGGTTTTCTGAACAGTAAGCAGCATTGAGCAAGATATAATTTTTAAAACATTAAGTACAAAAATTGACTTTAAATTTGACCCCTGATTCACCATTTTTCGTTTTCATACTTACTAGAGGCACTTTCTCTCTCTACTTAAACTTTGCGAAAAAGATATGCCGCGCGGCAGCGCGCGGTCGGCAGGTATCGCGTGAATATCAACTTTTGACTGACGTTAAGACTATCTCTTTCCTATGAGCAGAAAGCCGACTGAACGTAGTTTTTGTGTAGTATTTCAATCAAAACTGCTCTTTCTCACAAAAGTCCAAGCTACAACGACCAATAGTAACAAAAATTCCCAGGTCGACGTCGATGCAGAGTCTAAGCTCTCCAGTTACACAGACAACGAGCACGTTCCTGAACACGTTCATGATGACACCTTCGCTGATCAACATCCACCAAGGGTTTCAGAATCCCGACCTCGGTAGTCAAGAATTCGCCAAGTTGGAGAATGCTAGGAATGAGGTGGGTTTTTTGATCTACTGAAAGTTGGAAACACATATTGTTGTATTCATTGATATTTTGATATAGATACAGTAATCTAGCTGAAATCAGTTACTGTAGGTGTCTGGCAGGGTCGAGTTACAGTACTCTCGAGAGTAGAAGAGCTCTTTTGAACTTCTAGGATTACTTTAATTTCCTTCTTTAGCAGTTATACAGTTCCTTCTGATTCATTGGAACTATAAAAGTGTGCGAAAAAGTACAGTTTCCGAAAAATCCAAGTTACCGAGATTATTTGACATAGTAAAAATACTGTAATATTCTGATCTACTAGAGTTACAGTAACCTTTTTACATGTAAATCTTCTATCTACCTTCTCGATTAGTGTCGCCAACATACAGTAACACAACCAGTTCCCACTCCTACAGTAACCACAATTTTTGACCTACCCACTTCTCCTCCTATCAAAGTCATTACAGAACATCAAGAAGGTTGAGAACAACCTGATCGACTTCCGCAAGGAAAAACACGCGATTGAGAGTGAAATCGAAGAGATTGATAGGATTGGCAGTCGATTGTTGTCAATCATCGAGAGAACTGACCGACCGCTTTTCAACAAGGTGAGAAACTGTGAACGGACTGCAGAAGGGGGCGGAGCGATGCAAGCGATGCACGACTATTCTTGAATGATTAATTTCAGGTTAGGAAAAACCTCGAGAACAAAAAGGAAGTGATCGAGATTGAGACAAAACTAAGCCTGCAAATGTCAAAGATTCAAGATAGACTGAAAGACGGCAGCTTGGAAAAGGTTTGATTGAAGACTTGTCATGAACATGAAACGTATTCAGAACGTTGCCACTTTCGAAGACTCCAGATTGCGAAAGCGGTTCCAAGAGACTGGATTCTTGAAATCTCTCTATGAGAGAAGAGACAAGGACTTGGAAAAGGAGCTGGTAGGTTTTCATGTTCTGTTAGACAGTGTCGACGCCACCAAATAACCATCAACTGCCACACATATTGAGTTATTTTGAAAAGATCCGTAAAAAAGGGGCGTGTCCCACCTATAACCTTCAAGAGCCTAACTCAAGGTCAGACCGAACTTCAGTGAATGTGCTCCCACTTCTTTGCGTTTATACCGTAATCTTAAGATTGCATATATTTTTTGCATTTTTAAAAGAAATTTCCGATATCACCTGAATCCATGACATTTTCAGGCAAAAATCTTCAACCACGAGGAACTGTCCCGATGGCGGAAGTACAAGGACATTTCGCACCGCCTATGTAGAGACGAAAACACTGTGGAGTACAACATCAGAGAGTCCACTATGAAGTTGGATGTACTTAACCATTCGAGCCGGAAGTAACCACGTGTGCATGTTGTGTGATTGGTTCGGGTCGAGTCAGTTTGGGTGATTTTAAATTCGTAGGGGAACAGATGTCTTATTAGGGTTTCGTGTATCACAGTTCTCCTCAAATTGAGCTGAAGTTCGCTGAATTGTTACGATATAGTTTTATTTCGGCATTTAGGAAAACACGAAACGCGCAGACCATGGACGGCAGACCACCTCTTTTTCTAAGCTTAGGTAAGGTTGGGACCCCCAGTTCGAACATAAGCGTAGCCTAAAAAATAGTGCTGATTAAGATCCACAAAAAAATTGGGGTCCCAACCTTACCTTAGCCTAGAAAAAAGGGGTGGTCTGCCGTCCGTGGTCTGAGCGTTTCTGTGTTTTCCTAAATGCCTTTTATTTAATACGAAAAAGTGTACTGAATCGTTTCTATCAAGAATCATTTTTTTTATTTATCTTTGTCGACACCTCAAATTTTAGGCTTACATGGGAATGCTACCAAAAACCCACGAAATTGGAAGGTCTGACTGGGTTCTTGGGTTTTCAAATACGCTGAAGATGGTAGAACCGGTGTCAAAAACTGCTATGTCGACCTTGTTTCAGAGTTATGAGCTGAAAACCGTGTGAAAAGTAGGTTTCATATGCATAGATCACTTTACACCTCGCTAGACTATATTTTTATGATAGAAAACAGTTGAAAACCTATATTTCCGTTGAAATTTCTATGATTCTTGGATTCTGGGCCGAGAAATCGTTTTTTGAATGACCTCAAAAACCGCTGTATTGACCACCCAAAAAGCTACAACACGTACGCGAAACCAAGCAAGGAGGGTAGACGAGAAGTGAACAATCGTCGGGCACGACGCCGGTGTCCAAGTGGTTAAGACGTGGAACCGCTAAACTTTTTTTATTTTTTTCACTCGAGTTCGAATTTTTTCTTGTTAAAACTTTTTTGTTTTTGTTAACAAGGTGAATTCTAATCATTCAACTCAAAAATAACGGTGCAAAGAATCGAGAAGCTTCGTGGAAGTCGAAATATGCCCATTTACAGAACTTTTTTTGATTCCGTTAGGATTTCTTACCAAAACCGATATCGGACATTGTTCTCTGTTCGGAAATGATTATTACATCACTCAACATAAAAACAAAAAAGTTTTAACAAGAAAAAATTCGAACTCGAGTGAAAAAAATAAAAAAAGTTTAGCGGTTCCACGTCTTAACCACTTGGACACCGGCGTCGTGCCCGACGATTGTTCACTTCTCGTCTACCCTCCTTGCTTGGTTTCGCGTACGTGTTGTAGCTTTTTGGGTGTTCAATACAGCGGTTTTTGAGGTCATTCAAAAAACGATTTCTCGGTCCAGAATCCAAGAATCATAGAAATTTCAACGGAAATATAGGTTTTCAACTGTTTTCTATCATAAAAATATAGTCTAGCGAGGTGTAAAGTGATCTATGCATATGAAACCTACTTTTCACAAGGTTTTCAGCTCATAACTCTGAAACAAGGTCGACATAGCAGTTTTTGACACCGGTTCTATCATCTTCAGCGTATTTGAAAACCCAAGAACCCAGTCAGACCTTCCAATTTCGTGGGTTTTTGGTAGCATTCCCATGTTAGGTAAGGTTCAAAGCACTAGTTGGAGTTGTTTTAGAAAGTTTTAGATAATTTATCGAGGCTTTTTAGTCATCACTACCTAATCTTTTGATGATGAACAGTTTTAATGTAACTTTGTCTTTGAAAAGTTTACTGAAACTTAAGGTTAACCTTCAACTCTTGTCAGTTATTTTCAAGACTTCAAAGTACTTGAGAACCGTTAGTTTAAAGAATCCAACCTATTTTCACCCAAAGCCAATTCGGCCCTGACCAACTTTCTCCCCTTTTTAGAGTTCTTTCCTACGGGTAATTGTAACATGTCTGTTCGCCATTTCCTTCCAAATAAACACATTTATATACAGTTTTATCGAGATAAAAATTACTTGTCGTTAAACTCCGGGTTCATCTGTTCCATTATACTCTCCAGTTTGTCTTCTAACATTGGCAGAATCTCTCGATCAATGAAGAGATGTGTTTCATCGAGTTCCTGTAATGGATGAACATTGTGAAAAAGCAGATTTTTGAAAAGTTCAACTCGTTCTATGGTATCTGATACCGGAGTCACACCCAAATGGTGTCCAGGGTGATTTTTCGTTGAGCCTAAAGACAGTACACCCTACAGTACAGTACGCCATGGTAAAAATGTTTAAACTTATATCGGTTTCACTATTTTTTGATTAAAAGACACGGAAAATACCTACAAAACCCAAGTTTTTTACACTCAGACACATTTTTTTTAAATTAAAAATTTTTCATTATTGTAACCATAACTCAGAAATAAGGTAGCTGAAGCAAATGCGGAGACCACTTCAGTGTGGTCTAGGAGAAAAGTCTAAATACACCATCTTACTGTATGAAAGGTCGGTCCAAATTACTTTTTCGTCATAACATTTACAAGTTTCAACGTTACCTTCACAATAAATTTCGATCCAAGCATTCTGCTCTCATCCATGTGGATAAGTAGCTGTCGCAGGGCTGGATCGCAGGTGATCAATACTCCTTTCTTAACGTTGACCATCTGAAACGAACGTCTGATTGGAAATGATCGTCACAAAAATTTAGATAACTATCGACAAAAAATCGATAAAAATATTCAAAAAGGTGAAGGAAAATGTCAAAATTTTTATTTTCAAGACGAATACAAGGGATAAAATGCAATAAAAATTATTTACAATCGAAATCTGACAATCCAACGCCCAGCGCGTCCAACTCTTCCAGTTTTTCGTCCATTTGATCTCTCAGAAGTTTTCGAGAACTCGAGATTATCATGGACGCGTGTCCTTTCTTCAACATGCCTACGGCGCGTTGCAACTCGCTTATTGAAGACTTTGCAATCTGAAAAAATAAAAATATTTTTTAATCAATTCTATATATCGGAACTGTTTTGTCTTCATTATTTAAAAACTTAATTTTTCAACACAGTCAAAATTGATACTGTATTTGAGAAAACGAGTTAGAAAAAAAGCCGAGAAAAAATGTTTCTATTAAAACATGAAATTGACCAAACTACGGTTATTCCAGTCAATATGACCGAGAAAAAAAGGTGACCAGGACGGGTCGGACAGTAGTTTTTTATGAAATTTTTAAAAATATTTTCTTGTTCATCTATTTCCTACAAGTTAGAACTTATGGTTAAAATCAGTAAAGAAGTTAGGAAAAAACATGAAAATGGCCAAACTACGGTCATTCAAGTCAACATGACCAAGACAAAAAAGATGACTGTGACGGGTCGGACAGTAGTTTTTCTGGGATGTTTCATACCGTCTTGTTTAACTATGTTATTCGAACTAGAACTTATGGTTAAAATCATTTTTATGGTATGAAATCTCACCGAAGAGACGGTTTTGAACCCAGCAGAATAGAGAAGCGCAGCTCTGGCCCTCTTCACTCCATCAATCGCCATCAGAGGCAGCAACTCGGGTTGTGACGCTTCGGAAAGTCGCTGTACCAACTCGGGCAGCAACAGTCTCAATGGCCACATGGATGGAATTTTCTGGAAACATATTTGACTAAGTTCAATGGAGTAAAAGAAACCTCTGAGAATTTGGATATCGACGCCGCTTGTGAGATGGAACTTTGCAACAGACTCTGGACCCAACCGCGTTCAACTCCAAATCTGCAACGGGGTTTCAAGAGATGAAGTTTGGATTACAATATTATTCTTATTTCGTCTTTATCTCTTTTTTCATTATAAGAGGAATTGATAAATTTGGGAATAATTGGCTGATTATTCCGACTTTGTCCCATGTTGAAGAAGATGTTGTTTTTTGTTTACGGCGAAAAATTCGTCAGGGATTCATTTTCAGAAGTCAGATCTGACGATGAACACTAGACTAGTTTCAACTTTCAAAAAATCTGACCAATAAGAGTTGAGAAAATAACTGTCGCTCATGTTTCACTATGAGAACAAAAAATTATAGATATTTTCAAATTATTAGGTTTAGATTGTAACTAAGTTCACATAATTAGTAAATTGCCACCAAAATGTGCTCATTTCTTGAAAGTCACTTCACTCCAGTTTCCGACTCTATGTGAAAAGATTATTTCATGATTTCACCAATTTTAAACATTTACTCAACGAAAAACACCTCTCAGCAACATTCCACAGCAACTCTTGATTCCAAATGTGTTGGAGTATCATCGCTGTGTACAGTCTCATCGGAGGACTGCCAGCTGGCTGAAATCATCATTCATTTACTTTGAATGTGTCTTTTTTCCGTTTGCTCACTGGTTCAATTACCCGAGTTTTGGATGAATTTAGGTTATCAAAGTTACCTGTGATGCTCGATTGACTATCGCACGCAGAATCTCTTTCTCGTGAACTCCGAACTGTGATAACAACTTCTTCTCGGCACATGGGAGTTTTTTGTACTGAACATCAGAGTTTTATTAGGTTGTGAACAGTGGCAACAGTTAAATGAGAAATCGCACTGATTTTGATCTTAAAATTGTTCGTTTGACAACTCCGATGGGTAATCAAGAGTAAATGTCGAATTCCGAATCAAGCAGTACCGATGTTCTGCGAGTCATAGTGCCAGTACTCAAGAGTCTTCTCACTTTATGAGACGTTTCACGAGAGAAACGACCGAAAACAGCCAAAAAGTGCGCTAGGCTGTGTGTAGACCGTTTTAGTTGAAATTTTGTACACGAGTAGATTTAAGTGCGCTGAATCCAAATATGTCGGTTCTGTTCCAGTATGTCCTACCAAAGTCTCGCAGTACTTGCCCAAACTTGGCACTTTCCAAACTTCAGACTATCATATCTTTATTCAAACTTTTTTTCAAGAAGAACAATTTCAGTAACAAAGTAATACAAACATGAGAAATCGATCAATATATAAATTTCTGAAACTTATCGATTGATTTCGGCACAGCCGTTTTTCGTTCATAACTTCACTCATATATCCGCGCGGCCTTATTTTTTGATCTCATTACATAGAGAAAGAAAAGACGCTTCGATTGAATACAAAAAATCAAAAATTCGTTGTGCGTGTGAAGTAGTATGTACTGTTGAGAAAAATACTTCTCAAAAGTACCCTTCAAAATAAAATTTCCGACTGTTTTATGACTTCAATCGTTTTTTCATCACCACAAAAGGTATAGTACCAAAATTAGAAAGTAAAATTTGCCTGGTTCTTGAGATACGGTATTCACATTTTTCATTTTTCACCAAGTTTGCGCACGCTTATCTCCAAAACTGGACCATCAACGTTGCTTGATTTTTGATTCAACAATGTCTGCTAGTCGAGATCTATCGTTTGATAGTAATCACTATGTATCCCGTTCGAATTTGAGAGATTTCTCATGCTTCGAATCAACCCTATGAAAGAACATGTTTCACACCTTTTAAGTACTGTAAAACAACAATTACAACCCGATTTGCCGTGATTTTATTGTTTTGCTCTGTTCTCGAACATACGTAACTTTTCCGGAAAATTCATCAAATTTTGGCTGCTTTATCTCTGTTTTCATGAAAAAGCGAAGAATGAAGTGCAAAAATTGTTTTTACACATTGAAACTACTACCATTCTCTGTAAAATCTTTTTCTGATCAGGATTGATGCAAAAATCTCCAGAATTGATGCAAAATGAACAAAAATAGACAAAAATATTGAAAAACGGACCGAAAAAAAGAAGAGGAAACAAGGAGAGCGCGCAATACAGTATTTTTCTTTCATTCTTACTTTCTTTTCTCCATGTGATTTTGTGAAGTTTTTCATATAATTCAGCTCATTTTGCATCGATTTTGAAAAACTAAGAATCATTTCGGAACAGAAAAATATTTTACATCGATTGGTAACAGTCATGTCGTCGATGAAGATGTTGAAACTTTGCATAGGGATATATTTTCCTTAAACTTAACTTTGTAATAAAAAAAATGTTTTTCGTCACCAAAAAAGTTTTTGAACTTGCTGAGCTGAGTAAACGAATGGAATAAAAATATGAAAAATCAATTTTGCCATTTCTTAGCGTCTAAATGACGATGAAACGAGCTTTTTCATAGGGTTGCATGAGAAATCTCTCAAATTCGAACGGGATACATAGTGATTACTATCAAACGATAGATCTCGACTAGCAGACATTGTTGAATCAAAAATCAAGCAACGTTGATGGTCCAGTTTTGGAGATAAGCGTGCGCAAACTTGGTGAAAAATGAAAAATGTGAATACCGTATCTCAAGAACCAGGCAAACTTTACTTTCTAATTTTGGTACTATACCTTTTGTGGTGATGAAAAAACGATTGAAGTCATAAAAAAATCAAAAATTTTATTTTGAAGGGTACTTTTGAGAAGTATTCTTCTCAACAGTACATACTAATTCACACGCACAACGAATTTTCGATTTTTTGTATTCAATCGAAGCGTATTTTCTTTCTCTATGTAATGAGATCAAAAAATAAGGCCGCGCGGATATATGAGTGAAGTTATGAACGAAAAACGGCTGTGCCGAAATCAATCGATAAGTTTCAGAAATTTTTATATTGATCGATTTCTCATGTTTGTATTACTTTGTTACTGAAATTGTTCTTCTTGAAAAAATGTTTTAAGAAAGATATGATAGTCTGTAGTTTGGAAAGTGCCAAGTTTGGGCAAGTACTGCGAGACTTTGGTAGGGCATGCTGGAACAGAACCGACATATTTGGATTCAGCGCACTTAAATCTACTCGTGTACGAAATTTCAACTAAAACGGTCTACACACAGCCTAGCGCACTTTTCGGTCGTTTCTCTCGTGAAACGTCTCTTATACATCTTTGGAATGGATAATGTGTATATAAGAAAGATATTTTATCCAACATTTTACCTTTAAAGGTATACAATTTTCAATTTCATACAAAATTCAAAAAAAAACCTGAGAATGGAAGAGATCCCAGTCAATGTTGGCGACACAGTCGTACGGTGAAATGATGTAGAGAAGATGGAAGTGAGACGAGAAGATGACTCCATTGTTGAGCGATTCGATGAGTTCACCGTGAAGACGGGATGCTTCGGAAGGTTTGAACCCAGCTGTGAACACTGCGTCTCCGAGTGACGTCGATGCAAGGTTATCGTCTTCTATCTGAAGTTGGAGGTAATTTGATGTTTCGGAGGATGTATTTTGTGTTTCGCCTATAGTTCATAGAAATAATTGAAAGAAATAGACGTTTACTAAAGTTTTCCACTTTTTCGAAATCTCTAAATAAGCAAAGAATTTCTAGACAAATCAGTTCACGATAATATCTGATTTGGTCATGAAGTTTCTCTACTACGACTTTTTTTTCTTGAAATCACTACCGTTTGAAAGATAGAATCTGATATCTTTGAAAAAAAATTCAGAAACATGAAAATTCACCACAACAAGTCCTCGCTCGTGCAATTTCTTCACCGCTTCTTCAATCAGTTCCATCAGTTCAACTTTGTTTTTCTGTTGTCCAAGTAGACTGTGGGACATGATTTTGACGACTTCTTCCTGTTTCGAGGCGATCTGAAGAGATCCTACGATAGAAAGTGAATGAAGCTGCGGAATCGGCATGCTCAGCTGGATATTTTGTGTCCACTACGAAGAAAGTTCCTCAAGCTTCAATAATCGGAGAAAAGGAGCTGACAGCGTTTGGATGGCACATTGTACCCCATGTTTTTTTTCAGCCCGACTTTGCACCTAGCGACTACTGGCTCCTCCCGGACATGCAACAAGTGATTGGCCAGACACATTTTGAGAACCAAAAGAAACGATGCATGGTCTAAGACCTACTTCGCCTTCAAGCAGCCCGCGTGGGAAAGAGAAGCTTCCCAAGTCGCTGGCAGAACACTGTGGCTAGCGGTGATTAAAAAATCATCTGATATCCTAGTTTGCCTATAAAGATACGTTTTGATAAACAATTACTATTATAAAACGCACGTGTAACAAAAAATGTTTATATGTTTTCATATATATATAGATATATATATATATATATAGATGTCGGGGTATTTGTCTGACTATAAATGTGTGAATAACTCTTTTCAGAATTGATATTTTAGGTTGAAATTTTGTGACTAGATTACGAAAATTATGTGTACTTGGACTAAACTTTTTCCAAATTTCTACCTATCACGATACCGTAGTTATGACCTAATTAGTGCAAATTGGGGTCAATTTTCACGTGTCACGTACACCATGTTCAACATGTTTCGAACACGTGTTTCCAAAGCGCAGTGGCAGAGAAGTCGATTACAAAACTAATCGAAGCCCGATCATTTCCTGTCTGATCCCTTTTCTTTTGCTTTTTGTCTAACCGTACAAGTGTAACCTTCTGCTCTATAAAAAGTTTTAGCGATAAAAATACCGTGAAAAAATATTTTCATGCGCTTTGTCTCCCCGGGGGCGAAGCCCCCGGGATTAGAACAATATTTTTGTGCGGTTGGTCTCCCAGGGGGCGAAGCCCCCGGGAGTAGAACAATATTTTTGTGCGGTTGGTCTCCCAGGGGGCGAAGCCCCCGGGAGTAGAACAATATTTTCGTGCATTTGGTCTCCCAGGGGGCGAAGCCCCCGGGAGTAGAACAATATTTTTGTGCATTTGGTCTCCCAGGGGGCGAAGCCCCCGGGAGTAGAAAAATTTATCGTTCTCGGGGGAACCCAAGGGTGGAGCCCTCTGGAAGAGGAAAACTTGAAAGAAAGTAACTAACTAATACCATATGAATTATTTCCTGCGCTTGAGTTTACCGATAGCAAAGAGTACGAGCATCAAAAAAAACACGCAAAACGCCTGAGCGCAGCGAAGGTTCAACAGCTAGTTCCGCAAAATCGGAAATTTTGAATGCAACCAACCTAATAGTTAAAAGCTCAATAAAAATGGAATTTGACGGCCCGAAGTGAGACCTAAGCTGATCCGGTCAAGAGAGAGAGAGATTATTTTCGTCATAAATTTAAATACTTTCTTCAGATTTCACCAGTATAGAAACAATTTGCAACAAATTTGATAAAGCTAGAAGATTACTATAAATTTAAATTTTTCCTGTTATCTTGTTCAAATGCTACAAAATACGAATTTCTGACACGGAAGAGTAGAAACCTCACCTTGAGTGACACTAAATCAAGTAAGAACGACGTCATATTGTCACCGACCATCTGACTCGAACATTCCGGAATCGATGAACGGAGAAATTGTTTGAACTGAAAGTGAGAATGAAGAATATCCGTGACAGTTGATTTTTGCTCAAATTGTGAAATGCAAAATTGCTTTACGGCTAAACAATCGTACTTTCATTGCTTACGACGTTAAGCGGAGTGAGAACCCATGCGTTCAGCTCACAAACTTTTTGAACCTTTTTATCGTATCAAAAACGAGATTTCTCAAACTAATAATTGAGAGATTTATGCGAGAACGAAAGAAAATCATGAGAAAAATGCTGATTTTGTCCGAGTAGTGAAACATAAAATTGTTTTAATGAAAAAAGTTCTTTTCGCATCGATTTGGCCGAAATGTTTAGGAGTTCTGATATTTTTCGACTGTTTTTGAGTTTTTACTAGTCTCCGTACTTTTTTAGCTAAGCTTATGCACCAATGCCGTGATATAAATATAAAAAGCCCTGGTCCACGGCTGAAATCGGACTGCACAAATTTCATCCTATCAATATTTCTATTCATAATTTAAAAAAATACCCATCGTTCTTCCTCTCCGGGCTTCACAATGGTGATACAGTCTCCCTTGGTGTCGAGACCCGCACGGCCAGCTCTTCCCGCCATTTGCAGATACTGCGCCTTTCCTATTCGATTTCTACCGACAAGTGGTGCCTGAGAGTTTTGAGGTTTGGGTGAAAACAAGTCATTTACCTTTATTATCACCCTTCTTACTGGCAAGTTGACCCCTGCAGCTAGGGTCGATGTCGCACATATCACGTACACGAGACCTTCCTGCAAAATTTCAAAATTAACTTTTCTAAATGGCGGCTGTTGCTGCTCTTCACGAAGCTCACATATATCGCTAGAAGCATGGCCGTTTTCAAACGCGCTCTAATCTCAATTTTGCAGAATGAGTACGGTAGGCCTACCCTAGGGTCGGGACTCTCACAACGAACAGTTAGATCTTTGTGGATTTAAATTATTATTCTTACTTTCAGTCCATTCTGAAATTAAAGGCTCATTACGTAAATCGTTCTTGTATTTCAAGGCGAAACTGCTACGGTACTAAGTACCCGATTTACGGAGGCCAGACTTTTTTACAGGTAGAGGAAGCTATGTGAAGCTTGAGAACTCTATTTTTTCAATGAATAAAGTTATTAATATAATAAAAGTATAAGGTTGTCATGAAAGTCTCGATTTTTCATTCTCTCGTGTTTAAAGAAGCAGCGCATGAACAGTAGCGAACAAAAGTTTAGCAACTTTTTATCTGGAACTTCGTAAAACTTACGCGATCACCATTAATTTTTCTCTGAAGCCACTTCAAACATTTGCAAACGTTTAGAAATAAGAAAATGGAGTTGTCCATTGTCGTATTCAAAAGGAAAGTTTTTTCTAAATAGTCAAATTTTAGTTTACTACTTCACACAACACAACTATTGAACATAAAAAGTTCTGAAGAGTTATAGCAACTCAATTTCTATTGTTCAATTTAGGGATGGGCAAATCGCCAGTCATTGGCTTACGATTGGCTATCCACTTTTCATGAGCCAATTGCATTGGCGAGCCATTGGCTATTCAATTGGCGAAACGATGTCACCTTAACAACACCATCTTCAACGTCGAGAAGGCTCAGAAAGCGCAACTTCAGACGCTCGCCAATGCAATTGGCTAACGAAAAGAGGAAAGCCAATCGTTAGCCAATAACTGGCGACTTGCCCATCCCTAGTTCAAATTTTTCCAAAAGTTTGGAGTGAATCAAGAGAAAAATTGAGGACGGCAACTCAAATTTGAAGTGAGTTATCGTCGATATTAAAAGTTGCTTAAGTTTTATTCGCTACTGTATGTCCATCATCAGCTAAACCATCAAGACACGCCAAGACTCATTTGATAGCATTATAATTTAGAGGAAAGTCAGATGGTGAAAAAGTTTTTATTCATATTTTTCAATGGGAAACAGAATAAAATAATCATGTTAGAGTTATAGTTATAAACGACGAACTACAATGGAGTTTCAACGCCACAATGTTGCCGAAAAGTACGGATTCACGAATTGAAGTTGAGTTAATTTTTTTAATTCTCTTATTTCACGATTGTGAGTCATGTTTTTTCTCTATACTTTTTTCTCTATAAAATCACAAGTTTTCACTTGATTCAATGCAATTTGTTGAGAAGGTGTGGCAGATTTTAACCACTGGAACTAATTTCTCGTGAACTTTATATGAAAATGATAAAAATTCACCATAAACGCAGCTTCAATATGTTTCCGTTCATCATGAGTCAGTCCACTGTGATGGAAAGCGATACCCGTTCGGAGGCAGTTCTCCAGCATCGAATCCATCTATGAATCAAACTGAGTCAATCGATAACATTGCAGCTACTCACTTTTCCATCATTGTCTTCAAGAATCGCCGATAGAAACTTCTCCCGTTCGGCTTTATTTCTCTCCTTCAGCGACCTGTGACTCAAAATTGATAAATTCTTCAGATCAAAAAACTCACGTTGGCAGCATCTTCGCTATCAGCACTGCAACATTCTCACAGTTTTTCTTATTTGGGCAGAAAATGATCGCAGACTTTGAGGGGAGCAGCGTTTGTATCAGAAGACAGATTCCTTCCGGGTCCATTTTGGACGATTTCTGGAATTCGCCGTTGGACAACTTTTTGAGATCGGATAATAATAATGGAAAACGTATTTTATGCTCGACTCAAATATGTATATAGTGACTGATTTTTCGCCATCGTTAATTTTTCAAAAAAAGAAAAAATCAAACTCAGAAGAGGAAATATCTTTAATAAAATGTTTTCTCATCAATCCTGACTGGAAAACGAGAACAAGAAATATGAATAATAGTTTCATGTAACTAAAATTGTCTTAACAATCTTTTTTGTTCATTTTTATTCTTCAACTTAGAAAATAATTAACTTTAACCTGGAAAGAATTATTAAATCTCACATTTTCAGGAAGATCAGCATCAAATTTCAGTGTCCCTCCCGGCATTACTTTCCACATCGAATTGCCTATTTTGACGTACTCCACCAATTCGACCTGTAAATTTCCATACACTAACTTTTCGAAAAAAAAGTAAGTCCACATGTGTGATTATTTTGCGTTGTTTGTGAAACTTTGAGAATTGGTGTGATTCAAACGAAAGCATAACTTTTATGAGGATAGTTTCTAATAGAACTCATGTTGTGTTCCAGAATTGTTATTTTCGATAATTCATTCAAAACTTTTAAAGAACTTGATAAAACTAAAAATTTGTGATCGGAAATGGGAATTCCGCGCAGGTCTGACTGATATGTTCCATAACTTGAATAAAATTATCTCTTTGAAAGAAAACCCACGGGTCGAAAATTCGTGGAGAACACAAATGCGTCCAACGCCTTCTCCAGTTGGTTCATGTTGGGAAGAGTTGCGGACATTCCGACAATTTGACCCTTTCCTTTGGACATGAATTTGCACATGAGCTGTTCTATAATGGCACCCCGATCACTTTCACCAATCATGTGAAGCTGAAAATAACAGGTCAGGAAAAGAGACAGATAGATAGAGAGAGAAAGATAAAAAAATGAGAAAATTACCTCATCAACTACAACCAAACCAATATCTTCAATAGAATCTGTTGTTATAAGTGAATTCAACAGAAGGTTCGCCTGAAAACAAAAGGATCCTAAGGAAAACTCAAAACTGCATACCTTCTCAATAGTCGCAACATAAATCGATTTCCTCTTCCTTCGTTTGATAGGTGGAAGTCGTCCTGTAAACAGAATTTTATCATGAAATCCGTATAAATGAACCTTTATTCGCTGCGTACTCTTCAACATTGATATCGAACAAATCCTCGAACGTTTGCAGTGCGTTGATTTTTTCTTGTACGATTGCAACGTACGGTAGGATCAAAATGGCATTCCTTCGTCTCACAATCGTTTCATAGAGGATGAGGATCTAAAAAGTGTTTGCTTGAAAGCTGAGATAAAGTTTTCCGATCCATGAGGAAATCGGAAAAAATACCTCAGCGATCAGGGTTTTCCCAGCACCAGTTGGAAGTGAAAGTATACAATTCTTCCCGCTTCTGAGTCGACTATTCGATAAACATTCCATCTGCCAATCTGAACACTCATCACATCATGAAAACGGAACCCGACAACGTACCATAGAACTTGCTCATCTTCTTCAGTCGCATGTAGGTGTCGACGACTTTTGAAGGAAGACCAGTTACACGCGTCAGCTCGTTCTCTTCCACATGAATCTTCGAAGTTGACGGTAGGTTCTCTTTGTCCGGTGGGTCAAATCCATCACTTTTGATTTGCATTGCAGTCTTGAAGCCCTCACTCTGAAATTCAAAGATATTCGGTATTTATCCGAGTTGCGCAGTATCGCGATTTTTGATTGAAACATTTGTTTTCGTGTGGTGAATTCCGACAAAGAATGTGAAAAAGAAACCAAAACTAGTTCGTCTTTCAATTCGAAACCTTGAAGTGTCACACTACCGATTTATGTTTTGAAAAATTTTACTTCCATGCAACTCTGGTTTTCGCTATCATTTTTTTTGCTTTTCAAAAATTTCACTCGGAAATTACCAGAATGGCAGAGGTAGTTCGGCGAATCGGTGTAGGAATCTTCCCAACCTTCCTAACTGGGTTTTTCTGCATTGCGGGCGTCAAAGCAGCCTCATCTGATGTTCGTTTCTTCAGGCCAAGAGATTTTCTTCGAGGAGTTTCTGAAAATAATAAGGAGTTTGGGAAAACAACTGGGAAATACGAACTCGGTGATGGTTTCGGCTCCACAATTTCATCGTCGAAAGAGTCATACTCGTCGGTGATCATGAAATCGTCTCTTATATAATCTGAGATTTGTTTTATTTTTGAAAGAAATGTTCGAGATAAAATGTACGGATGAACCACAGGAAGACGACATTCAATTTGAAAAATATAAAAATTTACTATACATCTAACGAAATTCTCAGGCAGAAGGCCTGGCTTTACTTCTTAAATAGTCTTCCATCTCCTGGTGTTGTAACCATGGATCAGAATTGCTCCATTGCTGAAAACATAAATATTCAGAAGTTTCAAACAAAACATACCTTAAGAACTTGCGATGCCCTGTATGCACCATAAGCAGCGCTTACTGTGAACGCTAGAATGCCTGTTGCATACACATGCGCACGAAGTCGAGAGGGAATCATCTCCTAGAATAGTCGACAAAAAGTGAAATTAAAAAACAAAAGAGACACTATAACGAGAGACGCCGTGCTAGGAAGACGGGATTGAGGAATTTGACACATCATAAAATGGTTAATTTCACATTGTAGTACAAAAAAACGTGTGTCGTCCGATCGTGCGTTCTATCTGTGGACACTGAGGAAATAAACCAAAGACATAATATCTCACGACTTCTACAGTAATCCATTCAGACAGTACTTTAAAAAATTTTTTTTCTTGCACAATGTAAACCGCAGAGCGACCGCAGAGTTTTTCTTATATCAGGCTCAGGAAAAATTGGACTCCCATTTTCGGAACTTACTTGTGCTTAGAACCTCACCCAAGCCTATTTAGGAACCCTACGTGTTATTAGGAAGTTTTCGAAGCCTGAAAAAATTGACTTTGCGACTCTGCGGACACTCTGCTGTTTACATTTTGCTTATTTTTTGTTGTAAAGTACCATCTCTATCGCGATATATCACTCTCCGGATGTATACATTGTTGTTTTTCAAAACAAGGAAAAAACCCACTTGAAACTTTTCAAACTCATTATTTTTTGTGGAAAGTGATCAAAATGGATGATGATGTTTGTTATATTTGACGTACTTTTTTCCACCTTTTTCACCTTTTTTCTTGATTTTTTTTTTGCTTGAATTCATAAGAGTTCATGTGTATACGTGAGCGTGACCGAGATTACACTCCGACTCACCTCCTAGATTTTATTTTTATTCTGTACAAAGTCATCAAAATGGATGATCATGTTTGTCGACCAGTTCATCAACTTTCTGCATCACTGTTTACAGGAAGACAGAGCTGTTTTTAACAAAACTGACGAAAAGAAAAAAGTAGACAAAGGGAATGGTGAAAAGTTGGTTTTGCAAAGCGAACGAGAAAAATATTTTATTTTTAGTTATGTTTCTTCAACTCAAAAAAATACCAAACAAAAATCTCTGCAGGTGAGCAAGCATCTAAATTATTGCAAAAGTATGAGCATCCTGAAGGATTCTTAAGATTCTTCTTCTTCTCACTTTTTAATTTCTTCCAGTTTACATCTTTCAGCAACCTTCCGCTGACACTCCCCCTGTCCCTTCAGAAAAAGTGGCGAACGATGAATTGATGGTCTGTTTCTCCGTTATTTTTCAATACAATGTAGACGAATTCAGAAAGATAATGATAATGCGAACAAAAAGATAAAAGTAAGAAGGTCTACGTGACAAAAATCATATTTCTCATTGTAGAAGAAAAGGAAGGATAAAAAGGAAGAGAACGTTATCGCCGTTCCAGAAGATGACATAAATAATCGCGTTGCCGAAGCTGTTGATGGCGAATGGGATGATGAAGAAGAAAAGAGAGTCGGTTTTTACTTTTTCAAGCACGACAATGTGTGAGGATGTTTTTTTTTCAAAAATATGCCAGGGTCAATCTCTCACTCTGTGTATCGTTTCTAAAGTTAGAATTCTCGTTCCTAATTCTCATCGGAGTCGATTTACAGAGAAAAGCGAAAAAGGAAAAAGGCAAGGAAGAGAAGGTGGTCAAGAAAAAAAGGGAAAAGTTGACGGGAAGTTTGGTGGGTCCACCGGAAACATTACAAGCAAATGGTGGTATAGAAAGATCGGTACGTCATGGTTTACATTCAAGATTCACAGTGAGATAATTTCAGCAGGGGTGCGTGTTGAAGAAAAAAGATACAAAGCAGCTAGATGGAAGCGATCCGGCTAACAATCATGCAATGAAGGTTATACTTCATCTCTCTCTCTCTCTCTCTCTCTCTCTCTCTCTCTCTCTCTCTTTCTTTCTCTCTTTCTCTCTCACCTCTCTCTCTCTTTCTCTCTCTCTCTCCCTCTCTCTCCCTCTCTCTCTCTCTCTCTCTCTCTCTCTCTCTCTCTCTCTCTCTCTCTCTCTCTCTCTCTCTTTCTCTCACAAATATCGTGTTCAGCTCGGAAGGAAAGCGTCGAAGGATAGTAGTTTGATTGCGGTAAGCTTCAAAACCCTCTCGATTAGTCCGAAATTTGTTTTTTCAGGATCACAGTGACCATAACGAAGTGAGTTTTTCGCTACTTTAGCTACCAGTTACTCCCAAACCAAACAGTTACCATGCCTAAGCCTAAATGCACCAGTGCCAAACCAATCTGTAAAGCATTCATGCGAGTGTTTGGTCGAAGGTGTTTACTCAAGGAAATAATCCACTTTTTGTTTATTTTTCACTCTATTATTTTATTATTTTTCTATTCATAAGGTCTACTTTCTTCGGGGTGCGCCCGTGGTCCGGTGCCTTAGAACCTGCCATCTACTCCCTTCTCATCAAGGTGCCCCTTCTCGATTTAAAATCATACGACATCTCTCACAGTTGACTGGTGAAAGATTACTATTTCTTGTTACTCCTGTTTTATACACACATTTCTTTTTTTAAATATATTTTCCGATAACCGGAACAAAGCTATATTATTATCTTGATAAGAAAGTCTCCGATGAAAAAAAAACGTGATTAGTTTTCTCTTGCCTACTTCACACAAGGATTCTCAATTTTGCAGCAAACCCGGTTGAGAATACACCCTTCCAAGACTGACGAGGTACAAACAATCACGTTTTGTGACAAATTTCACGTTTTTAGAGAATACGAAAGGCGAAACGAAAAGAGGATATGGAGTTGAGGTCACACGAAGAGAAAAGTGTCCTGCCCATGCGAAGCCCCAATCCTAAAACCAGAGTTGGCAAGTTTTCGGCCGACAACCTCATTGGTAACGGTAATGGTGCTGGTACTGGAAATGGTAATAGTGAGCAACGGGTGAGTGTTTACTCTATATACTGAGTTATCGGTCTCTGTGGTTTGGAATTATGCCAAAACGAAGTTTGGCGGAATGACTTATCACAACGTGAAACAAGCTGAAATATGACTTGTCCAGGTGAAAAAACGGGAATTTTTCGAACTGTGAGCTTTCCCCTCTCTGTTCACTCATGCATTCTCTTTTCACAACCCTCTATTATTATGAAAGTTTTAATCAGAAGGGCTACCGTATGAGATGTCAGTATACAATTTGAAAATCAAAGTGGTTGTATCTTTCTACCAAATTGGATTTATTCTCAGTTCAACCCGACAAACTAACCTCAATATTTCAGAAGACCAAAGGATCGAAAGGCGTGAAACTTATGAGATCAAAGTCTATCATTATACCTCCAAAGAAGACGGGAAGTCTGAAGAATACGAAGGAGAAACTGCAACAACCACCACCACAACTGAAGGTTTCCCCCTTTACCTTTCACCAATAATTTTTTGATTAATGAATTCAGAAGAAGAATAACAATGTGCTTGAAAATTTGAAAGAGTACGACTTCAAAAGTGGGTTTGGTTGTGAGAAAAGTCCGACCGGTTTGAGTGCAAAGTTTGTCCGTCCGAGTGGTGTGCGAAAGGGTCGAAGTTTTACTGGTCTATTTTATGTTTAAACTTTTGTTTCGATTCATTTCCCGTGGGTTTACAATACTAGAATTTGAACGACCTTCACCAGCAAACTTTCCCGTTGCAGAACACTTTTCCTTCATGAAAGGACTGATCATGAACGGCGATGCTTCGAAAAGTAACACCCCGGAGAAGGCGGCCTCCCCAGGGTTGTTCGGCAGCAAGAAGAAGATGAAAAAGGTGGATGGAGACGATTCGTTCATTGTGTGAGTTTTCTTTTCCGACATGCACTCCCTTTTTTGCGGTTCTCTCCCTTCTGTAATATTGAAAGGAATAATGCTGAAACGGTCATGTTAAAAATATTTTCTAGTTTAAAAATGGAAAACTGCCAAGACAAGCAGCTGTGCGCGGTTGGATTTGGTGCTCATCTCCGAAACAACAGCACCGACGCTTTTGTCTAATATTCCTCACTTCTGTCATACCCTTATCTCTATCTGCAAGTATTTTTGTTTATGAGCAAACGAAAAAGCGCGTCTTGCTGTAATTGAATAGATTGAATAGTTTTTAATTTAATGATAATAACTTTATTCATTGAAAATAAAGTTCACAAGCTTCGTGACGACCAGCAATAGCCGCCATGCGCACAAATAATGGGCGTGAGAACCGTAGGAGAACCGTTTCGAAAAAGCTGCAGAGTTGAAGTTGAAGCAATTGAAAAGCTACATTTTGAACGAGCTCGCCCGCGGTTCTGCATGTTTTTGTATTCAAAAACCTAGTAAACGGTTTGAAGAAAGGATCAAGACGATACGGGATTCGACGTGATGGCCGAGTACACAATGGACGACATTGGACCACCACCGCCGGACCTTCCACCCTGCACAAACAACGACAACAAGGGTCAACTGTTTGTCAAAGTTGGTCATTTCGAATGATTGTCGTGGAGAACACACCGACGTTCAGGGAATTCCCTTCTGGGCGTTGAGGGATCGAGTACCAGAATCAAACAATGTTGTCATGACGTTTGCCCTGAAAGATTTGGAAGAGGGCAAGTGGGTGATGTGCGACAAAGTGAGGGAACCGTGAGTTTTTGGAATCTCCTGTAGATTTTTGAGATTATTGGTGAATCAATTTTTTGAAAGGCCACAGTCCATCAAAAATTATCACGCGCAGCAGCGCGCGGATCAGTTTCTCGAAAGTTGACTTCACACTTTTGGGTCAGATTAGGTTTTCAAATGGCGTTAAGACTTTAGCTACCCAAGCCTATAACCTGATGAAGGACATTTCAAACAGGCTGTGACCAAATTTTGAAGTAGTATGAGACCTTCGCAATTAAATCTAGGATTCTACGGTCAGAGTCACAACGTTCAATCATTGTAAGGTGCAAAACGACTTTCAGCAACAACCTGGACCCATATCAAGAGCTCGATGTGTTGAGAGCGAGAGATGAAAAGTACTTTGGAAAGCCGAAACAGGTAGGTAATAATACTATTTTGACACAAAAGGGTCTTTTTGTTACAATTTCATGCTGTCTTACATGTACAGTGACATTTGGCTCAGAGAGTACCTGCAAAACTTTGATTCGGTGTAATGAAGTACAGTTCAATGTCTTCATTCACACTAGTTTTTGGTTAATTGTACTGTTTAACATGTTTAAGATAATGCAGGCAACAAACTGAAAGTTTCTAACGGATTCCCCCACTTTTATTCATTTTCACGCGTACAGTAATCGGAAACTCCTCTTCGAAAATAATTTTTACAGTCACGAAGTTTGTTACTGTATTACATTGTAGATTCTGAGTAATACTGCTCGCTCTTGTGCTTACCTAATCCAGACTAGAGAAGCGTTCAAAGAAGCAGCGGAAAAGGAGACTATGGTAAGTGTCTTTGGACAGAAAAGGTATGACGTGGAATTATTGCAGCAGCCGCAATCGCCGCCGAGACTCAAGTTTTCGATTCCGAGACAAAGTCAAGTTTACAATAAGTGAGTTACATCATTTAAATATTTTATTGTAAAAAGAACACAGCCAGCAGGTTAGGCATTTTCTTGAGCTGCATAAAAGCTATTTTTATTTTTTGTCGGGGAAAAATATTGTTTTATTTTTGTTGTTATCCAGGAAATGTCGAACGGACCCAGTGACCAAGCTACCATTTACACCGGGAATTGTGCGGAAACAGAGAATCAACAAGGCTAAAGTGAGTGTCAAACAGAACCACCAAACTGAACGTCGTTTCAGTTTCGTTACACCGTCGAACCGTATAAGAAGAAATGAAAATTTCAATGAAACTTTAAATCCGTGTACAGAGTCGAAAGTCTATTCTAATGAAAAAAGAGCTATTTCAACACATTGTCTTCTTTTTGTAGGTCCTCAGCTCAAATGCGTCTGATCAAAATGGTCTAAACGCCATAGGATAGGTTCTGTTAGCAGAGATATCAACAGAAAATGTTCTATGGAAGCCATTACATATTCTCATTAAATTTATTAAAAAATACAACCGCTGGAGGGTGCGCGGGGTGGAGAGCGCCGGACGAACATGGACTTTCGTGTTGATTTACAAACTCCACTTGTCTTCACCACTTCTTACAGATTGGAAAAGAATTGTGCAATGTGAGAGAGAGAGAGAGAGAGAGATAACTCACTTTAATTTATTCTACTCGGAAAGAGAGTTAAGAACATGTGGTTTGAGCTCATCGGGACAACATCGACAGAGAAAGGATGTCCATACTCTCACACGTACAGTAGCGGGCAAAACTTTAGCAACTTTTTATTTTTGGCCATAACTCGGTTCAAACTCGAGCGATCACCTTCAATTTTTTTTGAAGTTACTTCAAACAATTAGAAACATTTCAATAATAATGAGATGTGAGTTACCTCCTTTCCTTTCAACTAAAACATTTTTTTCCCAAAACAGTTCCATTTTCGTTCACTAGTTCATACAACTTCTTCAAATTTTTCTTCTGTTTTATGATTTTTTCATTTCTCTTTCATATTCGTTTCTCATAAAAAAACGTTTTCTTGAATAGAAAAGTAAGTTTTCAGAAGCGGATATGTCAAAAGGTGTGCAGAATTCAGGTTCAATGACCCAGTCTAGCGGGATAACATGGATTGAGGCAAACTTTTTTTTCATATTCTAAGCGTTCTGCTTCCCAACTGTTGCTTAGCATATTTTTCGAGCTATGAAACACTTGCTAGCTAGAAACTGTACCACGACCATGACCTTACTGGAGAATTATTCTGTCAGTAACATTTTGGCACAGTAGCGTGGCAGTGCTTGAGAACGTTGTCCTTCTGTGAAATGATGTACTACACAAAATTTCGATAGCAAAAAAAAACACACATTATATTTTTTCTCATTTTTGTTGAGTCCCACAGACCTATTTACGGAAATAGGGATTATTATGGCGACTTTAATGACAAATATTTCCGTGCATTTTGGCGTGTGCAAAAACTTTAGTGCTAACTAAAGTAAAACTTTCTGTGAATCATCGATTCAAAGTTTAAACTGTTTGTTAGTGATGATACAATGCTCTCAATCCGATTGTGCAACTGTCGCTTCGATTTTATGAAGGACACGTAGACGGTACCACGAGCTGCTGTTCTGAGAATTCTATGCTGCACGTTGAGTCAACATTTTGGTCACTATTTCCGTAGTTATAATTGATGGACTTAACAAAAATGTACAAAAATGATGTGTTATGTTTTTTTCTATCGAAATGATTGGCAGAACTCTGTTTAATAGAAGGACAACGATCTCAAACCCTGCCACGCTACTGTGACAAAATTTTACTAACAGAATAATTCTCCACTAATGTCATGGTCGTGGTACAGTTTTCACCTAGCCAGTGTTCATACCTCGACAAACATGTTTAACAACAGTTGGGAAACAGAACGCATAGAATAAGAAAGAAAAGTATTCCTCAATCCATGTTACAAGGAATCCCGCTAGACTGGGTCATTGAACCTGAATTCTGCACACCTTTTGACATATCCGCTTCTGAAAACTTACTTTTCTATTCAAGAAAATGTTTCTTATAAGAAACGAATATGAAAGAGAAATGAAAAAATCATAAAACAGAAGAAAAATTGGAAGAAGTTGTATGAACTAGTGAACGAAAATGGGACTGTTTTGTGAAAAAAATGTTTTAGTTGAAAGGAAAGGAGGTAACTCACATCTCATTATTATTGAAATGTTTCTAATTGTTTGAAGTAACTTCAAAAAAAAAATTGAAGGTGATCGCTCGAGTTTGAACCGAGTTATGGCCAAAAATAAAAAGTTGCTAAAGTTTTGCCCGCTACTGTATGTATGTTCATGCTAATAATTGCCAACAGCTGAAAGGAGGTCGGCCGAGCAAAAAGACAATCTGGAAAATGCAATTACTCTAGAAAAAAATTAATATAAACCAACTAAAACTGATTCTAGTAACTTTTGAAAATCATCTCCGGGTCTCTACTATTAAAAAATTTGCCTCACGAAAATGGGGGCGGGGCAAAAGTGGGCGGAGGATTTGTCAATTAATAATATGATTGGGCCTTTTTGTCACGACGCGTCGCGACGTGATGACCTATGACGTAAATGCATTGTTGAGATCAACAGCCTATAAACTCCATACGACACGTATTCTCACTATCATCGTCATTCCAATCAAATATTACAATGGCTTATTCCTTGGCAGACAGAGACACATTAATATTATATGTGCATGCGGAGTTCAACTTAAACTGAATATCAAAGAAATTTATTTATCAGAAATGTCGGCGAGTTTCGATTCACAGCTTACAATTCTGATTTGATTCTTTCTGTTCAAAATCGAGCGATCCTGAATCAAAATATTGTGAATGATAACAACGGGAATCGGGCAAACCTCCAAAAGAGCGGCCATGCATGACGGGGCACGAATGAGGTAAACCTTATTGTACTGCTCAATATTATCACCAAAGTCAAAAGTGTCTCTGTAGGCCATTGCTTCACTGCTAGCTTCAAAGTAGCTGAGACTCGCGGGATGCTGCAATAAGGTGAACTGTGTTCCTTCTCATTCACCTCCACTCACATGATCGTTGCTGTTATTGTAAATGTCAAACTGGATGCGTACACGCGACAGTGCCTTCATATTGTACGAGAACTCGCTTGCCCTATCTGATTGACAACTCACTACTCATTTAAATTCACCATGTACTCACTGCTCATTGGAGGAACGAAAAAGTTGTAGCCGAGCACGAGGTCAATCTGCTTTTCCTTTCCGTTTCCGACAAACACGACCGAAACAAACTCGCAATCACGATAGACAACGTTGAGTGATTTCAAGTTTTTAATCGGGTTCGGTTCTGGGTTCGATCCAACCGTTACAGTGTCTGGCAGTGGGCTATCGTGCCTGAGGTCGTACTCATAGACAACCAGCTTATCATCAGAAATTCCCCATTCTTGTTCTGCAATCGAACTAGCAAAGACTGGCGAGTGGTACTGTGGAAGACACGGCTTCTTGCTGTCTTTCAGAGGCTTAACGGTTGCGACCTTGCTGAAGACCGAGTTGTAGACACGCTGAAAGATGAACAGCGTCATCAACAACATCGCATCGTCGTCTTACCGGAATGAAATTGTCTCTCTTACGACCGGGCTCTTCCGGTGCCAAAAGATACATATTGGTTTTTGTACTATCGACACTGAAAAAACATAGAAAAAAGCGAACTTTCGACTCACGTGGTGGGATAAGTGTTGACAAGTGAGATTCCTGGGTAGCTAACGGAAGCATGACAGTAACGACTGTTTGTGAGCACCGTAACCCTGACGTCCTTCAAGTCGGGTATTTTGATATTAATAGTCTCTATTTTCTCTTTCCTATCCTCGTCGTGGTATCCAGAAAATTTGTCAAATACCTGCGATCAATAGTTATAATCGGACAAGTTCATGGCACTTACCAAGAGGGCAAGATTATCTTTATCGACGTACTTGAACTGCAAGAACGACCGGTCCCATTTTTTTGTGGGGCTCGAACTAATCTCGACTGTTTGGGTGGGAATGGTGTATTTAATGTCCTTTATCGCGTCGAACGGTATAGATGTCAATCCTTCAATGCTCTTGTGAAACACGACATGAACGCTGAACGAGAAGGTTGTAAGATGCAATATAGCCATTGTTCTCACACATTGCACATAGAGATGGGGGTAACCGAGACGATGAAGTCTTTGAAAGGAATGCGATTTATAGAGAAGAAAGCGGGCTGTACGAGGTCCATCCTGGAATCAATTCCCACTATTCAGTGAAAACGCACTGCGCACTAACATGTTGAGCGATGAAAACTTGATTGGATTCCCGTCGAATTTGATCTCGGAGAAATCAACATCTGTTGGATTAGTCGACCCTAATCCCTCCTGTATCCCGAAAATCTGCAATTTCCGAGTTCGAAAACGTTGCGATGAATTATTAAACTTACAACAAGAAAAATGGGTGCTAGTGCACGTATGCTGACCATCGAGAACATCCTCTTCCTCTGAGATGCTAATGAGATCTGTTCAAGAAGAATAAATGACGATAGCAGCGGAGACCCAGGTCAGATCAGGATCACGTCACGGAGTGTAAGGTCGTGTCACGTTCAACCACGTTCTTACAGCTCTTTTTGTAATAACATCACTCTGCCTTGACTACGGCATTCTTACACCTCTCTCTGTAGCAATATCTCACGGTTCACTCTACCTTGACTACGGTATTCTTACAACTCTTTCTGTAGCAATATCTCACTATTCACTCTACCTTGACTACGGTATTCTTACAACTCTCTCTGTAGCAATATCTCACTATTCACTCTACCTTGACTACGGTATTCTTACAACTCTTTCTGTAGCAATATCTCACTATTCACTCTACCTTGACTACGGTATTCTTACAACTCTCTGTAGCAATATCTCACGGTTCACTCTACCTTTACTACGATATGGAATATTCATTCGATTTCACGTGCGTGCCTTGTGTCTGGTTTGTGCTCATGGAAAAAATGAAGACTCAAAATTCTGACTTAATTCAAACGAGTTTTTTTTCATCGAGAATAAAAAGAAGTCAGAATTCTACGTTGCATTAACTTCAATTAGAAAAGAAAAATTTTTTCCGTGCATGGGGGACCTGAACCTCGTAATTTGTTTTCCCAAATAACAGACCTATAGTTCAAGACATTTTGGATACTTACTTCAGATACTTCAGAGATCCATTGTTCGCGTTGTCATGTGACGGCGTGGATCAGAAACTTCCAGGTTGAACGGTCCTTTGCCACGGAGTCTTTCTCACCAGCTTACCACCACGTCTTCTCTGACCAGACATAGAACGGATGACGAAATAATAACACATTTATTGGTAGAAAGACAAAAAACCCGTAGAAATCAACCAAAATAGTATTACACCCATTGCAATGTCAGTATAGCTATGATGAAAGTGGATACGATGTGGATGGTGGAACTGCAAGGTTCGTCAAGTGGATCATCACCTATGTAGTCTGGAATGAGCATAGAAGGAGAGCACGACGAGCAGAACATTTCACACGGTGGGCACGTTATTGCACCAACACGAAGCCATCCGTCTACTATCTGCAAAACGGTATTTTCATGTACTGGAGCGGTAAAAAAAAGTTTATCAGGATTTTCTGTCAAACAATAATCGAATTCACATAGCTTCCCACATAGCTTCCTCTACCTGTAAAAAAGTCTGACCTCCGTAAATCGGTTACTTAGTACCGTAGCAGTTTCGCCTTGGAACACAAGAACGATTAAGTGATGCGCCTTTAATTTCAATGGACTGAAAGTAAGAATAATAATTTAAATCCTCAAAGATCTAATTGTTCGTTGTGAGAGTCCCGAATCCTACCGTACTCATTTTACAAAAATGCGACTGGCGCGCGTTTGAAATCGGTCAGACTTTTTGCTAGATATGTGCAATTCTCCCTAACAGCATCGGAAAATACTGAAAAACTGGTATATAGACAAGGATAATATTTTTTCACGAAAAAGTAAGAGTGTTTCGAAAATGCTGACTTGTTTAAAACGTTTCAATTTAGGCTGATTGAACATTTTTGACAAGAGTCTTACCCAAAAATGCCAAATTTACAACCTTTACTCTACAATAAGTTGATTATCTCTGGTCTACTATGGATCGGCAAATCGCCAGTCATTGGCTATCCTCTTTTCGTTAGCCAATTGCATTGGTGAGCGATTGGCTATTCAATTGGCGAAATGATACCATCTTCAACGTCGAGAAGGCTCAGAAAGCACAACTCCAGGCGCTCTCCAATCGAATAGCCAATCGCTCGCCAATCACTGGCAACTTGCCCATCCCTATTGTCTACTGGAGGGAACAGTTCGTTTCCCTTTACCCTGTTTTACTCACCCTGTTCACGTGAATCTTCTGCCCAGCTCCATAACATGGGAAGAAATCCGTCGAGTTGAACGTAGCGACCATCAGCGTTCCGTTTTGGCAAGCATACTGTAAATATCCATTTCAATCTTCAGTTCTGTCAATTTTCTTGTTTTGAAATTCTGTGAATGGACAGTGGTAACATGGAGGTTAAATCGTGCAGATACTTGGTTTTACTGATCTTCTCTGTATCTCGTCAAAATCACATCTCATAAGCGCTGCGAAATACGGAGACTAGATTTAGAGGTTTAAAGTGTTCAGTTCTGGAGCCAAATTCGATCGCGACGTGATGAAGTCAGTGAAAATGATAATAGTGACCATCGAACCAAAGTCATAATGCTGTTTTTTGGTTACCGAAGTCAAACCTCATAACATCCCGCCATGTGGTGCTTTAACGATCGTACTCTGCCGCATTTTCGCTCGATCCACGGTTCCGGAAAGTCGAAGCACTTTGAGTTCTGACCGTACACTTCCAAAATGTCCTCTCCCTGCTTGTTGTTTCCTTCCAATTCACATCTAGAGTCACGACGGCCAGCAGTCTCGTCTAGTTTCCACTCGAACTCCTGCAAAAGTACGGTATGGCTACTGTATTCACATGGATACGACCGTCTGTTCAGTTTCGCGCAAGATTGGTTCCATTACCGTAACACATTGATACTGTACATTCAAAAAAAATTCAAAAATACATACAATTGGATCCAATGTTTAAAAAAAATGAACGTGACGTGATAAATCACATCTCGATAAGATCATTTCTTCCTCTAATGACGTTAGATTTTCGCCGCACATAAAGCATCATAAGAATTTTGTCGTAACTCAGTACATGTCGATACTGTGTAGAAATTTGGGGCACCTTTATTGGTGCGTGAAATCACACGTGTATGAACATACTGTCTCCATAACTTGCACGTCATTTACCTGAGCGTATGGACAAAAGTCGGCCAATTCGACGGATCCTCCATAGTGCGGAAGGCCTTCCTTCCGAATCCCAGGCAAATGGTCAAAGTTGCGGAATTGAGGTGGTAGTTCGTGACTGTATGGCACCAGATTGCACAGGGCCAAGGAATCTCGTTGTGACGTGCATCTGAATCGAGACAAATTTGATATCGTCATGAATCAAGTTGATCAGGAAACGTTTGATAACATGCTATGAGCATAGGGAACGGATTGAATTCGGTACTACTTGTTTGCACATAAAAATGCCTTGTGATGTTGAAACACAGCCTCTATGTCAGAAATGGCTGATAAATCAAATAATGATAATGATAAATATCCATTTAGAGCTGCTGGGGTAGGGTTCAGTTTGAACTTCTATCTGGCGGTTAGCAAGAGCACAATCCACTACAGCAGTCCATATTTTCGTCCCGTGAAGTTACCGTATTTGGAAAATATGAGTTACCTTGTGATTGCCAGTGATTTCTTCCCGTCATGTTTTATTTGGTTGCAGAACGGGTAGGCATCTTCGTTTCTGAATCGACCGATTTTTCAGATAATGATGGGGAGAGAGAGAGAGAGAGAGAGAGAAAGACTCACGCTGCAGTCTTTTTCGCGATCCACTCTCCACAACTTTTCTTCACAAAATCGCAACCCAAGTTTTTGCCCCAGTGAAGTTGTTCCGCGGTCCTGCAACATGTGATACTACAATTATTCCAAATTCTTCACTCACTCATAATTTGGCTGGTACCAACCAGAATCTTCGAGAAGGGCCAGGGTTATTCTGGAATAAACTGGGTTCTGAGTGTGCGTGCCGGTCATTGCTTCGTTCTGAAGATTTTAAATCTTCGATGAATCCTGTATTTTCTTACCTCAAAAACTCTCTTTTCCCAATGGGTCACAGCAGTACCGTCACCTCCTTGATTTTCGAGTTCGGCTCCCTCCAGTGTTTCACATCCGAAGTGTTTTCTGGCTTCTTCTCTCACTCTAGGGGTAACCATCATTTGAACTGGATGCACCAACTGCAACACCAAAGTTGGAAGGTAGTACAGTAATATGAGAGTTACAGATATGGCATACAGTTAGAGGCTCAGACTGCACAAGAAAAAGAGTCCATTGATATAAGACAGTATTCGATAGTGAGAAGGACAATATAGCATGGGGATGTTATAGACGCAGGATGTCAGAGACAAGAGTTTCCAGAAATAATAGAAGGAAGACGTAACTAATGAACACTTTACAAAGACAGTAGGACCTAAGAGAATGCGTCCAGAAATAATAAAGCCACTAATTGTCAAGGAAATAAGAACAAACCGGGCTCTGTCCAGTCCACCAATCATCTCTCAGGAACGTCCGGACCGTATTCTTATCCCAGTCGTAGTATCCTTTCTCCTTGTTCAACGACGTCGGTTTACCATACCGATTTCTGAAATCTGTGATATTACGTCAGTTGACTACACAATTCGCACCTTTTCGTACGCGGTTTACCGTTCTTGTCGCGGAAGAAGGCAAAAAGACCGACAGAGAAGCCGAGTGCGTGTAGAATCTCGTGCTTCACCGTACTGATCAGAATCTCCTGGTCGTGAGTGTGAGTGGACAGTGCTGATGGACACAGATTGACGTGACCGGCGATCGGTCTGTAATATGATTTTGGATACGATATTTTGTGGTATGGTACGAATGCTTGGAATCTTCAGGAAGATATTTTGACCTACTAATAAGAAGTTTTACAAGTCATTCCTATGCCTATGCACCAGTGCCAATCAAAAAACCTCCGCGACAGTCCCATTTTTCCAAAGGTACCTGACCGTTTTGCTCGAGTGAGTCATACAATTGTTCCGAACAGAGCATCAACAGACTCAAATTATCGAGCGTTCTAGAAACCTCACCTATCGAGTTCTGCTTCCTGCTGACAGTGAGCGGCGTAGGCCAACGTATCAGCAGAGTCACATTTCTTGGTCGCGACTGCAGTAACATAGAGCACAAAGTCGGCTTCGGAGACTCCCGGCCCCGGGGCTCCCGCTTTGTGACAGTCGTCTGCAGACGTGCAGTACGTACATTCCTGAAATGTTCTTTTCATCAAAAGCTTCAACCCTGGTCGCCTCTTTTGCGCGTTGTCCGTCCTATCTAACAAGAAACTTCACTCGACCTCCCATCGAGGGATCATGACGCTCCACCTTGACAACTTACAACGCTCTCAGGAGCTTGGTGACCGCTGTTCCCCATTCGATAGACGCCAGTTCATAAATTCCAATTTATCCATTTTTCGGTATTATTTACCCTTGTTATATTAACTCATTGGAACCTTCCTAAATTACGGTCTTATACAACTTGAGAGATTGCCGGATAGGATCGTTCTAAATACCCTGATCGAACTACTAACACCATTGTTCTGTCAATACTAACATCAGTATTCAGTTCTTTCCTTTCTGGTGACCTGGCAAAGTCCTTTTTATCTCTGAAGTCAATTTTTTGCAAAAAATGCTACACTGTCCTGACCGGAGCAGTTTCTGAAACAGGTTCTAAAAGTCACCACATTCCCTTTATTCCCATTTATTTGGATCGAACTCGTCAAGTATTTCAAGATGATTTCTCTCGCACCGGAGCTCAACATTATTGACTAACTAGATTTCACGTATGATTTTACAGTAGCTCGGATACGGTATTGTCTACCCCAACTGGAAATAAAATCTCACCAAAAGATGATGTTCCGGAATAATCGCATCTCCACATGTTGTGAACTCTCGACACGCCTTGTCACAAGCGACGTTACCTTCAAACATCGATTACCACGTTGTGAAATGAAAAACGAACCCAAACTCGGTTTATAGTAGTAGAAAGATGAGACGCATTTCCTACGCAGTCGAATCGGATTTTTCATCGGTCTGACTTGAAGAACTTTCTCCCAGTAACCTGCAGCTTCGGGGAGCAAGGAACTCTGAATAAATGAGTGATTATGACCGATCCCGTGAGCGTCTCTACGCTCATGCAATAAAGTTTATACTGACATTAACGAACAACTGTTTCTCGTCTGAAAGCTGCTCAACGCTTTTGTCATAGTGAAGGTGGATCCGAAGTGGTTGGAAGCTCTTCGAGTTTCTTTTCTCTCGATGACGATGGGTTTCGACATCTACAGGTACTTCGAATAAGACGTCTTCGACTCTCGGTGCCTGGAAAAAAATTGACGATATGGGAAATTTTCAACATACGACACCCTCCTTGACGTACTTTTCGTCGCTCAACCTACCGCACTACAGTCGTCCCTAATTGCCGCTAATCCCTAAATACGCCAATAACCGTTCATCGACGTGTTTATTGACACAAGTCTCCATATTTGTTGATTTGGGCAGTGCAACACACTGACAGTAATGTGACACGGATGCGAGCAATTAGCGGGCCGAAAAACATACTGTATAGGAGCAGGGGAGAGCCGTCGATCGTCCTGGGAACCAAAAGTGAAGGAGCAGCGAGAGGTAGACTACCCAATGCTTCATAACAACATCTGGAAATGGCTGTTGATGCGAGAGAAGGAGGGAGAGAGAGAGAGAGAGAGAGAGAGAGAGAGAGAGAGAGAGAGAGAGAGAGAGAGAGAGAGGGGGAAAGAGGGAGGGAGAGAGAGAGAGAGAGAGAGAGAGAGAGAGAGAGAGAGAGAGAGAGAGAGAAAGAAAGAGGTGGAGAGAGAGAGAAAGAAAGAGGTGGAGAGAGAGAGAAAGAAAGAGAGAGAGAGAGAGAGAGAGAGAGAGAGAGAGAGAGAGAGGGGGGAAAGAGGGAGGGAGAGAGAGAGAGAGAGAGAGAGAGAGAGAGAGAGAGAGAGAGAGAGAGAGAGAGAGAGAGAGAAAGAAAGAGGTGGAGAGAGAGAGAAAGAAAGAGGTGGAGAGAGAGAGAAAGAAAGAGAGAGAGAGAGAGAGAGAGAGAGAGAGAGAGAGAGAGAGAGAGAGAGAGAGAGAGAGAGAGAGAGAGAGAGAGAGAGAGAGAGAAAGAAAGAGGTGGAGAGAGAGAGAAAGAAAGAGGTGGAGAGAGAGAGAAAGAAAGAGAGAGAGAGAGAGAGAGAGAGAGAGAGAGAGAGAGAGAGAGAGAGAGAGAGAGAGAGAGAGAGAGAGAGAAGATTAATTTGGCCGGTGGATGAGGTGGTCATGTTTTTTGTGGATTGAGCGCAGGTAACAGGGAAAGTTCAAGGTCACTTGGCTATCGACAGTGGACTTTCTCGATTCGGATGTCGACATGTTTTGCTGATGGAGAATGAGATAGCAGAGTGAAAACGTAAACAAAGAGAAATTCTAAAGAAGTCATCCGATGGAGAATTCTCCAACAGAAGGATTCATACGAGGGGATTGAAATTAAGAGGACAAAGATTTATCGCTATAACCAGTAAACAGATGAGATCGGACCTGAAACAGTTTCTTCTCTCGCGAGATTTTAGCAGTTTTACATGGATTGACATCAAATTTGGCTCTCTTTTTTCTTGTTAACCTTTGGAAAAGTTTCGATTACTTTATGGTAAGGGAGAGACAGACAGAGACAGAGAGAATGAAAGAGAGAGAGAGAGAGAGAGAGAGAGAGAGAGAGAGAGAGAGGGAGAGAAAATATGCAAGAAGAAGATTATTTGATTTTGAGTAAGATGGTCAAGATGCCTTTGGTCGAAGAAATCACTACAAGTGTCGAACAGAGCCAAAAACAAACAAAGCATGTTCGCTACACAAACACGCGAATGGCATCAACACAACGAACTGGCTACTTTTTTGGGTGAACTACACAATTTCTGACTTTTCTTTGTGCTTGAGATTTGAAAACCGGGCGCTGCTCTGATTGTCTGTGACCTACGATTTCTAAGTTAGTCTCTTATCCGGTTACTCTTTCAAGATACCGTAGTTTAATGAAAGAAAGTACGGAGAAGAAAGAGAGAGAGAGAAGAGAGAGTCTTCTGAACTCAGTGCCGGCCATAAAGATACGAAGGCTATAATTTTTGGCATATTGAGAGAGAGAGGGAGAGAGAGAGAGAGAAAGAGAGGGAGAGAGAGAGAGAGAGAGAGAGAGAGAGAGAGAGAGAGAGAGAGAGAGAGAGAGAGAGAGAGAAGGGAGAGTCTTCTGAACTCAGTGCCGGCCATAAAGATACGAAGGCTATAATTTTTGGCATATTGAGAGAGAGAGAGAAAGAGAGAGAGAGAGAGAGAGAGAGAGAGAGAGAGAGAGAGAGAGAGAGAGAGAGAGAGAGAGAGACAGAAAAAGAGAGGGAGGGAGAGAGAGAGAGAGAGAGAGAGAGAGAGAGACAGAAAAAGAGAGGGAGGGAGAGAGAGAGAGAGAGAGAGAGAGAGAGAGAGAGACAGAAAAAGAGAGGGAGAGAGAGAGAGAGAGAGAGAGAGAGAGAGAGAGAGAGAGAGAGAGAGAGAGAGATTCCTTCTTTGCCTAGAAACGGATTGTTAACCTGAAGTGGGAGGACTCTTTCTCTCTCTCTTATAAATACGTCCAAAAATAAGGAAAGAAGGACCAAGCAAACAATGTAATGTGATACGCTGAGCAACGGTTTGAATTGAGTCGTGAAGAGTGACATATTTTGACCTATGATACAATTCGAGTACTCGTCTTGGTCTAGAATGTCGAATTTACTCTTTTTCGAGTCAATTTTGGCAAATCTCCTCATTTCGAATACTATCGCACACCAATATTACAAAATAACTACGGTAGCCTCAATTTCCAATAAATTCTTACTTCAAATTACAACGATATGCATACGGTAGTTACAGTACACTCTTACAAAAGTTTTGAAACTACAGTATACAAGAAGAACCTACCTCACTGTCGAATATGTACAACTAATTTAAGTAACAACAATGTTGAGAAGAAATTTCTACAGTAACTCAAAAATTCCGTAGCTACAGTAACCCTATGCAGTCCACTTTTGACCTACCCCTAAAAGTACAGTTAACAGTGAAGAGTGGAGTCGTGTGGTGTGAAATTGGTAGATCACAAAGGAGATTATAATCTCAGAGTAAACAGACTCAGCGAGTTCGTTGAGGCGTGAAGCGATGAAAAGAGCCGCTGTAGGGCGGGTGGACACCAAATTGGTGGATGGTGGGCGATATAAACAGACGAGTGGGTGGGGGGCACCATAAGGTGAAAGGGAGGGGTGGCTTTTGTGAAGAGAAACGTGGATTTAGGCCAAGTGATTGGAAGAAAAGAAAAGAAAAGAAGAAGGAGGGGAGAAGAACAGATGCACATGTTGTTGTGCAGTCGACTATGACTGTCGATTGACATTGATCAATGATCCTAAAAGTGATTTACAATCCGGAAGAAAGGATTTCAACAGACAAGAACCGGAATGGACGACTACGGTTATGAAGCTGTATACAGTGTCGTTCAAAACTATATGCACGGGATAATTTTGTTCTGGTATTCTCTAACTGTGCACAAAATATTCTATCTGATAGCTCTAAAGGTTGCAGACAGATCTGACACGTTTAGATTGAGATACAGTAGCGTTCAAAAGTTTAGAAAGTTTTTATTTTTGGTCATAACTCTTGTCAAACTTAACCAATCGACATGATTTTTTGTCGGAGAACACATCAACTCATGAGAAATCTAATTTTGAAAAAAATCAGGATTACTGTAGCTACATTTTGATCTACAGCGTTTTTACGAAACCGCGACTTTTGAACTGATTTTTCACTTTCTTTTTTTTATTTTTTTTGAAGGTTTTTTCCCGATTTTTTGTACTTTTTTCTTTCTATACTACTAACAATACTTTTAAGTAATGGGAAAAGGAAAAGAAGTGCCCACCGACCAGCAGAAACTGATCATCGATGCTGTCCTGTCAGGAATACGACAGAATCAAGTTGCACGAGTATTTCAAGTTCACGAAACCACTGTATCCCGAATTTTGAAAAGATTCCGAAAGTTTGGAGTTTTTGGAGTGTTGCCAAGATCAGGACGGCCACGGAAGACGACAGCAAGAGACGACGCACTGATTGTTCGCCATTCACGTCTCAATCCGCGTCTGACCGGAGAAGACATCAAGAAGGATATGGTCGCTGGAAACGTTGCCAGAGTCTCTGTTTCTACAGTCAAACGTCGTCTAAGAGCTGCTGGGTTATTTGGAAGACGTCCTTGTAAGAAGCCAATGATTTCTGAGAAAAACAGAAAGGCTAGAGTTGAGTGGGCAAAAGACCATTTGAGCTGGACCGTCCACGACTGGAGGAACATCCTTTTTTCCGATGAAAGTAAGTTTTGTTTGTTTGGTTCCGATGGCATTAAGTATGTCAGAAGGCCAATCAACAGCCGGTTCAGTTCTAGGTACCAATTGCCCACGATGAAGCACGGTGGCGGTAGCGTCATGTTGTGGGGTTCGTTTAGTTACGACGGCGTTGGCCCATTGCACTGGATTCAGGGCAAAATGAATGCCAATGACTACAAGGATATTATTGTTAATGTTCTTGTACCATTTGCTGGTGCCAACATGCCGATTGGTTGGGTGTTTCAACAAGATAACGACCCGAAACACACTAGCCGTCTTGTTCGAATGTCTCCAGGATGAGGCTATCGATGTTCTTCCGTGGCCCAGTCAGTCTCCAGACCTCAACCCTATAGAGCACTTATGGGAAGAACTCGAGAGACGCGTTTCCGGCCATTACACATCCAATGCCGCGCAAAAATACGCGGTTTTACAAGAAGAGTGGAAAAAAATTCCGCGAGTCAAGTTGGAGAACTTGATTGAGAGCATGCCGAGAAGATGTAAAGCCGTCATTGATAATTTTGGTTATGCCACTGAGTATTAAGGTTTTAATAATGTTTTGATGTTCATTCCTTATCGATTTGAATGGTTACAACCGTTTACCATTATGTTTTTGAGTTTGTGGAAAATGTGTTTTTTATAGTGTCTGAGAATAAATTTTTTTATTTTTTTTTCTCTTTTGGTCTGATTTGAATTCGTTTTGACATAAGATGTAATAATGTTTGAAGTATTACCATTCAAAAAATCAGACCGATAGGTGAGGTTTGACAAGAGTTATGGCCGAAAATAAAAACTTTCTAAACTTTTGAACGCTACTGTATGCCAAATGGCCGGCACTGAGTTTAGAAGACTCACTCCCTTCTCTCTCTCTCTCTCTCTCTCTCTCTCTCTCTCTCTCTCTCTCTCTCTCTCTCTCTCTCTCTCTCTCTCTTTTTTTTTTTTCTCTCTCTCCCTCTCTCTCTCTCCCTCTCTCTCTCTCCCTCTCTCTCTCTCTCTCTCTCTCTCTCTCTCTCTCTCTCTCTCTCTCTCTCTCTCTCTCTCTCTCTCTCTCTCTCTCTCTCTCTCTCTCTCTCTCTCTCTCTCTCTCTCTCTCTCTGCAGGACTTCGTTACAGTACACTACGAAGCGTTTGAAAAAAAAGTTACGTAAAAGTTTTTCATGTTTCGAACAAACTTCTCCTAAATTTTCACTAGTTGGATTCACTTGAAGAATATCCTTTAGTGCACAATTTGTTTGGAAATCGCTCGTTTGTGAGTAGAAACGAGGACTTCGACTGAATTAACTTTTGGAACCTTGTGTTGTGTCTGTTTCCGTTAGAAGTTCATATGGTTGAACTGATTTCAGTAGAGAATATCCATCGATGTGTTATGGACAAGTTTGGCAAAGAGAAAACTCTGGTTAGAGAGTTTAGAAGGGACTGTAAGCATATGAATCTGATCTGGATTTGATTGTTAAGGAAACGAGAAGGGAGGAGTCAAAGGACTGAAATTCTTCTGATAGAAAACGAATTAAATGAAAGTGAACTATCGGTGGCGATCACGCATACCCATACACTGATCATGATATGCGTATCCGGATTAGACGAAGAAGAGGAGAGAAGAGAGAGAAAGCAAACTCTCGTTTCCATGTGAAAAAGGCGAGAGGCAGGGGAGAAGCTGAGAAGGAGAGCTCGCTGCTACTCTTTTCTGCTCTCTAGTAAACACTAATTTATTCCAATTTCGATGAATGAAACTGCTGACTAACCTAATTTGATCCAAGCAGTGTCACTAAATGAGTGAAAGGAGGAGAAATAGTGAGAGAGCGAGAGAGAGAGAGAGAGAGAGAGAGAGAGAGAGAGAGAGAGAGAGAGAGAGAGAGAGAGAGAGAAACTTCGAGTAAGAATCAGGAAACGTTCAACACAGTAAGTGAATGGAAAAAAAAACAGGAGAGAGTAAAATCAATTCATTTAGTTCGCTTCCGGTCCTTCGGGCACGGTGTCGGTGGGTCCTCAATTTCAATGTGTTGTTGGGTGAAAGTAATCTCATAGACAGGAGAAAAGGTGAAATACCGTAATCCAATGGGTAGATCAAACAGTTAGTGCAGATTACGGTATTTCCAACCCTTCGAGATATTCGAAGAAAACCTTCTCACCAGCAGAATCTGAAAATTGATTTTGAGTGGTTTTTAATTATTGAATGATACCTTCATTTCCATTGTTCTTCTTTTCTGAAAATTCAATTTTTTGGTTACGGTACATAGATTATCTCACCTTTCTTGTCCGTCTCCTTGTCATGAGATGACTTCTTGCCTTCTGAAATGCACCCTCTACAAGGTTCTCGACAAACAAATTACCTTTATTCGGCGACTTGTCAGACTTCTTGGTTGAGTCTTTCGATTTGTTGGAATCTAAGTTTTTAAATTCTAAATTTGTAAAGAGTATTCTGAAAACTTCAACTATTCCAATCTTAAGTTTACAGATTTTTAATGCTGACTGAAATGAACTTAATTTTCCAAAAAATTGTGATATTTCTTGAACAAGGTGTACTAATGGGTGCTCGAAAATTCAAATTTCTCAATCGAAAATAAATTTTAACAACCCTCATTCCACTCGCCGACCTCCCGCGGGTTCCTCCCTTTCACTACTCACCTGCCGGACTTCCTGAAGTCCAATGCGGGTTCACATTGGTCGCCGACAGTGTGGCGCTTTTCGGTCCGCTGTCCACCCTGAAACTTCATCTACAGTGGAAATACAGTTACCGTACTCACGTGTCAAAAGGCTCATCAAATTCAATGTCCATCATCGTGTTCGCATCCGCTGAAAGTTGGTTACTGTAAGTTTGTCTGGTAAATCACAAAAACTGTCTGCGTCGAGTTTCGCCGATGCCAGATTCGACTCTCCAAGTTCTCCTACAAACGCGGCCTTGGCCTGCATCTTTTTGTTCGTCTGAAATTTGTGTCAAAAATAAAAATGAATAAGTCATCGATAGGCTTAAAGTGTATGTTTTCCATTTATCAGTATTAAAAAGGTCCATTCCAACAACAATATTAACCCCAGAAAATGATGTCGTTCGTATACATATGAACGATACCGTAGTTTGTGAAGTATGCCTACCTGCCAATCGAGTGGTTCCGTCATGGTGACCCCTTGGATTCGTGCTACTTCAGCAATGTGTTCCTTGAGCACGTCGTATCGTGGTCGGTCATACCATCTCAAAATTTTCCTGATAATCGAGAACGCATAAAAACAACATTTCTGATAGTTTGACCATAGGAAATGCTTGGGCAATTTGGTTAGGACTTGGGCCCTAAAATCTTACCTTAACCTTAAGCTTAAGCCTCAAGCTTGACCAAAACCTTAAACGACTCCCTCAAAGTTACCTTAAACTACCCTAACTTAACTTACCCAGTCTTGTCAATCAACGACAACATCGCTTCAAAGTTCTTTGGTAGTTTTTTGAAGAACTCCGACTTGTGCGGCTCGTTGCGGATCGCCGCCTTCTTCTCTCCAATCAGCTTATGGTTCTTGTGACCGTCAATCTCGGCCCATGGAAGGGGTCCTGTCGTGTGTCGTGGTTAGACGTTGCGGTCGCCTACTCACCCGTCAGCAGCTCGACAGCCATGTAGAACCAACTCTCGAGGTCGTCTTTCGGACACTGATCACGGTGAGAGTGAGCTGATACAGCACAGTATTGGAACGTGCCCATGAGCGCTGCGGCTGCGCGAGGCGGTAATATTTTGCCCATTTTGTCTCTGTAATCGTTTTCTCACTATCTCTTTTCTCTCTCTCTCTCTCTCTCTCTCTCTCTCTCTCTCTCTCTCTCTCTCTCTCTCTCTCTCTCTCTCTCTCTCTCAACTCACTTGTAGTTCCTAGCAAAACCGAAATCAAGCATGAAGATGACATTCTCCTCGTTCTCTAACCCGATGGCAAAGTTGGGCGCCTTGACGTCTCTACACAGCCACCCGGCGTCGTGAAGATTCTCCAATCGTTGCAGCGTCTGCTCCATGATGTTGAGAGAGGTCGAGACGGAAAACTTTCTGTCCGGTCGAGTCCGACGAAGACGACCCAAGTCGGGTCCTACGAGTTGCATTGCACAGTATCTGCAAGTGTTTTGTGCATTTTCGCGTGGGGGGCTCTGCGGAGACTACTTTTTCTGGTGACGACATCTCTCTCTATCTCTCACTCTCTCTTCCCCCCTCTCTCTCTCTCTATCTCTCTCTATCTATCTCTCTCTCTCTCTCTCTCTCTCTCTCTCTCTCTCTCTCTCTCTCTCTCTCTCTCTCTCTCTCTCTCTCTCTCTCTCTCTCTCATACTCTTACCTATAAGTAAAAGTACGTCCAGCAGCTAAGAAGTCAGGAAATCCAGTTAAACCTTTGGTAGCCATTAAAACCATAACATCGAGTTTCAGGACAGGTCTACAATCAGATTCTCTCAGAGACCCTCGGTTACATGTTTACCTGTCATTGCCCTGCTGTCTCTCGCATTTCATCGCATACTTTTTATTTTTCGTCTTCTGAATGAATTTCTCACATAAAAGTGCTCGCCGACCACTCGCGGGTTCACTCACATCACAAACGACGTAAACGTCCGAGAAAGGACCAGAGTAAATATTTCGTAGAACTAACAAATTGAGACCGGTGTGCTGATTTTCTATAATTTCGCCCACCTTCAAGGAAAAAAATGAGATAAATTTAAGGCTTTCACGAACCTTCGGCATTCCATTGTGTGCCCCCTCTTCTGTCATTTTTCTGTAAATGAACGACCATCTACACGTTCTTTACACAATCACAACTCACTTCTCTTGGCACGGCTACTAACAATGAACGTGAGTTGATCACGTTTTTCCAAGCGCAATTTTTTTCAACGAAATTGTTACTTTTTTCTCATTTCTCTTTTACTCTCTTCTACACGATCCTCATCCAGCAACTTTTGTGACGATTCAACAGGTTCGTAAGCGTAAACTCCACTGAATCATTGCGAGAACATAGAAAATACCGAAATCAGAAGAGAACATGCTTTTTTATTTTAAACAAATGAAACTGACTTCCATTTCATCGTCTTTTGCTCATTATCACAATTTATCAACACTGTTTTATCACTTTATGAACATTCCGCGAAACAGTCTTCCCGAAAATAAAAAATAAAATTCAACATGCAACTTGTGCATGCTAATATTGCGAAACGCGCATGTGAATTTCTCTATTCTTGTTTTTCCCGTTACCCAGACTTCTGTTGATTATTCTCCGCGGTTGTTTCATATTCTACTGTAATTTTCTGCTAAATACCTGGAGAATGTTTTACTCTTCTTCTTTTCAATGTTCTCTGCTTGAATTGAACATTCTCCTGGTGAACTGTACACTTTTCTAGTTTCGAACAAAAACCATGAAGTCACGTGTCTCTTTTCTTGCTCAAATGTCTTGCGCCCTGACTAGTAGCTGTGTTCATAATAGAATCAAAACGTGTTCCATGCCGATTGCAATTCCCTCTGCTGTTCTCGGTCTCGTTTGTTTTTTCTCCTCGTGTTCCAGCATGCTTCTCAATGATCACTCGTACCCGCTTGAATCGATATTCATCCTTGGATATTTGTGTTCACTTTCTGTTTCAGACTGATTTCATGATATAATGAGCTGGTTGCGAAATCTCCAAGATCAGTTCACCGAACTCGCAAACGAAGTTCTTAATGAAGCTACTGAAGAGGTTGCCGATCCGGAGACCGAGTTGACGGTAATTTTTCTTTTTTTGTTCTGATGGAGATTTTGAAAAATGTAGAAATATCTTGTGAGAAATTCTTCTGGAAAATGAATTGTTAAAATTATTTCAGGTAGCGAAAAAAAATTGCGCCGAAGCTGAAAGGAAACTAGCCATTGAATCATCAAAATGCGAAGGATTGGATAGGAAAGTGAAAGAGCTCGAGGAGCAACTCTCTCATGCTCACGTCGAAATGGACAACATTGCCGCCAAAAGTCAGCAAATCGTCGCTGATAGAGAGAATGAAATCAAGAAATTGAAGGTTATTTTTGTGTTCAGAAGGAAATTAATATTAGCTCCTTTATTCCTGCTTTTTTTTTAATTTTTAGTTTTGTTCAAAGAAGAGAAAAGTTATCTCAGGAAACCAAAAACTCGAGCTTATGTCCATTTTATGATCCTGACATGTGCGTAATGCAAAATAAGTCTTGCCTGATGTACATATGTTTCAAAAATTCAAATAATCAAAATAAAACTCGACGAGATTTTCAATTCCAGAACCAAATAGAACGTCTGAACGAGTCTCAATGGGCAGCGGCGTCTGATGAAACTCTCCAACAGCAATTGTCTGATTCCATGAAGGAATCTCAACACTGGAAGAGTCTCGTCGAAAGTGGAGAGGTTAATCTTCACATGGAAAGTCCATTGTTTACGATATCATGTTCAGAATATCTCATTGGCAGAGCACAATAGGATACTTGATGAGTTGAAAAGGAAAAGAGAATCGGAATTGGTTACCATCATGGAGCAGAACAATGAAAGTCTCAATGAGCTTCGTGAGATGTATGAAGAGAAAATTCAAGCTCTTCAGGTAAATTTTAGCTCTGATACTTGAAGAGTAGTGGGGAGTGTTTTTGTTTTTCGCTGTACGTTATAGAATTTCCTTCATGCTTCATGGTACCATAGTACGTTCATTTCATTCGGAACTGCCAAAATTTGTATTAGAAAAACACCAAATTATAGCTCTGCGGCACGTCATCGAGCACATCCAACGCCGACCTTCTCGATACAGTAATGCTGGAGAAGGAAGAACTACTGGAAGAAAAGAAGAGGCTGGAAGAAATGGTATTTTTCCAATTTCCATAGAAAAATGGCTCCTCAGTTTTTTACTGGTAAAAAAGAATGGAAATATTTAAATGTTTACTTTTATATGTAAGCTTGTTTTCGAAACTAAATTTTAGGCAGTTTTGACCATACTAATTGGAACAAATTGAAATTTCAGCTGAAAAGTGGTTCTGGCAGTGAAGCTGGTAGCGAACGTGCGGTCGTTGTCGACGTCGGTGCCAGAGACGAGCTGATCGACGAGAGAATCAAAAATGCTGAAGCGGAAGCTGAAAGATTGAGGGAAGAGAAGAACAACGCCGAGAAGGAGTGTCAGGGATTGAAGTTGGTTTTTTTCTTCAAAATTATTAGGATGATTCATAAAACAAAAGTTCCGGTAAGTTCAACTTTTTGACAGAACAAGATCTTCAGCTTTGTACTGACCTAGAGTTGTGCTCAATTAGGCTCAAGAGGCTAAATGATGAAGTTTTCATGTAGACGTTTTCGAAAATTAAAAAAATTCAAACTTACTTGAACAGAATTTGATCCTCATAAAATGTATCCATGAATATAACTGTTAAAAAAAACCAATGCTTCAATTTTTCCATCAGTAATTTCTCATGGAAATGGATAAAAGTTCTGAAACAGATATTTTGGATACAATCTGACTCTTGAAAACATTTATCGTTTTTCATCGAAGTGTGTCTTCCAGGTTCAGTGCTCAGATTCAAATTTCAGAAATCAAAACAAAGAACTCATCTCTGCGTACAACGAATTGAGCCAAGAGTTTGAAGAATTCAAGAAGCAAGATGCTCCAGAAGGGCTCAGCAACTCTGAGCTGCACAGAAGGCTTGGTGAGTCATTTTATCAAAGAAGAAAAGTTGGAATAAAATCTGATTAATTTCAAGATTAAATATAAAACAAGCAACTTCATTTCTTTGAATTGTGAATTCCGATTTCAGAAGGAATGCGAGCGAATCTGATCGAGTACGAAGAGCGATATGAAGTTTGCATCCGAGAACACTCGAAAACAGTCGCCGACCTGGAACGGTTTGTGTAACTTTCAATCACTTTTTCATGTAGAATGATTAAGTCTCCAAGCTAAATTTGATGACCTGAAAGAGAGGACGGATGAATGTCAGAGTCAGCAGTCGAACGCAACGGATTCTATTAATGTGAGTCTTGAATTCTCAAATATTCTGATCATGTGAAAAGATAATTATGATTTTGAATTCGGAAGACAACTTTTTCTGTGTTTCTTGTTGACTTTCGAGTTAGAAAACATGTAGTTCAACGATTAACGATCCACTTAATCACGATTTCAACCAAATTTAAAAGAACCGTCAATTTTTAATTATTTTGAGAGTTTTCTAATTTTGACAATTACCACGGATTCCATGAAGTTTCTGAGGATTCGTTAATTTTTGTTCATCCAGTCCGACCATGTTTGTTATTCAGTCGGAAGTCGAACGTATGCGAGAAGCCCTAGAGCAGTCAAGAGAAGATCGTCAGAAACTTTGCGCAGACGTGGCCAACTTTACAACTGCAATTCAAGACATCGGAGTGGAAGTTGAGTCTCTCAGAGACCTCAATGAAACACTCAGAGCCGAGAATGGACGTCTTCACGAGAGCCTTGAATCGTTAGTTTTTGTCTTATTTTTCATCTGGAGAACTTTTAGTTTTCAAAATGAGCAAAATTCTTCACTTCTACTCGGATATTTACTCTCACTTCAATTTCTATCAGAATCTATAGAAAGTTTTTCAAATACGGGAGTTTTTGTTTTATTTTCGTGTTTCACTAATTGTAGTAATATTCAAAATACTTTTGCGTTCATTCCGAACATTTTTGGGAACAGATCATAAATAACTAACGAATTCTGAATTTTCTTTCAAACAATCACTGAAAGATTTTAAGACTCTAATAATATAAAACAAAAATTACATGAGCAACCAAAAAAAACACTGCAAGGGGTTATTCTAGATTTGTGTTCCATAAACAGTAATATTCGGGATACTCTTTTAAAAGCTAATCAGCAAATTTCAAATACATATGCCTAATGAATTGTTTTAAAGGTGTTTTTCAAAGTCACCCCTGTTAGTTTTCAAAGCTCTAATATAATGAGGCAAAGATTACACGACCAACGAAAATATGAAAAGTTTTATCCTAGATTCATGTTTCACTACTTGTAGGAATATTCGAGACACTTCTACCCTTATTCCATAAATCTCGGTAAAGAGTTGCACGACAATGTTTTTTTTCAAAAAAGTCGAAAAAATCGAGAAATGTTGTATATTCGCTCATTCTCATACGAATTAGATAGAATAGACAATTTTTGAAAAAATATTTTTCGCAAAATTTGCCTAACGAAAAAATTTCTTGACGGAAATCCGAAATGATATTTTTAAAGGGAATTCGGATGTTCTAAAAATGTCAGAATTCCGTTCGAGTCTTCTCTCGAGTTATGAATCTTAAATTCTTATTCCGGAAGCAAAAAATTTTGAAAAAATTTTACGAATTTTGAAAAAAACTTTACATGCGCGAACAGGTTTTTCTGATTTTTAGAAAAATAGGTACTTTCTCTGTTTTGAACATTTTTTTTCAGTTTCAAATACTGTGTATTGCAAAAATCAACTAGAAAAAATTGTGACAGCGGTTCCCAACTTTTGAGTTGGTTTGAAGCCCACTTGTTTTGAATTCAGTGATTCACATGGTTTTAGAGTTATGAAACGAAAATTACAGATAAAATTTGGAAAGGTTTAAGAAACAATAAGTAAGAGAAAAATGAGAGTTTTCTCATGTTTTCAAAAATATTAGACATAGAAAATAGGGTATCACTATCTCTGCCCCACCCTGTACTAACATTTCTTGAAAGTTGACTTATTTCTCAGCCCTCGTTTTCAGTTACCGAAAAACGACCGATGAATTGATAAACGACAAGGAAGTTGACATTGCGACGGTTCGTGATGAAATTCAGAAGATTCGAGAGGTTGAAACTGGAGAATTCTCGAATTGAATAAAATATTTCAGCATAAGATAGACGAAGCTGACGAACTCAGGAAGCACACCGACTGTTTGATACTGGAGAACGAGTCTCTTAAAAGTCAAATTGAGTGAGTTTCAATTTCGTTGAAATGGATTTAACGATTTGAATATTTACCTTAAGTGTGAAAACTGTCAATTTAACCATTTAAATATTTACTAAAATAATTATTATGTTCACGATTTAAAAGTTAGTTTTAACGAAACAGTTAATGTTTTAACTAAGATTCTGAAACTCGAACTGAGTGGAAAACATTGTTTTATCAAAAGTTGCGGAGCATTGACCGTTTACGAATTTAAGAATAGTTTCTCTTTCAATGAAGTAGTTATTCTTCTACCTACAATTTCTGTAAAGCCGCTGAGCTTAATCTTTCTCTTGTCCAACGATGAATGCGAAACTCAAACTGAGTGAAAAGTTCATTGTTCTATCAAAAGTCTTGCAGAGCATTGACCCGAGAATCGGAGCTGCTGAAGGAAGTTCGGTCAAAGTTGATGCAACAATCGGATAACGATAAGAAAAGAGTTGAACTATTCGAAGAGAAGATTCGCTTGTTGGAAGCGTTGAGTGCACAGCAGGAACAGAATCTGAAGAATGCTGAGAGTGAAATTGATCAAGTCAAGGAGTCTCATGACGAAATCAAGAAGCAGCTCACGGTTCGATTTTCTTTTTTTAAATATTGTTTGGGATACACTTTCTGATCTCGATATGTTTCGTCTATTATCAGACCGCGCGCTGCTGCGCGGCTCGCTTTTTCGATATTTTAAGTTTTTTTGTCCAAAGTATGAGGTAATTCCTAGGAATCAAACCGCGCGAACGGGACCATTGCGATAAATACTTTTCTGAAGTTTTCATAATTCTCGAAAGTAAAATCAAATTCACAGTTTCCTGAACCAGAAATTCAGGAGAAAACGGCCCTTTTCGAACGGCTCCAGGGCATGAACGTGCTGCCAGTTCAAAATTCCGACGTTGAAGTCAAATTGGAGGAGAACGAGCAGCCGACGGAGGAGCTGGTTGTTAGCCTGAAGAAGGAAATAGTGTCACAGAAGGCGCAACTCAAGGAGATTCTGGCCGGATTCAGTGAACTGTTCGCCGAAACGGAGTCGTTGAAAAACGAGAACCGAGGACTGGAGAAAGAGGTGGCGATCAGGCAAAGCTGCGTGGACGAGATGATCGAGCAGACGAATACACTGCAGATGCAGAGACAGACGTCTGCCCAGTCCATCACGGATATGAGAGCTGAGGTATAGTTAGAATGATACATTCAAGTCATCCAGATGAAAAATAGGTTGTGACGAGTTCGGGAATGATGTTTCTACAGGGTGAGCCATACTCCAAAACTTTGAGTGGACCGGCATCGGACCGTAAACGGGCGACTATCGTCTCGGACATCTGTCGCCCATTTACGGTCCGATGTCGGTCCACCCAAAGTTTTGGAGATAAGTATTGGTCGATCACTTTGTGTGTAGTATGCTGCCACATCACGCGTTACAAAATTATTTTTCGCTGTTCTCATTTTTCGATTTCGCTTTCAAATTCACCGAAAGTTGAGCTTTCTGAAAATCTCAAAAGAATAAGGATAGTTTAAGATAAAATTTCTGTGCTGTTTACAGAAAAGCAGTTTTATTGAGTGTGTTTATCGTTCAACCTGTTCGAAAAGAAAATTATTGAATCGCAAAACAACTCTGAATATTTTCAATATAAAATAATTTTCCGCAATTTCCAGTTGCTCCTCAAGACTCAAGAATATCTGAAACTGGAGCAGACACTCTACCATGAACGAGAACAGACGGAGAATTACCTTCGAATGATCAAAAACATGGAGGAAATCATTGTTGGAGACGATAGCAAAGAAGACACAGGAGAAACAATGACAGCTGAAGAAATCAGTCAGATGAAGAGGAATGTGAGTTTTTATTCTTCTTTCATCTTTAATTTGGCAGTAATAGTCAGTTTATTTTTAGCTCCTTGTAGAAATGTAGTTTGATAGAAACGTTTAAAAAGATTCACCGAGCAATCTGAAAAAGGTGACGTAGTGGTTTCAATAGTAATGTTTCAGACCACTCGTAATGTCCTCATCTTGTGGTTTTGGGTGTATATAAGCTTGATGAAACAGAAAATCAAACAAAAATTAGTTAATTTATGATAGGGAGTAAAATTCTGTCTGCCCGTTTCCGTTTGTGACGCAATCTGCCAGAGAAGTAACATTGATCCTCATGACTTCAAGAACAGTCAAGTAAGGAACACTGTTCCTTCTCTTCTTGTTTATTTCATGAAAAAGGAAAATTAGTTTAGAAGAAAAATAAAATATTTTCGAAACGCTGTAAAAATAAGTTTGATTGGTCTATATTTTTCACATTTTGTTCCCTTTCAGTACATATTTATTCGTCAAAATAACAAATTAATGAGTACACCAAATAAAAAAGAACATATTTCGAAGAAAAACCTTTTGAGTTCCGATTTTATTGAGTTAAAGGAAATTTAAATTCCAGAACAGCATGTTGCACGAGTATGTACAACGACTGAAGACGGAATGCCAAGAATACGAGGAGACACGTGCCAAACAAGACAAAGAACTTGGAAGGATGAAGAAGGAGTACGAAGAGAAGCTAGAAGAGTTGAAATCATCTTGCGATGGAAATGACGGAGAGCGGAATTCAAATCTTGAAGCTCTGCGCAGTTTGGAGGTTTTTTTCGTTTAAAAAATCTTTTCTAGAAAATTACTGACCTTCATTGTGTAGGTAACAAAGATGTCTGCATTGATGATTCTGTTAATATTTTTCAAAAATGGTTAGAATTTCTCTGATGTTAAAAAGCAAACACGTATTCATCGTTGTTCTCGACTTCACATCAATTCACACTTTTCTCTTTTATCCTAAAACAAGCAGTCATCAGGGGCGCTTCGCGCCCCACATTTTACTTTTTTTTCACGCCAATTTTGATACTCGAAACAAAGAATGAAAAAGTGAACGAACGTCTTTCAATAAAAACGTGAACTTTCAGACAACTTGGAACTTCTTAAAAGCTCCATTTTAAAAATTAAAATGCTAGGCGATAAATGGATCACGTTGAGGACACGTTTGAATTTCAAAACTAAGGAAATCCGTGCCGCGCAGCAGCGCGCGGTCTGATCGAATTAAAAAGTTGATGCGCATCTCCGCTTCAACAGAACCTATCCGATGGCGTTTTCACCGTTCTGATCCGACTCCTATGAGCTGAGAACAGGCCGCGGAAAGACAGTGTGACCAAATAGCCTTTTTTCATAAGAACAAGTCAAATACTGGGGCGCTTCGCGCCCCATGTAATTTCCTTGGTCACGGTTTCCCACGCAATTCTTGGGCCGGTAGTAATTTTTGTTTTTTTTTAAATTTTACTAATGTAATCTTAGTATATCAATAATAAGTTGACAGCAGGTTTGATTAATATTTTGTGAACACCAATCTGTTGCCCGATCCCTTGTAAATGAGCGGCGAATATGAGATTGCCGCAGGCCATAGCCTGACAGTAGGAGCCCCAGCCTGACAGCAGTAGCAGCAGAATGGAACAACCTCACAGCAGTAGTCAAAGTACATAAGCTGACAGTAATAGCCTCAAAGCCAAGCCTGACACTAAGAGCCGCAAGGCATCGCCTGACAGTAATAACCGCTAAGCCTGACAATGATAGACGCATGGAATAACCTGACAGCAGTATTTGCGGACATAAGCTGACAGTAGGAGCCTCAGCGCTAAGCGTGACAGTATTAGCCACAGGGCATAAGTTGACAGTAAGATCCGCATAACATAGTGCGACAGTAATAACTTAAGATTTCTGAGACAATGTCATTTTTTTTCATTCCAGAGCTTCAAGTTTAGAGCCACTGGACCACTGGACAGCAGTAGTCAAAAGACATAAGCTGACAGTGAAAACCGCAGGGCACAGCGTGACAATGATAGCCGCATGGAATAACCTGACAGAAGTAGTTGCGGACATAAACTGACAGTAGGAGCCTCAGCGCTAATCGTGTTAGTATCAGCCACAGGGCATAGCCTGACAGTAACAACCGCAGCATAGAATAATCTCACAGCAGTAGACAAAAGAAGTAAGCTGACAGTAACAGCCGCACGGCATAGTCTGACAGTAATAGCCGCAGCGCTAAGCCTGACAACCGCAGCGCTAAGCCTGACAACCGCAGGGCACGGTCTGACAATGATAGCCGCATGGAATAATCTGACAGTAGTAGTTGCGGACATAAGCTGACAGTAGGAGCCTTAGTGCTAAGCCTGACAGTAAGAGCCTCAGAGCCAAGCCTGACAGTAAGAGCCGCACGGCATAGTCTGACAGTAATAGCCGCAGCGCTAAGCCTGACAACCGCAGGGCACAGTCTGACAATGATAACCGCATGAAATAACCTGACAGCAGTAGTTGCGGACATAGCTGACAGTAGGAGCCTCAGTGCTAAGCGTGACAGTAATAGCTGCAGGTCATAGCCTCACAGTGATATCAACAGGACATAAATTGGCAGTATAAGCTCCAGCGCTAAACATAACATTAATAGCCACAGGGCGTAGCCTGACAGAAATAACCGCAGGGCATAGCCTGACAGAGATAGCCGCAGCATGGAATAACCTAAAAGCAGTAGTCGCAGGACATAAGCTGACAGTAAGAGCCCCAGAGCCAAGCCTGACAGTAATAGCCACAGGGCATAAACAGCAGTAGTTGCAGGACAGTAATAACCGCAGGGCACAGCCTGATAATGATAGGCGCAGCGCTAAGCGTGACAGTATTAGCCACAGGTCATAGCCTGACAGTAATAACCGCAGGGCACAGCCTGACAGTAAGAGCCGCAGAATGGAATAACCTGACAGATATAGTCGCAGGACATAAGCTGACAGTAAGACCCGCATGGCATACTGTGACTTCATTATAAACTTCATTTTTTTTTTCAATCCAGAGCGCTAATCAATCCAGCGCTAAGCGTTCAATCCAGAGCGTTCAATCAAGGGGGAAGTTCAATCCAGAGCGCTAAGCGTGACAGGATCAGCCACAGAGCATAACCTGACAGTAACAACCGCAGCATGGAATAACCTCACAGCAGTAGTCAAAAGAAGTAAGCTGACAGTAAGAGCCGCACGGCATAGTCTGACAGTAATAGCCACAACGCTAAGCCTGACAGTAAAAACCGCAGGGCACAGCGTGACAATGATAGCCGCATGGAATAACCTGACAGTAGTAGTCGCGGACATAAACTGACAGTAGTAGCCACAGGTCATAGCCTGACAGTAATAACCGCAGGGCACAGCCTGACAGTAAGACCCGCATGGCATACTGTGACAGTAATAATTTAAGATTCACGGGAAAACTTCATTGTTTTCTTTCATTCCAGAGTTTCAAGTTTAGAACCACTGGACCGCTCAGTCGCAATAGCATGAACTTGGGTAACCGAACTGATTTAACGGAGTAAAAAATGGATATCACTGCTCGACCCTCCATTGACACTCTTTTGTGCAGCGGCTCACCTCAAACTTGGGTAATTGAACCAACTTGTTAGAGTCGTGTGTGGAATAGATATCACTGCTTGACCTACCCCAGGCACTTTTTGCGTCTGTAATGTACATAGCGTACCCACTTGGGAAAATGATGACGATACTTGCTCTCGTCAGTTCGAAGCAGTGTACCGCATACTTGGGTAATCGAACCGATAGTATCAGTGCGTTTAATGCATATCACTGCTCGACCCGTCACTGGCACTCTTTTACCTCAAACTTGGGTAATTGAACCAATAAATACTATAAGAACAGATACTACGAATTGGTTTTGGCCATAAAAAACAGCATAAATGGTTACCGCGCAGCAACGCGCGGTCCGATCAGGACGAAACTTGACGGGCACCGTCGTCCGCAACTGAGCTTCCGATTAGCGTTGAGCCTGCTCCGATCCGACGTCTATGAGCTGAGAACGGACCGCGTACGCAGTTTGTGACCAAATAGCGTATTTATACTAGAGTAGATAGATGTGTAGTATAGAAGTTATGATGTTTGTTTGAATTTTTTAAATTGAAAATTAGATCAAACGAAGGAATGTGATTGGTTGAGCGCAAAATCGAAATCAATACCAAAAAATTAAGAATATGAAAAATTTCAGCAACGAGTTATAGTCTTCGAAGAGGAAATGACAGAGTCGCGGGCCGAGAATTCCCGAATAGTGAGCGAGAATGAAAGGTTGCGGGCCATTCAGCAGGTTATTTTATTCAGATTTTATCGTTATTTAGACTATTTCGGGGAGTGGCGAACTTCACAATTAACATATAAAACATAGAATGGGAGCAAAGATTTGACCACTTGTTTTGTTTTGCGATAATTCTGGATGAAATACGCGGAGATGTTTCTTCTTCAAAAATCTAGTTTTGACGAAAGTACGAATTTTCAACCTTTGCTTTTTTAAAACGATATTTTTACCGGAAAATGTACATCAAAGCATTTAAAAGTATCAATCGAATGTGCTTTTTGTAGCGTTAAACGGTTTTGTTAAAAGTAGAAAAACTGTTATTTAACGTAATCAGTCGTGTTACGAACAGTTAACTTTGCTTGGTACCTTTGGGGATTGATGGAGTTGATAGCTTGTGTAGTGTATCGAAAAGTGCACCCCAAACTAAGCAAAAAAAAAAGAAAATTCACTTCTTCGCCCGTCTTCTAGATTTTCGGTGTCGTTGGTACCCTTCTTATAGAAAAATGTTCATTTCAGGAACAATCCGAACAACTCGATGAATACAGTCGCAAACTGGGAGAAAAAGACGATCTACTCATTGTCGATATGAAGTCTCAGGTTTTTTTTCCTTTTCCGGAATGAAAATTTGGAAATCTTCTCAAAAATTGTGTTTAGTATGTCCAAACGAGCCAAATTTTTAAAAAATAAGAGTTAAATAACTTTTATTAAAGTTAACTATTTACATTGGATGTAACCGAACATTTTTTGATTATTTTCATGACGAAGAATCAAATTTGTTAAGAAATCCTGGATGTTTTCTTCTAAATTACTCAACGTTCTTTTTCTAAAATCAATAGTCTATTGTAAAGATCACTTATTGCAGAAATCTGAATCTTTTCAGTTTTTCCTTACAGAAATTCAAAAACTCTGTAATTCCGTTCAGATTAATGCCCTCGAAACGTCATTGGCTAAATTCCAAGAGGAAAACAGCAAAACGACGCAAGAAAAAGATGCGAAGATCGCAGAAAGTGAAGCAGAGATCGCTCGACTCAAGGAGCTCCTCGAAGTCGCGAATCAAGAAAAAGTAGAGAAGATTGAACTACAAAATGATCAGTGAGTTTTTATAGGATTTCAACTTCTTGTATACTATTATTACATCAATCTTTACGTTTTTCACTAAAAGTCTCATTTTCTAGTAGTAAAATGTTTATATTTATCTGGAAGAAAATTTAGATAGAATTGATTTTATACGGTAACTTTTTAGCAGAAAAAACATATAATTTTACTTCCGGGAGTTCTTTACATTTTTTCAAGCTCAAGTACAATGAGATACAGGTTCATTAGTAAAACTCAATAGAGACAGAAATTTCATAAAAAACCAAATAAAATTAAATATTCTCTTTTCTTATCCGGACCCCTGGTATACGATGTTGGGTACCGCTTTCAAGCCGACACGGACGTAACGGAAAGTACCAGTGACCCTGATCTTAATCTACAAAATACTATATTAACAATATTTTGTGTTTAAAAGAATATTTTTTAAAGATGTGGAAAACGAAATCCATTATGTGTCCTCGTCACAGATCAATAAAAAGACAACGGATCAGTAAATAATTATCTCATATCAATAATATGGTCTGTAAATGAAAATGTAGTTCGAACCGATTTCTAGAGAAGACACAGTTAGTTATTGTTTATCTGTATAATTTCAAAGAGACTCGATCAATTTATATATAAAATATATTTTTAACCTGATAATATTTTGTTTTTCATGAGAATCGTGTTTAATAGTTTAAAAGTAACTATACGAAAATGTCGTGTTGCAGAGCCGGTCCGAGTCAAGTGAGCCAAGAAGAAGTTGACGAGATCAGAAAACAGTTGGCGGAAGCGAGAAAAGTGAACGAAGAACTCCAGGCTGCGATTGTTCAAAAACACACTGAGAGTGTCGACTACTACAATCAACTTTCGGTTCGTTTTGTTTTGTTTTGTTATTCAACTCTATTCTTCATTATGTACACAGGGAAAATATGAAATTTCAATTGTGTTCCTAAAATTACGTGAGAATATAAGGAAGTTGAGATATTTAAACAGTAACTCAAGAGTGTACTATTTTTACAAAAATTTTACCTTTTTGAAAGTTAAAAGTTGCCTTCAGAAAAAAGTATCAAGCAGCTTTTTCCATAACTAGCTTTCATCTCTCTTTCTGTTTGCCTCTCTCTCTACCTCTCAGAGTGTAATTAAGTTTGAGAATAAAAATATTTCTGTGAATTGAGAACTTTTGGTGCTTATCAATGCCAAATTTCAGTTTTCAAATTTTCTTGCAATATGAAAAGTTTTTGTTTTTATCTCTCTCTCTCTCTCTCTCTCTCTCTCTCTCTCTCTCTCTCTCTCTCTCTCTCTCTCGCTCTCTCGCTCTCTCTCGCTAGTCAACATCAAGGCAATTAGTAAATCGCATCCCATCGCATCCCGCATCCCGCATCCCATTTTTAAAAACGGGATGCGATAACTTTTTTCGCATCGAATGAACACCTCTTTTTTAAGCTTAGGTTAGGTTTGGGTCAGCTTAACGTTCAACCTAAGCCTAAATACAAGGTGATTGGGCTGTTCCGAGCAAAGTTACAGACGTTTGAAAAAAACGGGATGCGACGGGATGCGGGATGCGATGGGATGCGATTTACTAATTGCCCAACATCAATACTAATAAATTAGTGTTTCAAAATTATGTTTTTAAAATTTCCTTGTAACATGAAAATGTTTTCATAGCTGTTTCTCTGTCTGCCTCTCTCTCTCTCTCACTCACTCTCTCTATTCAACCTAAAAGCTACAAAAACCCGAACGAGAGCATACTACGTGAATCTTAAACCGAATTCTTCCCGACATTCTAATGAATTTTCTTCCAGACAACCCTAGAGAAGTGCGCACAAATGGAAGCAGAACTGCAACAATCAGCCAGTCAGCACTCAGAATTAATGGAAAAGAAGACGAAAGAACTGCAACGGTTGAAGGAGCATCTGGTGATTGTGGAAGAATCGTCGACACGAGAAGCCGTAGAAGCCGAGCAACGAGAAACTCAGTTGAGGAAGAGAGTTGCAGAGTTGGAGTCAGGCAAGCAAGCGGCAGAAGATGGCTCCAAGACCTCGAATGAGACTCTTGCGGTGAATTTTCATCTCATTTTTAAACCTTTCCAAGTTCAAACTGCTGTAATGTGGATACAGAACTGAGCAGGAGTTTTTTTTTTTCATTTTTACCTTTGAGAAAAAAAGTTTGATTTCGTCGTTACTTTGAGCCGAATTTTTCCATGTTAGTAGAAGTAGAATTTATTCGATAAAAACTAAAAAAGAGTATGATTTTAGAATTAGAAGCAAGAATTTACTACTTTTTTTGCTGAACTTGATTTCATCTTCAACAACATCTTAACTCCGTTTCTTATTGTAACCGATCTACATTTTGACATTGAACATCATTGATGTAACATAATAAGCCTTGACGGTGCTTATATGTCATGAAGTCTCAACATGTCTGTGATAACCTTTATTGTCGACAAGGTTGGGGTCTGCAAGCCACCTCGCGGTGTCAGTGCAGAGACATGGAATAAGGCTCATGCGGGGTCAGAAGGGGGCGTACATCTGTTACACACACAAAGGGTCGTAAATCATGAGAGGGTCTTAGACTCGTGATGCCAGGATGCTACATCCCCGGTTTTCACAAGTTACGTGTCCCTACGTAACATACAAAGTTGGTGTTCAATTCAAAGTGCAATGACAGTATTTAGGAATGGTGACAATGATTATTTTCTTCCTCTCTTCTTGATGTAGCCAACCCACGTTTTCCAGAATAGTAGTAATCGGCAGTAGTAGTAGTGAAATACCAGACGGTGATAGTGTAGCTGGGGGGACAGTTGGCCTAACAGCAGGCAATAATGGTCGACAAGGGGCATTCGGCTCTCTTCTTGCGACATCACGGGCATTTTCGCTCTTCGTGACAAACAGGGGGAATCAGCACAGGCATCTCTGGCTCTTCGTGGAAAAGAATATAGCAGCATACAATATGGACGTTTTCCATTTTCTTTCTTCTTTCCGTCGGTTATAGTTTTCTGGTTGGGTTACATCTTCCTTCTGACTAGGCATGGTCTTCGTCGCACTGCTGGGTTGTTGTGGATAGTGTAGCGGGATTCAGCAGGCAATACCCGAGTTGTGTGTTTGAGAAAACACACGTGGGTCACCGTCGTCAGATGGTGAACCCCTCGGTGGAACCTCCATGTAACATAATAAGCCTTGACGGTGCTTATATGTCATGAAGTCTCAACATGTCTGTGATAACCTTTATTGTCGACAAGGTTGGGGTCTGCAAGCCACCTCGCGGTGTCAGTGCAGAGACATGGAATAAGGCTCATGCGGGGTCAGAAGGGGGCGTACATCTGTTACACACACAAAGGGTCGTAAATCATGAGAGGGTCTTAGACTCGTGATGCCAGGATGCTACATTGATGCTAAAACTGAATAGAAGTATAAAAAACAAATGAAAAAGTATACGCCGATAGGAATACTTCAATCGAGTAAAACCAACTTTTTCTCATAGCGAAGGGTGGAAATTTTGAAGCGAAGTCGAGGTCAGCTGGCCACCCTTGATGGTCAATGTATCGAAGTTTTATAAAACCAGAAAAGTAACATTTCAGGCTGAAATTCACTCGTTGCGAACACAGTTAAGCACGAGTCAAGAACTCTGCGAAAAGCTGGAGAAATCTCTCGAAGCCGAGATTCGAGTAAGAGAGCAGACCCAGGAGGCACTAACATCTCTTCAGGTTTTTTCTTTTCTCTAATTTCCATCGCATATAGAATTGTGTATTCTCTCCTGAAACATCCACTTTCCATTGCAGGGAGTGGTACAAGAACTATCCCGAGATCACGACAAGGAAGCCGCGGAATCAGTTCAAAAGCAGAAAGAACAACATGCTGAAATTCAGGTAGATTTTTTAGAATGAAATATCTGATGATGTGAAAAGCTTAGTTTAGTGTAGTTAATCAAGGCCTTCAAGAAAATTACCGTTATAACCTTCTTCAAGGAAAAAAATGAGCGTTTATTGGGGAATTTAAGAAAATCCGGACACGCTTAGGATTGGCCAAAATGGCTTGATCAGCACTATTCTTAGGCTTCGCTTATGTTCAAACAGTAGGTCTCAGACTTACCTAAGCCTAGAAATAAAGGCGGTCTGCCCAAGTCCGTGGTCTGCGCGTGTCCGTATTTTGCCTAAATGCTCGTTCATTGTTATAAAAATAGAGAGACGAGTTATAGAGATGTTTTGAGCATTTGTGTTGATTTGATACGAGGTTAGAATAAGAAATTTGGATTTAGTTATCCTTTCCAAAATCAGATTGATTCTTGCGATGATCTCTCCATGTTCGGCACCTTCCTAATTCTCGAGAAACCATAGCTTTGGGAACGAAAAAATTAGTGTTTCAGGGCACCCGTAAAAATTATTTTCAAAATGAACTAGTCAATGACATTTAATCCATGTACAAACAGGAATGAATTAGTATTCTTCATAGTTTCAAGCTGCTTCTTTGATCTTATAAGGCATATAAACACACAATTGTTTTTTTGACATTTTCCGAAAAATTAACAAGATTAAGAGAAAAAAAAACTTTGGAATTCCGACTAAATTGAACGAGAGCTTGGCACTGGTGCATTTAGGCTTAGGCCTGGTTTATTTTCCACTTGACTCTTTATTGGATATTCTTCCAAAATTTATTGTGTTTCACTGTTTAAACGTAAGGCTGAACTATTCAAATAATGTAATGGAGTTCACTTCATTCTCGCTTTTTTCATTCAAAGTCTTTTCTCCCGTTTCTCTCTTCTAATGGAATTTCAAGAGCTCTGAACACCTTGAAATTTGATCGTTTTTCTCTATTGTGGTCTGCTATACGTATAGCGTATACACTCCAAAACCACGATAGTGTCGTTCATAAGTATACAAACGGTCGAATTTTTTGTTCACATAACTGAACCTAAAGTTTTTGGATCGATTTAATGTTTTCGGAATTGAAAATAAAGATAAGTGGGAAGTTGAGCAAAACCGTTTGTAACTATTAACTGATTCAAAAAGAAAAATGAAAAAGTTGAATGTTATACCGTTCATTTCTTTATGAACAGTACAGCAGTGAATGACTCACCAGATATCATTATCATTATAAAACATGCACCATACAAGAAAGAATTTTTTAAAACTACGATAAAATGAATTCAGTTTCAATTATAACAAAACAATCACATAATCAATGAAAAATTCAGAAGTTACACGATGCGATCAGCGACCTCACCGAAGCCCTCGAACAACAAGGAATTGGACGTCAAAGTGCCGAAGATGACGTTGAACGAGCGAAGCAGCAGATGGAAGCGAAGCAGAAAATTATTGGTTCGTTTTCTCTTACATAATTTTAAGTTTTATTAGTTAGCCTTGTTGATTTTCATAAAAATTTTAATTTTCAAGATTTACATTTTCTTTAACAAATTATTTTCGAATTATTAACACTGAATATTTTATTCGATCTGCGCGTTGTGAAGATCGTAAATGATGAAAATTTTAATCGGTCCGTCCGCGCGCTGCTGCGCGGCATTGTTTTTGTGATTCAGGAGTATCGAACCATTCTAATTTCCTCTTCCCATAAGAGATGTAAAACAAAAATGAGGTATCCAAAAACTATTATCTATCCTTTTAGAGGTCTGACCGATTTCATTGGACCGTCCGCGCGCTGCTGCGCGGCGCTTTTTATGTTTATTTTTTTGTAAACAATAGTCTCAAATAGTTTCAATGCCCCGTTTCCAGAAGAGTTAGAGAACCAAATCGAAGAAGTCCGCGCTCAGCACGCATCCGCCACAGACTCGAGCAGTTACCGCGTGGACGACGCGATGCTCCGCCAACTATTCTCAAATCTGTTCATGTCGGAAGCGTCCAAGAAAGCGGATATTGCGACACTGCTCGCCAGCATTCTCGAATATCCACCAGAGCAGATGGCCCAGGTAAGCGGTGTTTGACCTTTTGGCAAAGAATGCACAGTTCACGCTTGATTACTGTATGGCATCTGGCACAAGTTTGGAGACGGCTCCCTTCGAGTTTGAGTGAAGAAGTGTTAGAGGAGTGTCTGGAACTGCTGGGAAAGGTCTCGGGAAAGAATTGAAGCAGAAAAAGATCATCAACACATTTTAAAATTGTACATGATAGTTCATCAGATACTGTAAGACAAGTACTGGAAAATGAAATTTCTTTATGATAGTTTTGCATAAAATAGTATAAAATTTAGAAAATTGCTCTGGAATTCTTTTTCGAAATTTTAAGTAGATGATTATTCCCCCCCCCCCTCTCTCTTCTCTCACTTTCTCCCAAATTTAGTTTCGTTCGGAGGGAGACATTTCAGTGCGCTTTTATGTCATATCGTAAGAGACTCGATTACTCGAAAAGATAACACGCCGCGGTACACGAGCGCGCGTCCTGTCGAATAACGCGAATGTTGCAAGAAAAATTCAAAAGAATACGGTGGAAAACGGAATTTTTCAGATCAAGAAAGGCGTCGCTCAGACATTCGGCCAGACGAATACAACATTCTTCCGTGGAAGTCCATCCAGCTCGTCGGGCACAAGTTCCTTGACTGAGCAGTTCATCAGGTACTTTTTTGGTTTATGGTCACTTATAAAGTAGGAATACGGTGCCCTGAGGCGTTTTTCATGCTAGACATAACCTTAACCTAACGAAATCTCATTTTCGGGCAGAAGACTGGCGCTTTTTGAGGCAAAATCGAATCCGTCCCTATGAGAATAGTTACTGCTCACTAAAAATCTGTGAATCAGCACATTTTACTACCGGAAGATATCGTTTATGAGCATCTGGGAAAACTTCAAAGCACTGAATCTCCGTTCAATACGGACATTTTTGGTATTAAATCAAACTTGAGCTTAATGAAATCGCAAACAGATTATCGCGCTTTCTCAGAAACTGATATTAAAGGAAAATTGTTATTTCCAATGTTAACAACATGTCTACGCACGAAAACAAAGACATCGTCTGGTCGTCGATTCGAAATGGCGTTTTTACACCCTTCTGGCAGCCTGCCAAAAAAAGAAACGAAATCGAAAGTGTTTTGCCCGCACCACGGTCGATTTCAGGTTCCTTGAAGTGGAGTCGGAATCGTCAAGGACGGCGCCACATCTGCCGATTCGCGGGGGGTCAGCAACCGAACAACAGCAGCAACAGCAGCAGCCATTGGACCTGTTGAGGTACATTTTGATCCATCACACATACAGTGTATTTGTGTGTGTTGATTGATGATTTGCAAAAAAAGTAGGCAAAATGCCAAGAACCACTATGGGCGGCTGACAGATTGAGACGTGAATGAGAAATTGAAATTACCTGTTTTTTTCCACTTTTTTTTATCTCACCTCTCCTTTTTATGCCAGATCACTATAGAAGAACATTCTGATAACTATCCCGCAAAATTTTGCTGACTCATTAAAAAACTGGGAAAAGTTCCATAAGCGCAATGCGGAAACGAACGTGGCTAATGTATCCAAGCTCGCCTAGAACTTCTCTTATAGAAGCCATTGATGATAAACAAGTTGAAAATTTTTTCTATTCACATCCGGAATGAAAGCAGATGAGATGGCGAAAACCTATTGATCCTTTTGTTTACTAGTTTTTCGTATTCATCCCTCCCCCCTCCCGTTGAAAACATCTCATTTTTCGCACACAAACATCCCTGTTGAGAAATGAAAACAAGTCAACTCTTTGCTCGTTTGTGCCTATTGCGTCGTACTCTGTTCAAACTTTCCAATTGCGCACCACATCCCTCTTCCTTTGTCCGTAGTATACACGCAATCGTAGGGAAGAGCGAAAACGGAGAGATTTAGAGATATAAGGTCACACATTCATTATCCGCCTCACTCACTCTCTCTCTCTCTCTCTCTCTCTCTCTCTCTCTCTCTCTCTCTCTCTCTCTCTCTCTCTCTCTCTCTCTCTCTCTCTCACACACACACACACACACACACTTATGGGAGGAGGACCCCAAAGCCAGCGAGCAAGTTTGAATTGATGCGTGGGAACTTGTTGTGTGGCCGAGGGAATTGCACTTGTCAGAGAATGGGCCTCACCATGTGGTCAACTAATTTTCTACGTCCCGCGTAGCTAACCTGAAACCTAGTGAAGTTATGTTGATTTCGTCAATTTTACAGCCGATTTTGACAAGTTCCAGTCTACAGAGTGCTCGGTTTTGCTTTCTTGTTGATCCCATGAGTGCTCGAAAAAAATGTGAAAACAAACTTGTTTTTCTGCCTCCCCTCCCCCCTCCCTCGTCCCTGCCGAACGAAAAGAGGCTCCAAGTCTGCCGCGGCACCATCGCAAAATAATACCAATACCACGTTGGCAGGTGTCCAATTAGAGTCGTCTGACTCCGTTAACTTTGCTTTATGGTTACTTAGATACGGCGACTGGGGTTAGGCATAGTGATAAAGAGAAGCGCAGAGAAACGGAGTAGGTGCGCAAACCAAACAAAAACAATTACCAAAAAATGTGAATAGGCGCGCGCGCAACCGAGAAATTTTTGATCAGTGCCCGCCAGATGCTGACGATGATGAGTGGTCAACTGGACAGGTGTCGTTTCTATCACAAGTGTAGATCAGATGGACGTGTAACACCAATCATTTTCTTGTCACAAGAAAGGTTGGAATTTGTCAGGCGTGAGCCTGAGAATCCTATAAACAGCCGTGTAATCCGATGTTCAATCAACTCCAGCTTGTAGTAACAGTGAACAAGTGGTTCTCCATTCAAGTTAATCGCGTTTCTCGTGAAAGTTGTGACTTAACAATCTTGAGACAACAACGTTTACGGCTGAGCCGACTCTCAACACGTCCACTCACGTAGTTGAACTCAATTCTGTCCGCTCTCCTCGAAGTCGCTTTCGCACACAACAAAAAGGCAAACGAGCGGGGTTGAAAAAGCGCGCGCACGCGCGTCCGTCAAAGTCATTAGGTCACACATGGTGGAGAGGGAGAGAAAGAGAGAAGAAATATGGAAAGAACAGGGAACAGTTGGCGGCCTAGCGATACCGTTTATCTCTTTTTCTTTCTGCCGCTCGAGTAATTTACCGACATGTGTCGTCAAAGTGCAATTATTATCATCTCAGAGGATCACCATCACCAGCCAAGCCGTCAGAATCAACATCTTCAACAACACTGGATGCGATTCTGCGATAATACCCAGATTTTTCCTCCTCAAATATTTTTTCATTTACTCACCCGCAGAGACAACTGTGATATGAGTGAGAGGCAGGCGCGTGATGTCCCTGCCCGCTGTTTTCTTATCATAAGTCGTGTTTGTGTTAGTGCGCACAACTGCCTACGAGCGACCAAAGTGTGCAAGTGTCCACCGCGACGTTTTTGATAACGTGGTATGTTGAGTCATCATGCAGAATCTTAGTGAATCATGTATGTAAAACACTAGAAATTCACGGTGCTGGGCATCAATTCCTCTTCCTCCATAATGTAACTATTTGTAATCATGATACGTGTATGCTTCTCAAAACCCGTTAGATTATTCTTTGTAGCCAGCACCCTATGACCTCTGTGTCGTATTAGCTCATGCTATTTGAGCCGTCATGCGCGCCACCCCGTAATTGTATTCTCATTTGTTCACGTTAATTTGGAAGAATTTTATTTACGTGTAGTGACAGTTAGTCAGCGTACTACGGTTAGGTGTTTTACATACATAGATAGATATCAAAGAAAAAGAAGGCTTCAAGGATCTATCTCGGTAATTGCACGAAGATGTCAGTTTAGAATGAGATCTAGAGCCTGGAAAGCCACATCGAGTATAATGGGTTCACCTCGTATATCAATGAGGAAATCTTAAGATCAAATGGGGACTGAGTTCGCAATTGTAGAAAGCTGCTTGGAAGACCCAGATTATCAGTCATTCAGTTTTCCATGCAGCTGTCATTATTTTGAAGAAATAACAACTCACTACAACAGGCTACATTATAAATTAATGGCTCAACAAAAATTACAATATTACTATTGATTTCCAAAATTACGGTTCTACAAGTGAATCTGACAGAAAATTCACATTTTCTTCAATCAGAAACACAGTTCGAAACCACTGAGAAGACCGGTCGATATGTTTTAAAAAGAGGCTTCAGATTTGAGAAATTGGTGAGAAGACCAAAACGTAGACATTTACACGCGGGCAGAGCAGGTAGTTTACATTCCGACTGATGAAATGATTATCAATCAGATCAGCCAGGAATCAAACTTTTCTATGGAAATGGAGAACTGGAAGAAATAACAAAAGGTTACAATTCTCGCAATCAACTTCCAATCGTAGGAGTGGCTCGGATGTATGGTTGACAGGGCAGCTTTACACTGAAATTCAGTCTGTGAGTTCAGTACGGTCCCACTTTCTACTTCAAGCAATACATTTCTTGCGCGGGGACTGACTCAAAAGTCGTGAAACACTACTTCCAACAACGTACCCATTGATGATGGGCTCGCATGCGACTGGGTGATCCCCTGTACGCGCACGGTCTTCTCCCGAAGGTTGCTTCGCCATCATCGAGTAAGTGGGAGGTCCACCAGACACACCACCAACAGGGATGAGGGACGATGTTCGCTTCTCGTGCCATTCAGTCGAGGAATTCGACTCTGACGGCGAACCGCTCGGCTCTCTCCACTCGTTATCCGACTCCGATACCATTCCGGGTGCCTGAAATTACAATATATATATATATTTCGCAATGATTTGAATTATGACTAAAAAACAATAAAAAAGTGAAAACATACCCTGATGGGTGTTGGAGTCGGATCTGCTCTGCCCGCTCTCACGTTTCCCGACAGCGAAGAGCTTACACCAGCGACACCGTCGAGTTGGAACGGAGTTGACACAGAAACCGCTTCGGTTGGTACTGCTCCATTTTCTGCATTCCCGTTGACGACCATGGCAGGCGGATTGATATTTGTCGGAACAGTTGTTGGAACTTGAACTGGAGCTGGAGTTTGAGTTGGGGGTAGAGGTGCAACTGGAACTGGCGCTGGAGAGGCAACGGTCGGTAGCACTGGAGCATCCTTTGGTACCCATTTTCCAGAAACACTAGGCTTCGGCTCATCCAATTCCATAGGTTCCTCCTCGCGTTCATCATTTTCGATCACTTCTGAGAATAGAAAATTGAGAAAATATTTTAGTGGAATCTTACCTCCAGAAATACCCGTACATTGTTCGGCCCACAACGCTTCGAATTCTTGATCTTCGAACCGATACTTGTCGCTACGATTGAAGACTTGATCCACAGCATTATATTGCCGCTCATCTTCCTCCTCCATCGTTTTCAAAGTAGCACGGAATGTTCTAAAAAAACTTTTGGAAAGTGAAACAGTTGAAATCTTACGTTCGTGTATCGATAATGCAATCCTCTGCCCATGGATCAAACTTGTCGTACCCATCCACTGAAGCTCCCGGTTCATCTTCGAAGTCATCTGGTACATGAATGCGATCGAACAGAATGCGACCAAGACGTCCGATTCTCTTGCGTGTATAAACTGCTCGAGTCTCGCCGTTTGGTCGGGGTAGATGGAGTTTGTAGAAGCGCATGTGTTTAGGAACCTGGAAATGAAACGTTTTTCCGGTGAAAAATTCAAACGACAAACCTCATCGATCACCTTCTGTTCATTTGCGAGCAAAGCGGATGGTAAGAACGATCTGGCTGCACGATAAACACATCCACGACGACGTTTGAATGTGTATTTTCCATCTGGCATAAGGTCTTGGACTGCCTTTCCTAGCTCTGTTGGAGCTGGAGTGTCAGTTGCAGAACCAAACAGCGGGGGTGGCTTGTTCCAGAGTTCCTCGTTCTTTTTCAGCCATGCTTTCGTGGGAACTTCACCTTCAATGAAATCGCCAATACGTCGTTTGAACTTCTTTTTCTTCTTAGCACCATCATCCTATAAAAGAAATTTTTATATCAAACTGCAGTGGAAAAAAAACTAACCGAAATGATTGTTCCGTTCATTTGCGACGCGAGTTTACTAGTTGTGACTTCACCGCGTACTCGAGCATTAAACTCATTGTAGAAATTAGATCCAAAATCACCAAGCTGCATGCGCTTAGCGAATATTGAAATTTCGGAGTCGATGAGAGCCAGTTTCGTTTTTTCACGACGTTGAAGAGATTCCATCATTTTATCGGACTGTTGGAAATCGTGCAGCAATTTGATAAGCTGAAATTATATGAATGGATAGACTTTTTAAAAATAAAATAACCTTCTCGTAGTTATCTTCGTCGTTCTTCCTATTCTTACGCGTCTGCATTTTTTCCGCACGCCTTCGGAACGCAACATACGGGTTGCATGCGCCAGGACCGTCCTTCAAAAAACAATGATGACAAGGTAAATAGGCTTTCACAAACCTTACGTACTTCTGTCCTGATTCTGGGAATGAGACCACCAATACCAATATTTCCGTAAGATGTTGTAGCATCACGCCGCTTGGTCAACCAGTAGTCATATACATCGTAAAACACTGACCCATCCATTTCTGAACACGATTCATACAGATGACGAAAGAACAAACTGATTTTAAACAAAAAAAACATAATTAACAAACGCACCTGGTAACAGTCGAAGAGCTGTAGCAGGCAAACAGATACTGTTGTCTGAAGACTGTGCTTCGAGGACATCGAAAATCCGTTCCATCGCCGTCGGATCGATATGAGACTGTTCGGATAACCATTGTTCATCCTCGGAATCGATGTCATATTCTGGCTCATCTCTTTCGAGACTGATCCAAGCTGAAATGACAACACTAGAAAAGTCAACAGACGTGTGTACTCACAATGAACACGGATGTATTCTTTTGTTTTGCTTTTCGGTCGACTGATGTATGTTTTATTATACCTCTCGGTATCAATATCAATGACCTTGGGTGTTGGGATAATGTGGTTCTCCAATTGGATACCAGAGGTTCCAGCTTGTTGTGCAATAATGGCATCTTGCAAGTGAGACTCCTGTAAAACGATATTTATCAGCTCATCCATTACATTTTATTTCTATTGTTTACTCGTATTCTAATTATAGGCATGCTCAAGTTAATACCTCGCGTAGAGCACTGCGAGGGGGCTACGCTTGCAGTGTAATGCCCAATCAATACTCGACACCCAGCACGCACTAAACAACTTTCTACTAGAAAAAAACGCGGTACTACAAAGAATTGTAGCGTGTATACTTCGTAAAACTATTCTAGTCATTGTCTATAAATAGTCATACTCGACTACAAAATACATTTTTTTTTAAAAAACTGAACTTTGATCTACACTTCAAAATTTGAAACATGAGAAATATTTTGTTCAGTAAATATAGCTTATTATTGGAGGAGTTCATAAAATAGAATAGAAACAGCCGGAGCGCTTCAGCAAAATGCAACATGTTCACAACTTACCATTTCTTCCTCTTTCTCCATACCCGTGGGCATCTGAGTGACCGCTCGGTTTCCAAACGAGCATTCTGCGATGTCTTTGACTTCGCAGGCCCATAGTACTGCCATGGGTTTGTTGGCATCGAAGGCCCTGGTCCGAAATGCCTTCGACGTAGTGGCCATTTCTGAGTACTCCCACTTTGTAACTACACAATTTGACGGTAGCTCTTAGCGAGCTTCGCAGGAATATGAGTTGGGGTTTATTAGAATAGACCATGAACCGAATCAGAAGGCATTCAGAATAGTAACATAAGAAATATGTCGCTTTTTCACTGTCTGACGCGGTATCGAGTGGAGGGAGGGGAGCGTAGGGGCAACTATCGACTAAAGCAGCACGAATGGGTTGTCTCGCGAGTGCGCACAACACGCTCACAGACACACACACACGCAATTGTATAGCAAGGGGCCGCTCACAAACACACTCACAGGCGACGATCACACTCAAAAATCGCCACGTTTAGCATACGAGAGGAAAGAGAAAACAAAGACCGCGACGCGCAAGCCAACTGAGCCGCACGCGTTGCGCTGTTGCGTAAACTCGTGACTTGTCAATAGTCCACACTTGCATCTTTCACTCTATTTTGCAGTTTCCTTCATGTAAACGAATTTATTTTCTACTAATCGCTCGATCAAATTTGATCTTTCACACTTGAACACATCATAAAATGCTTCGTTAACTTTCTGAAGGGATATTTTCCGTATCTTTTGATTGAAAAACAGATAAATACCCTTTAGAAATTTATTTCTTATGTTTCGAAAATTTCATAGCGGTCACGTAAATTCTTAAAACCTTCTGATTTCAGTTTTGATAGTAGAAATGAGTAATAGATTGGATGAGGATGAGGTTGGTGAGGTATTTGAACTTGAAAATTTTATGATAAATAGGATGTTTAGGTTATCGAAATAAACGAAGATGATATGGAAGAAACCTATCCTAGCGATGAAGATGAAGATCAGCAAAGCACATCAAAGTGATTTCATAATACCCAATGAGTGGCTCAATATGCAATTCAGTGCTGGTGCGACAGAAGTAGTCGATGATTCACTGGTTGCACTCCAAGCTCACGAACAGGATTGCTTCTCGATTTCGCTAGTCGATAATCGTTTTTTAGCTACTGGTGGAGAAGATGATGTTGCTTATCTTTTCGACCAGACTGTCTCAGGTTTGGTTTAACTATACTCAAATCAAAAACTGAAGTATCTTGGAAGAAAATTAAAATGAGTATTTGTTCACGTTTATTCACCTGTTCTTTTCATGAAGTTAATGATGCTGTGGGAGTAAGATTTGCTTGTGAAGAGCATAAAAGGAAATGAAAACGTCATGCACTGTACATTCAGAGTATGGCCCCGAATGTCGGTCAAAATTTTTTAAACAAAACGTAAATGAAATGACGTTCTCCATGTTCAGACTCTCAACCTGTGTTGAAAATTGAACACAAGGACTCGGTTGTTTCGGTTCTGTTCAATAACAGTCATACTCTGCTTGCAACTGGTGACATGGTCGGCAAGATAATCATAACAGATCTAAGCACATTGACGACAAGAGCAGAGGTGAGTGTCAAGTGCCGTACAGGTGTTATTTGTGTGTTAGATTCTGTGGGTTTGGCCCAGCGTGATGTGATAGCAAGGTGTTACTGTGAGAGTTGATGGGCTATGGCGTGGTAGCTTGTAAAGTAGATTTGCAATAAGATAATTAGAAAAGATCAAAATTTGATAGAGAACAATAAGAAACATAATAGTTTCCAGATTGAAGACTGTACTGATCTGGAGTGGATGACCTGGCACACAACTGCAGATATTCTATTTGCTGGAGACAAAGAGGGCATTATGTGGATGTGGCTTATTGGAAACAAAGGAGTAGCACAGTCAAAAGTATGATTTTGCTTGTTTTTGTATGAGAAGAAGTGAGAGGTTATCGTCTCTAGAACAAAATGAAATGGAGAATGTATGGTGACTCAACAATATTCGTATGTTTTCTCTAATCTATCTACGCTTGTTTAGCTTTACCATCTTCTCTTGTATTGATTGATGAGAATCTTATGAGAATTCAAAAAAAAAGTCATCCTATGGTTTTCTTACAGCTGACTCATATGATGGAATATCACACTAACTAAAATTGAAACATTAGAATAGTGGAAATAACGTTTTATAATATAACATTAAGGTGTACGCTGGATCTGGAGCTTCATGTACAGCCGGTGCATTACTGCCAGACGGGAAACGCATGCTCTGTGGGTATTCGGATGGAACACTGAGTAAGATTTGAAAGTATTAATTTTGAAAAAGAAAATTATAATTGAAACTTCATTGTGAGCCTTCAGAAAAATCACTTTTCCAACATCAAGAGCATGCTTCCAGGGTATTATTATTAGAGATTATTACATGAGATGCGTAAAAACAGAAAAATTCTACCTAATGCTGGGATGTGTTGTTGATGTTTTGGGTCACACGCAACCTTTCATTAGGCATTCCATGAGAGTAGCACTGTTACGTAATGGCCGGATTGGGCTATTTTCGTCCCACATAGCCTGGTTTTGGTCTGTGTTAGCTGGCGGATAATCTCAAGCGGCTTAGCAACAAGCCGTGTGTTCTTCAACTAGCTTTCGCAGTATTTTAAGATTCTTTTCGGCCAAAACCATAATAGTTTATACTACTCTAATCACATTGTAATCAATCTAATCATAAAAAACATCAAAGGTGCAACCGAAATCATCGTTATCATGCTCGTTCATCATTTTGCGTATATTCTGCAGACATGTAATTGTTACCAGCACACACTAAAATTGTGAATTCTGACTGGTCTCTAAGGTTCGATAATGCTGAAGATGATAGAACTGTTCTCAAAAGTTGCGGAACCGACCTGGTTTCCGAGTTATGATGAACACCATTCTAACGTGTAAATTAGGAAGAAAAGTGGACATAAATCGACTCTGCCTTGAGCTGAAAAAACTTTTGAGAGCAGTTCTATCATCTTCAGCATATTTGAAAACCTTGGAGACCAGTCAGAATTCACAATTTCAGTGTGTCCTGGTGGCAATCCCACACGAGTTTGGAGCTGGATCGCTGAATGTTAAACGAATTTCTCTACTTTTATATTCAGGACTCTGGCTTCTGAAAGAAGAGTCTAGCACGCTCAAGTACTTCCATTCTCCCATCACCGCAATTGATGTTCATGTATCGCAACCAGTCGCTATTGTCGGAACTCAAAGTGGTAAGTTTTATGAAGATTTTAGTCACGAAAATTTGAAGAATTGATTTTTTAAACGAAGATTGTGAAAATTGGTTCCCGTTTGAATGTAAAACTTTAGCTATCAAGATTATTTGCGGACTAGGAGTATAGAAAATGTCGATAGTATCGAAAATAGCAAATTGAGATTCAATCACAATTTTCTTAATACAAATTCCAGGAACGGTGAACATTGTGAGCACTGCTTCTGAAGACAACGTCTTGAAGAAGATTTGCCTTTTACCTCCGCCGGGTGTTACAGGAACTGTCACTACGGTAATTTTAACCTTTGCAACCTGAAACAAGTTGACTTTGCAGGCAGCTGGAACTTCCATGGAGGAGGACGAGAATGTGGACAACTGTGTCGAGTGTTTGTCTCTTGCACCATCACACCCATGGTGAGATTTTACATAATTATAAGGTTCCTTTAGAACAACTGTTGTACTCAATCTCCTACGTGTCCAACTTTTTGCGGAGGGGTACTTGACGTTGTAAACTGTAAACCAATATGCTCACATAACAGAGATACTTATCTGGTCTGTTGTTACACAACTGTCATTTTTGGTGTAATAATGTACAAGTCACTCAATTGTTTAGATGCTCTGTTATGGTTTAAAAAAATAGTTCGGCAATGGTGCATTTAGGCTTAAGAATGCCCAGGTATCCCAAGCCCAGCCCCTAAGTAGCGTGGTGGCATTCTGAAATGTCGATTTTTTCAAGAAAAAAGGGGTTGCAGTAGAAAAATTTTTCAGTACAGCCAAAAGTCTTTGTCGATTGCCTGTTCAATCGAACATAGTTTCTGTTTTCAGGTTTGCGGTTGGACGTAACGATGGAACCATGTGCGTCTACGAACTTGACTCGTCATCACCGAGAAGTATCTTCCAAGCGAATCAGATGCAGGTGACTTTATTGAGAAAGAAATTCACGAAACATGATGTTAAACCTGGAAAAGATGGTATCGATGTTGAGTTTATAGCGTGCGCATACTAGTCAGCAGAGACCTTCTGTTTAATGCGTCCATTTTAAGTCTTAACAAGTCATAGTTTTTGCTTGAAGTTCGAAATTTCATGCGTTTTCACCCACTTCGTCAATAACTGAATTGTTTCAGGCAATTACGAAGGTAGCATGGTCAATGGAAGGAAACGCTCCATACATTACTTGCGGGTCAGTAGATGGAACTGTGAGAGTGTTTGACGCTAGAGACAGCTCAATGGTCAAGGTAAGTTTTCTCTTCTATTACAAGATTTGTACAATTATCTTTGTTGTCACACACCTAGGCAAAGGCATAAGACAATATAACCGCTTCGCAACCGCTTTTCCGATCTTCGCTCTCATTTTCCAAAGTGTTTGTACTTCTATAAATGTTTCATTTGACATAATGAACGTTGCGGACTGTTCCCAACGATAATTTTACTTACTTCAAACATTTTTTTTTCGTTACGATTTGTGAATCTGGGATCAAAAATAGTAGGAAAAGTAAATTTTTTTGAACTACAGTAACTGAAATTTGATCTACTATATCGATTTACTTTGCTTACAATTTTCAACTGCGTTTGCCGCAGTGTGTGTCATTTCAAATCATGAAGAAACGTTTCCAGGAGTGGTCCAACGGAGGAGATGAAGTTCTGGACCTGATCATTCTCGATTCGAACCCACTGAAGGTAATGACAGCCGGAAGCGGAGGTGTTATTAGGATTTTCGATAGCTCTTTGTAGTTCTGTTTTTGTTATTTATTGTAACCGGTGTTCACTAATTATGTTGAGTTTTCTGTTGGTTGTTAATAAAATTGTTATACTATTTCCAAATTTTTTCGTACGAGCATGTATTAGCATGTTTATATCTTATATGTGCCAGCTGCTCTCTATTCAATGAATTTTAGGATGGAGAAGCCTAATTATCAACTTTACCGTAACACGACACTTGGACAGGCACTACAGAAGACACTCGATGACTTGGTTAATGATCGTTAGTTGAGACAACTAGTTGTTTATATTCGACTCACAGAATTGATAACCGAAGCGCTGCAGCGGAAAGTTCTGGAAGTTTTTGACAAGTCGTTCAATAAGATGATCGCTCAAAAGGCTAAGAACAAGGTGGGTTATCATTCTATTTAAAATACCTCGATTTTAACCATAAAAGTGAAAGGCAACACTACTTCAATCTTTTTCAAAACAACCTTATTGAAAACTCAAGTGTTTTCCGGTTATTCAGTTGTGCAAAATTGTTAATTCTCTCCTTTTAACGGAAAATGATGGTTTAATTACTGAAACATAATTAAATTTACAGGTAACCTTCCGAGGAGACAAGCTGAAAGCGTACAGATACTGCGACAACGTGTGGACATTCATCATGGAAGGGGTCGACTTCAAGGATATGGTCGATAATAAAGTACCCCGTGTGAAAATTGTCGCTTGTGATGGAACACAGAAAATTCCAATTTTGAACTAATCAACCCTGTTTTTGTAAATATTGACCAGATGTACATAATCAATCTTGTGATTTGTTTGGATTGTGATAGGTTTTTTGGATTCTGTGATATATAATCTAATAAAAGGTGATCTTCAATTGTTGAAAACAAAACGAAAATAAATTTAAATGGAAAACTATGCGCGAGTTGCAAACCCATCACGTGAAAAGTGCAAGGGGGTGTGGCTCGTTTTTTTACTCGTTTTTCGAATTCTACCTGACTTTAATATTTTCTCATCTAATATTATCAGTAACGAGCTTCTTTATCAGCTTTGTTGTGCGTTTCAAGATCGTATGTGTTCTCACTCTCATGAACATATCATAATGTGACTATCCGGTGCTATTTTCTCCATTTTTCACCATCAACTTACAGAAGGCGCTGAACGTATTTTAAAATCGTATTCAAACCGTTAGTTTACATCTCCATTGCCTATTTTTGTTCTCATTCTCCTTACGTCATCACTGTAGTAACCGAAAAGGTTCAATTACAGAATGTCAACGTACGCTCTCTACCGTAATACGACCCTTGGAATTGCTCTCGAGCAAGCATTGCAAGATCTAGTAAGAATTCGATTCACCACATGACATTCAATTCATTTCTTTTAGAATTGCGAAGATATCTCGAAGCAGATGGAAGCGAAAATCATGGGACAATTCGATAAGTGTATGAATAAGGCTATTATGAAAATCGCGAATGAGAAGGTATTCCTTTTTACCATTTCTCATCGTGAAATTTACGCATTTAGATGCATTTCCGTGCCGGGAAGCTGGTGACCTATCGGTACTGTGATAACGTGTGGACTTTCATTCTTGATGATGTGGAAATCCGAGACCCACATCGATCTTTCGACCATCCGCTCAATAGGTTTTTTTAGAAAGAATTTTAAATGAAAAAGAATAATAAAACAAAAAACGACCCATAGAAATAGCAAATAACTTCACTTTCTAGACTTTGAGATGGTTTCGAAGTTGCAATCTGCTTCAAGCTCTTGTTTAGCTCATGTCTATCTTTCTGATTTCAGAGTCTTAATTAGATAATTTTGGAGAAGAACTCTTCTCAAAGATCCCAAATTTCCAGAGAAAAGTCCAAAGAGTTCCAAATAAAGATTGATATCTATTTTTTATCACTCTTAAAGATAGGAAGCATAGAAATGTGTTTCAGAAGAAAATTAAAATGTAATATACCTGAACGTAGTTGATAATAAAACAAATTCTTCTATACCGCTTTCTTATCTGAACCACGGCCGAGGCGTAACATATTATGTTAGAGGGGTTAATAAAATTGAAGCTAAAAAGTGGGCTGGAGCAGATCTGTACCTTTCATAAACATGTATGTAAACTCAAAATTTACTCAAAGTTTAGCTCATGTCTATCTTTCTGATTTCAGAGTCTTAATTAGATAATTTTTGAGAAGAACTCTTCTCAAAAATCCTAAATGTCGAGAGAAAAGTCCAAAGAGTTCAAAATAAAGATTGATGTCTATTTTTTATCACTTTTGAAGTATATACCAATGAAATATATACCTGAACGAAGTTTATAATAAAACAAATTCTTCTATACCGCTTTCTTATCTGAACCACGGCCGGGGCGTAACATATTATGTTAGAGGGGTTATTAAGATTGGAGCCAAAAAGTGGGCTGGAGCAGATCTGTACCTTTCATAAACATGTATGTAAACTCAAAATTAGATACTCTTTCGCGATCTGATATACGAATAACTCAAAAATGAACTTCAGATTGAAAATTGTCGCATGCGATGGTCGACCAGCACACATGCTCCACCAAGGTCCTCTGGGTGCTGGAAGCAGCAAGAAACATGAAGAAGACGATGAAGACTAACTGTTTGCTTTAAACTACTTATCTTGACAATATATAACTGTACAGAATCAGCCCAAGAGACCGGGTCAAGTAAATGTTGCATCACAGATCTCAATAAACTTGCAATATAGGACGCTCTTCATGATCGCTTAAGGTTTTTTAAAACCGGGAATATCTGTCATTCAGCTGAGAAAATAAGCAATGGGAAAGTTTTGTGACAGATGAGTAAGCCAGACGATGATTTCTTTGGTATTCAGTACACACCGTCAACTGGAAAAACGGATCATGAGGTATTCCTGATTTTGTAATGAAAGATTTTTTTCGTTTAAGGATCGTTCCGAAAATGGCACGATGAGGTATGAAGGTGGAGATTTCATTGATCAGCAGTTCTTCCCAGGGGTGGAGGTAAAATATTGTCAGTACTATTCGCTGAAAACCTTCCGAATTCAGAAATACGAGAATCCGAAATATCTGGATCAAAATCAGTTTCCCACTAAAAATGAGGTTTTCAGCAGTTTTAACCAAAAACTAAAATTTTTCTAGGTTAGATTGAAGAAGTATGCACAAGGCAGGGCGTCAGAGGTATTCTGTAATTTTCTACAAGAAAAACGGAAACATTCAGAGTACAGAAGAGATGGACGGTACCGACTATCTAGACCAGCAGTTCTTCCCCGGAGTCGAGGTTATTTCCTAATTGATGAAATAAATAATTAGAATTTTCAGAAATACATGAGGAATGATGACGATAGAAATGGTTTTGCGATTCAAGAGGTTATTTTTTCGAAAAATAATTTTTAAAACGACTTTCAGATGAAATTTTAGAAAGAGTACATTTTCCTCCTTAAATTCAAAACGAATAGATTCTACTCATAGTTCATAGGAAGTTTGATTTTACAGAACTATCGAACTGGAGAAGAAATTCCACATGGGGAGTATAACATAAAGGTACAATTCCATCATAACTAACGGCACTCTGAATGTTGTTTTAGAAGAAGTCAACAAATTTATCTCGGAAAGACATCCTCCGAGCTGCGCGAGAGGAAGAAGCTCAACCGGATGGGTTGTCAGAGGTATTTTGAAAGGTTTTCGCATGACCAGTATGTCTTCAGATCAGAGAAAGAATGGTCCCTGTGTGGAGAATGCACGATGAAGAGATGGTCGAGTTCTTGGCTGAGAGTTTAATTTATGAGGATGGTGAGTTCCTGTTGGAAAGTTGACATAAAAATGATACTGTGAGTGGGAGATGGGTCATAATGTACTGTTTCGTTTAATTTTTGCTATATCATTCACAAGAAATTTTATACGAAAAAGTAGACTGAATCAATCAAGAGTTGCGAGTCATGAATCTTTTTTCATTTATTTTTGTCGACACCTCAAATTTCAGGCTCAAGTAAGATTCAAAGAACTAGTTAGGTTTAAAGCTAAGATTTGATCAAAGTTTAAACTTGATTACCACAAAACAATTTTGCACTTTGTAAGGAAATGATTCTTGATTCGATGATTCAGTCTCCTTTTTCGTATTAAGTCTTACATGACCAACTCCAGAAAAAAATAATGTGATTTAAAAGTGCCATGAGAATCTTTAAAGATCATTTAAATTTCTTTATGGCATCTTTAAATGCCATTATTTTTTCCAATTATTAATTAAAGACATCTGAGATATCTTTATGGCACCTTTGAATTTCATTTAAAAGTTAGACGTTTCTGAGATGACTTCAAAGAGTATTTAAATGTACACCGAATGTCATTTAAAGATTAGGCATTCCAAAAGTGAAGAATAGTAATCAATCACATTTAAATGTGCTATAAAGAACATCTCAGGCAACTAAATACAACCGTTTCCGGAGATTTCCGCCCCGTTTCCGGAATTTTCCCGGAAAAAAACGGCAGGAAACGGCGGGGAAAACACCGGAAACGGGCGGAAATCACCGGAAACGACCGTTTTTCTCGGAAACGGTCGGAAATCATCGGAAACGGTCGGAAATCATCGGAAACGGTCAGAAATCATCGGAAACGGTCAGATATCCCTGGAAACGGTCAGAAATCCTCGGAAACGATAGGGAACGAATAATACCACTATAGGGTTCTTCACTCAAAACAACACCTAATAGCATAGCAAATTTATTCATACGATGAATATACAAAAATAGCCGTTGATTGATGATGTAGCTGACTTGTAGACGTCTTGGGTTGATGATCGTTGATGGTCTTCATGATCAACACTGGTTCACCTGCAATATAACATTGGATTTTATTTCATGGTATTTCTTTGAATTTTTGTTCGTGATACCACTGATGATATACCGTTTCTAATGAAAAATGCTGCTATGTACAATTATTTGTTCGTTCTCAGATCATTGATGTCCTATGGAAACTGTCACGGTTATGCGCATCGAAATTAAACTTAACTACGCACTGTTTCGCGGTCGTGGTTTTCTAAGTCTCTACATTCAAACGTTTCCCCAACCTAAAGCATTGGCCATTTTATGTTCACAGAAGAGAGGCCACGTATTGTAAATGCTCATAAATGTCGGTTCATCTGATAACTTCGAGTAAGAACTAAGTTTGATTTTAACCTTCGAGAAACTTAAAACTGCAGAAATTATTTGAAATTTTGCTCAAAAAGATAAATTCGAGTCTTCCAAATTTCCCCTTTACGAGAATAAGGAATGTGGTAGAAATATTAAATACTTACTTCTCTTTCTATCCATCCAGATGAGTGGCTGAGTCGGTCTAGCGCGTTGGTGTGAAAGTGGGTGGATAGTTCCGCGGTTCATCTGGAAAGTGTTTGGTGAGGTTTCGTCAGTACAGAACTATTAGAGCAGTTAGAATTTACTTTTTGAATGAGGAATGTGGTAGAAATATCAAATACTTACTTTTCTTTCTTTCCAGATGAGTGGCGGAGTCGGTCTAGCACTGTTGTGTGAGTGTGGGTGGACAGCTCCGCAGTTCACCTGGAAAGTTTTTGGTGAGGTTCCTTCAATACAGAACTATTAGAGCAGTTAGAAATGCACAACATTTTTTTCTAAGGCGGCGTAATGGACGAGTAGAGACTTTATCACTTGATGAAACCACGCAGTTTTAAGTGATGAGTGACTTTAAAAGACAGAGTTTAACCTTTCTTGATGGAAAATTGCCGTTTCGAAATATTTCAATAAAGCTTCACGCCGTGAAACAATTTCTTAAAATCAGTGCTCTACCTCACTATAATCAATGCTCATGAAAAGTTGAAGTTCCTTAAAACCACATTGTTTGCACATTTTAGTCACAAAAAAATCTGATACAAAACTTACTTTCGATGCACGCGTAGAAATTGGCTCCAGCCGTCATCGCTATAGTTCTGTAAATCAGTTATTCTATTAGAGTAAGCATCAAAACGGTAGGATATTCTGAGGAAGGTCGTTTTTAGACAATTTTATTCCAAAAGTCCTAAAACATGATGGAGCAGAGCTTTTGATTTTCGTTTTCAGTTAACGTAACATTCTATCGTGTTCAGAATTTTTTCTGAACCCATTTGTAAAATAAATAATGCAAAGACATCAATTTCCGGAAGAGAACGAACAAAAAGATGATTTCGAAAACAAAAGAAATGTTAACGCATGAAAATAATGTGCACGTATTGCACGTTTCTCGAAAATGGGTGGAGTCATGATGTTTTCTAAGTGATACGTGAACCTCGCCAGATCTCATGTAACTCATCGTGTCTGGAAAAAAAACCGTGCAGCAAAAGCTCAGTCGGTAAAGCTGACGGCTTCGAATTCAGCGCGCGCGTCTCACACAGGTTCAATTCCCTGTTGCCGGAAGTGTTTTGTTCTTTCTGTACGCTAATATAAAAAACGGCCGGAATTTGTTGGAAACGGCCGTTCATTCTGTCACCTTTAAAATCAGGCCGTTTTCTGTAAATTCCGGTCGTTTTCACCGATCACTAGAAAACGGTCGGAAAACACCGGAAACGGTTGGAAAACATCGGAAACGGTCGGAAATTCAAAAAGCCTCCGGAAACGGTGGTATTTAGTTGCCTGAGATAAATGAACTTCAATTCAGACATAATCTTCAAATAACATTTCACATATCTTCCTCTACCCACATATCTAGCAAAAAGTCTAACCGATTTCAAACTCGCGGCAGTCGCATTTTTGTAAACTGAGTACGGTAGGGTCGGGACTCTCACAACGAACAGTTAGATCTTTGTGGATTTAAATTGTTATTCCTACTTTCAGTCCATTGAAATTAAAGGCGCATTACTTAATCGTTCATGTTTTTCGAAGCGAAACTGCTACGGTAACTAAGAAACCGATTTACGGAGGTCAGACTTTTACAGGTAGAGGAAGATATGTGCTACCTGTAAAAAAGTCTGACCTCCGTAAATCGGTTTCTTAGTTACCGTAGCAGTTTCGCTTCGAAAAACATGAACGATTAAGTAATGCGCCTTTAATTTCAATGGACTGAAAGTAGGAATAACAATTTAAATCCACAAAGATCTAACTGTTCGTTGTGAGAGTCCCGACCCTACCGTACTCAGTTTACAAAAATGCGACTGCCGCGAGTTTGAAATCGGTTAGACTTTTTGCTAGATATGTGCATTTATTCATTTTGGAGAATTCATAACTATAAAACTGTCTTTTCGATTTCTTTAACAAATTTTTAAAACACGAAAAGAGATTACTCTGCATTATCAATAAGGTTCACGATTGGAAAAGTTCTGAAGGAATTGTTCATAGAATTCTCAATCGGCATTCATTTCGAAATTAATCCAATCTCACAGAAAACGTCATCGCACTCGACAAGCCCTATGGTCTGGCCTACAGTGGAGCAGGTCGTGGACCGCGTTTGGACCGGATTCTGCAGAAATTAAAGGTGCTTTCTCATTCAATTTCATAACTTTCACGATTTCAGGCTAGAATCGCACCAAAGGTCGAACGGCTGCACATAGTACGCTCACCAACGAAGTACGAGTCTGGTGTGACGATATTCGCCAAGTTTGTTGTTATAATTATCCATTATAAAAAGAAGAAGTTAAGATCTGCGACAGCTCAGAAAACCATGTATGAGAACTATGCGAGTGGCCTTCATACGCAAGAATATTCGTGAGTGCTTTTGATGAAATTGTCATGAAAAGTAATTTTTTAATTAGGGATATTGTATCTAAACGCTCCGTCGATTGCTGAAATTATAACGGAAGTCGATTTTTTTCAGACGAACTTGAAATTCAAAAGTTTTTTCGACTGAATTAAGAACCTCTTTCTAATCATTTCGACAGTGAAGTAGTGATCGAACTTCAGCCGTTCATTTTGATCATCGAGAGCACTAGCCACTACACCACTTTTCTAAACCATTTCTTTCCTACACAAACCATTCTCAGAGTACTCGTCAGAGGAGTTTTACCACAGAAAACAGTCGAAGTGAACGTCCCATTGGCGAAAGTTGTGAATGCGGGCAACATGAAGGTATCTGCCGCAATCTTTTGAAGCCTATAAGCACTTATTGCAGATGGTGGAGCTGAAGGAGAACACCAAAAGCAATCAGATTCACCACGTGGCGACAGAGTTGAAGTCCCTACGGAGGGATAAGTACGTGTCGTATCTGAGCGCGATCACGAAAAAAGGTGAGATTTTAACAAACTAGAAAAAAGTTATCATTTGTTTAAAGGCTGTTTTCACTTTTTTGTATATAACTGGAATCAATTTGAATGAAAATCTCGGAAAACTCATTACTTAGAGTCCCAACCTACATTTATCATAGAACTTTTATTAATTTTCAAAATCTAGTGGTTGAAAAATACATTTTAAATAAGTACTTTGCAGTAGAAAACTACAGGAATTATTTTCAACGATATTTTATGTTTTTATGGTAGAAATAACAATGGGATGCGCTGTTAATATCAGTATTTTATATGAAGAGTACTTGCTCCCTATGAATATCATAAAATTCACTTTTGGTGATCCTACGGTAGATTTAATTTAGAATTTTCGGAATCTAAATTACTTTTACTTCTCTGAGCTTGAAAGACAATTTTTATTGGATAAATGTGAACAGTGATCATGATGTATTACAGAATGCGAGCACCAAGTGCGTGCCCACCTCCTCTCAATAAACTGCCCAATCATTGGAGACAAGAAGTATGTGAGGACAGCCGGGACTCCTCCAAGGTAACCGTTCAATGTCTATGTTCCAACTTCAAACTCTTCAGACTGCCGAACTACACTCTTGCTCAATTGGCTCTTGGACCGAATCAAACGAACAAGCTACCCATGTTCCATCATTGTAGAAAGGTTCGTTTTGTCTCAGATTTCCGTCTGCTTGTCTCTTCATTTCTCTCACTCACTATTCAACCAGAAAACGGTAATTCTCATTTTTTCCATATCTAAAAACGGAAGGTTGTCGCATAATAATTGATACGAATGCAGTTTTAGTTACATACAAAGGCAGAAACCCTCCTCCTCCTCCTCCTCTCTCTTTTTTTTGAAGAATTTTTATTAAAGCTCTCTCTCCCTTCCCCCCTCTCTCTCTCTCTCTCTCTCTCTCTCTCTCTCTCTACCTCTCTCTCTCTCTCTCTCTCTCTCTCTCTCTCTCTCTCTCTCTCTCTCTCTACCTCTCTGTCTAGTTTCCTATGTTTCCTCATTTGAAAACAATGTTCAGATTTCTTACCCCAACGCCAAAGGCAACATCACGCTGATATCAGCTCCAGTTCCGGATTATTTCAAGTTTGTTCTCAAAAATCTTGGATTTTTGAAAAGAATTAGGTAGTTTCTAGATAGTTTTGTTGTTGATTTTGAACATAAATGTTAGATTTCATCTATTTTCCGAGACTTTGAAATCGTACAAGCGATAGAATTGTATTTTCACTGCCTTTTTACTATTTAAAAAAACCGGTTTTAGATGATCTCAGAGTCTGGTGAAGGCCCAAGTGGTGAGGTTTTTTCCTGTTAAAATCATAAAATCATTTTCAGAGCCGATTTTACTGAAGGTAGACAACGAAAAAGACTCTCGAATCGTTCACGACTTGTGTAGATACAGGAAAACTGAGTTTCTGGAAGAAATCGCGAAGAAAATTGGCTTGAAAAAGGTTTATTTCCATTTAAAAATTATTTTTGAAAACTTTAGGATTAACTCAAAAAAAGTTTTCTGTTTTTTTTTTCAGAAAAGAAAGTTAATTATATTTTTCAGAGAGTAAAATTATACTTGAAGCTTCATTTTGACGTTAGAATCGATTACGAATGGTGAGTTTTTTTTTTAATTTTTTTTAAACGTTTTCTATTATCCTAGTATAGTGAAAATCGCCAAACTAGAAATAGTCATATGGAAGTAACTTAGATGATATCGTGTCACACAAAATTACATTATCATTAGGTCAATTTTGAAACAAAAATAGTTACATGTTTCACACATTCTAGATAAGAGTATAGTTTATTCCATAAGGCTAAACTTTTTAGTATAAAAGTAAACTTTTTAGTATAAAATAATCAACAATTCGCTTTATGTATAAAAAATGAACTCCATTATTCTCAAAACTGATTATATGATTTTCATGAAGAAAGATACTGAGAATTTGTTCAAATTTTAGAAGTTCTCAAAGAAATCATGAAGTAAGTTTTTGGGTGCTAGAGTGATTGCGCACACCAATAGATAATAATTTCCCTATTTCACCTTTATTTTCAATAATTGTTGTCCCAAACGTTTCTAAACCTGTAATAAAATGTAAGATACTGTTGGCTGCAGATTGCAGATCGAGATTAGTACTTGGCGTTATGGGCGCAATATTTTATACTATGAAAGTTTTTGTTCATTCCCGTCTTTCATTAACATGGTTCTACCCGATTAGGTAGGATCAGTCTTAAAATCGGTTTTCTTTTCAAAAGCTCACCTTTTCCGTTTAATATTGAGTCAACGAGAGTGATTCAGGGAGAGAAAAGTCTTGATCCTGGTCAAAAAACACCTAGAAATGGAGAAGCTCATGTGGAATCTGTCGACTCTGGGCGGAGCCTATTCGGCCATGGCCGACTACGATGCTAAATTTGTGAGTGTTTTGTTAGAGAAATTGAATTTTATAACAAAAAGACATTTTCCAGGCGAAAGTAGCCGAAAAAATCACGAAACATCAGATGAAAATAGCGCAAGAACTGGGTGATCCGAGTATCCTGGCACGATGCTGGCTGTACATGGCACTGGCGGACGCTCAGCAAGGCCATTTTCAGGACTCGGCAAGAGTTGTCAAGTGAGATTTCTATGTTGAAAAATGTTTACCCGGACATCAGGGTCACAGAGAAGTGCATGATGTGTTTCAAACTTTCACACAAATTTCCGGAACAAAAATAAGCAGAAGTTGTGCACGGAAACTTGCTGATGCATCTGAAATCGTTGAGCGTTCTTTTTTCCAAATTGAAATATCCAGCTTAAAAGAATTTTTTCTACTCGAAAACTTAATCATTTCACTTATTGAATAAAACTGACTATAGTCACGACCGAGAATTACTGAAAACGGTCGTAAAATTCCTTGACTTTGAGAACGATCGTATTTCGACCAGGTCTTAACTATATGGCCGAGCAATATGATGTGTAAGAGTGACTTGTCAAAGATCACGCTCTGGTGCTCCGGTCAGCTAGCAACCTATATAAAAAACAACCTAGCGAGTAAACAGGAAGGATGAGCGTTAGGCCTCCTCATGCTATTATTCTTATTTGATAATGAATCCTATCAGAACCCGTGGAGATATCACTCCTAGATCATCGTTCCTGACAGATGACAAAAAACGATATTGCCGTACGTATTGTAACCGTAACGCCCCCATTCTTTTCTTTATTTGGTAGTGTGTACGGAATGACAACGAAAATATTTGCAGAGCGGTCTATCGATGGGCAGTTCAAGAATCGGGAAAAGACTGTCTGGTGGCACGCTGCGCCGAAGGCGTCTGGCGGAAAATCGAGGCGATTGTGAAGATCGGAACGGTTGCTCTGCCCGTTAACTGACGTGTACATGACTGTGTAGTTATAAATATTTTGGATTTTTCTACTTTATGGTATACATTTTCATGAAAAGTCAGATACAGAAACTCGGGTAACCAAATACAAGTATTGTAAGGAACTATCATAGTATTATAATGAACTTTCAAAGTATCATAATAAAAAATACAAGTATTATAATCATATATAAGTTATGGTTTTTGGCAGTATAATACTCGTATTTTTCATTATAATACTATGATAGTTCATTATAATACTCGTATTTGGTTACCCGGGAAGCAATATACATATTGATACAAGCACAACTTCATTACCATATGTACAAAAGAAGAAACATGAAAAATTAAGAAGTGCTACCCTCTCTCTTTCTCCTCTCTATCTTTGAATTCCCACCTCGAAAAAAAGTTTCACGTCTCCACGTTTTTATTCCTTTCTCGATACAGTAACCAGAGGCTAGGACTAACATTTACTGACCTCGAAAAAAAGTTTCACGTCTCCACGTTTTTATTCCTTTCTCGATACAGTAACCAGAGGCTAGGACTAACATTTACTGATCATTTTGAATTCCCGCCACGAAATAAAGTTTCACGTCTCCACGTTTTTATTCCCGTCTCGATACAGTAACCAGAGGCTAGGACTAACATTTACTGATCATTTTGAATTCCCGCCACGAAATAAAGTTTCACGTCTCCGCGTTTTTATTCCCGTCTCGATACAGTAACCAGAGGCTAGGACTAAAATTTACTGATCATTTTGAATTCCCGCCATGGAATAAAGTTTCACGTCTCCACGTTTTTATTCCCGTCTCGATACAGTAACCAGAGGCTAGGACTAACATTTACTGATCATTTTGAATTCCCGCCACGAAATAAAGTTTCACGTCTTCACGTTTTTATTCCCGTCTCGATACAGTAACCAGAGGCTAGGACTAACATTTACTGATCATTTTGAATTCCCGCCACGAAATAAAGTTTCACGTCTCCACGTTTTTATTCCTCTCTCGATACAGTAACCAGAGGCTAGGACTAACATTTACTGATCATTTTGAATTCCCGCCACGAAATAAAGTTTCACGTCTTCACGTTTTTATTCCCTTCTTGATACAGTAACCAGAGGCTAGGACTAACATTTACTGATCATTTTGAATTCGCGCCACGAAATAAAGTTTCACGTCTTCACGTTTTTATTCCCGTCTCGATACAGTAACCAGAGGCTAGGACTAACATTTACTGATCATTTTGAATTCCCGCCACGAAATAAAGTTTCACGTCTCCACGTTTTTATTCCTTTCTCGATACAGTAACCAGAGGCTAGGACTAACATTTACTGATTATTTTGAATTCCCGCCACGAAATAAAGTTTCACGTCTCCACGTTTTTATTCCCGTCTCGATACAGTAACCAGAGGCTAGGACTAACATTTACTGATCATTTTGAATTCCCGCCACGAAATAAAGTTTCACGTCTCCACGTTTTTATTCCCGTCTCGATACAGTAACCAGAGGCTAGGACTAACATTTACTGATCATTTTGAATTCCCGCCACGAAATAAAGTTTCACGTCTTCACGTTTTTATTCCCTTCTTGATACAGTAACCAGAGGCTAGGACTAACATTTACTGATCATTTTGAACAAGCAGAGAGTCCTCGCTACGCTCAGAGCCCCTCTCTCCCTTTTTCATTACAAAATCTCATATTCATACTTTTTAATTGAAAAAAAGTAGTTTTTAGAAGCAAGATCTTTACTATTTCTCTCTCTCACTCTCCTTTTCTCTTTTCCTTCTTCTCTCTCTCTATCTCTCTTTCTCTCTTTATATCTATCTATCTCTCTCCCTCTATCCCTTCCTCCTCGCTGCTCGCTTTCACACTCCCTGTACAATCCAAACGCAACAAATACTAATGCAAGTGTGGCTAGAACTAATGCAACAACCTGCGAGGGTCCCCAGTGGTCACGCGAATAGCACAAACGAAAAACGTGCAGCGATGACCGAGTGGTTAACGCGTCCGATCGTTATTCGCTTAATGCGAGTTCGAATCCCGTCAACCACCCGGCCATTTTTGCACAACCCTTCCTCTTCCCTCCTCTCCCCCCTCCCCGTAAATCGACACATAAATGGACCACCCAAAAATTTGCCTCACGAAAAAGGGGGCGGTCCCCTTGTTCTATTATTAATATGATTCGCGCCACGAAATAAAGTTTCACGTCTTCACGTTTTTATTCCCGTCTCGATACAGTAACCAGAGGCTAGGACTAACATTTACTGATCATTTTGAATTCCCGCCACGAAATAAAGTTTCACGTCTCCACGTTTTTATTCCCGTCTCGATACAGTAACCAGAGGCTAGGACTAACATTTACTGATCATTTTGAATTCCCGCCACGAAATAAAGTTTCACGTCTCCACGTTTTTATTCCCGTCTCGATACAGTAACCAGAGGCTAGGACTAACATTTACTGATCATTTTGAATTCCCG
>OZ022252.1:6722092-6759592 GCA_963978915.1 Caenorhabditis parvicauda
GGCTTGTCCAACGTTCCATTCGTCGACTTCTTGTTGAAGAAAACTCGGGCGACTCGGAAGTGAACCAGAGCCATTGCGCACATTTGGCACGGCTCATCAGCCAGATAGACATCGCAGCCATTGCCCAGGTAAATGTCATCTCGAGGTTTCATCCTTGACGCGTTCTCTATCATGACCATTACTGGGTGTCCAAGAAGTTTTGATGATTTGCTCCCGGAACACACTTCTTCGTTGTCCTTGACCAGGATGCAACCAACTCGTTCAGCTCGGTTCGATAGTTCTAGCATCACGTTCAACAAGTCGGTCCAAGCTTGACCAGATAGTTTGTTTTCTAGTGCCTGAAGAAAATACATTGAAAAGGGAAAGGAGGAGGAAAGAGAGAGATGGGGAGAGAGAGAGAGAGAGAGAGAGAGAGAGAGAGAGAGAAAGAAAGAGAGAGAGAGAAAGAGAGAAAGAAAGAGAGAAAGAAAGAGAAGTGAAATATTATTTCTCACTTCATCCGGATGAAATCCCGTCGGCCACAACTCTTTGGCGTGTGAAAATTGACGTCTTGTAAAAGGTTTCTTCACCGGAACTTCGATTTTCAGCAGTTGAAGGTCGATTCCGAGGTCCGTAACGATCTCTTTCGCAGTTTCTTCGGTTTCAGCTATAAGTAACCGACCGTCTTTCGCCACCCGCTTTAAATGTGCAAACTTCTCGGGTAGAGGCGGCAACTTTTTGATAAACTGAATGAGACTAATCTGACATCGTGGTGCGAGATAGGGCAAACTTTTCCGATCAATTTTCTATCCGGTACAATAGCAGCATAAAATGACGTTGATGGCACCTCATCTGCAGTGAACTTATCATCAAGAATTGGTATCACCCTGAAATACTACAAATGAGTCGTATTCGAGTAACATGAACACTTACTCTAAAGTATTGCTACTTATCTTCGCAATTTTTGAAGGTGGTTCGTCATTATGTGTCATTATTCTGCAAAAAATTCTGACTTTGCAAAATAAAAATAGAAAAAAATAAAATAAAAGTAGATTTGTGCGTCGATTGCATGCAGTAAATACGAGCTGGCACGCGTCCAATTCGTCGGCTGCCGATCGAACTTTCAGCACGTGAGGGGTATTTCGAAATGTACGCAGTCAATTCCGTGCCAAGTCTTCTCTCTTTTGTTTTTCTCTTCTTCTTCTTCATAGTTTTCGCGCCAAATAAGTTTGTTTGCGACGAAAGCTCACCATCTCCGTTACTTTCGCTTTCGCTCCAATGTTGCAATGTGACTGACGCTCGATCAATTCTTAATCACTCTTTTTCATCACACTTATCTTTCCCCCTTGTCAGTATCATTCCAACATACGTGTGTTTAATGTTGCATTTTTCGTGAAACCGTTTTCTGGTCTTTCGTGCTTGTTTGTGCATACTTCGCTTTGATACTTTTCTATTATTCCTGCTACTCGTTCTTTTCTGCAAACTTTCATCAAAGTTGTTGCTATGTTTAATGACGTTTTTATTACTTCCTTTTGATCTTTCACCTCTCATTCACCAAACTAGCCAAATTAGATGCCAAATATGACAAATCCGACCCGTATTATTAATTGAATGTGAAAATTTCGTCAGCATGATTACCATTATCGTTACCATTTCATCAGTTTTTCTAAACACGGAACAATCAATAATTTTGTTAGTGAAAAAACGTGAAAGTGAAAGTTTCGGAATCATTCTATTTTCACTGTTGATTGGTGCTTCGTCCATTATCTTTTTGTCGTTGTTTGCTTTGCACAATTTCTATTCCAATCGCAACTATTCCCTCTCAATAACCATCTCATCAATTTTTACCAATCGGTCTGTACTCGTCATAATAACCGATTAACTCTCCGAATTTGCAGTTTTGAGTCTTTTTTACTCAGTAATGGGTGAAATGAGAGGGCGCTTGGAGTCGCCGGACGGGCTATCTCGGTCACGTTCTCTGAGTCCGATTCTTGGAACCGAACCTTTGCCACTTGATGACCAATCATCTTGCCATTACTGCCACAGAGGCTTCAGAAAGGTTTGCTATTGAATTTATTCATTTGGTTTTGAAAATATAATCTAAACTTCTGAAATATCTGTTGATAATCATCTAGAATAAGATTTCAATTGGGTGCTTACAGTATACGGTCATTTTGATTTTACAAGATGTAGTTATCACTAGTCATTCAAAAATGTTAAATCAGGTACTTTTGGGAAAAAAAAGTAGAAACGGATCTCAATATATCTTTTCGTGGAAACACTTCTTATCATGTGAACAGGTTAGAAAGACATAAATCATCGTCCCGTATTGTCTTTTGCAAACTGATTTAGTTTTTTTTTGCAGCCGCGTGTTCTTGACTGTCTCCACTCCATGTGCGAAGACTGTATCATCGCTCAGCTCGACGGAAAGAGAGATCAGACACCGATCGACAAGAAGGACCTGTTCGACTTTGAACTCGAAGCACCAAAAGGTTCGGTTTTGTCATCATTTTTTCCTTCTCTTGATGCTCAAGTCGTGAGAAATGTACTTTCACCACAACTGGAAACTTGCTAATTCTGTGACGCAATGACGAATTTGCACTATCGGCTCCAATTTCTGAGTCTTGTGAGCTTTAGTTGCTAAGTAACATGCTGCACTAAGAGTCACATTAGGGTCACATCTCGAGGTATAAAAAGTCTGAATTTGTTCCCTTCCGACAGAAATATGAAATATCAAAAGCATAGCTCTGATTCTCGTAAACTAGACGGGAATTATGTAATGTTTTGGTACGATGTAACCTTTTCTCGAAGTGATTCGTCATTCCCGGAAAGTGATGACAATTCAAATGCAACGAAATAGACTCGTGTTACTGGTATTATAAAAATATAAGTGTTATGAAATGGTCTCGGGATGACATCACTTTTTGACGAGGTGATCTCTATGGTGATCAAGACTTGAAATAACGACGAAATCCTTCATTTCATTAGACCTAATGAGCTTCAGTAAAAGAAAAATTGGAAGCTTTATATATTTGTTCATGCTAATTATACGCTGTCGGTAGATGAAAAATGTGTTGAATTGGTTACAACCTGAATTACATTAATGAAATGCTGTAACATCAAGGTTAAATGTTCGATTTTCAGTGTCCGAGAGACCAACACCACCAGGAGTGATCAAGTGCCCAGTGTGCGCACAAGAATCTCATGTTGGAAATGACGTTCGCTTCGTTCACCAGCTTCTCTTGGACTTTGTGAGTTGAAATCATTAAAAAACCGTTAATATTTCGTGCAGAGAGTTTTTGAGGCGATTTCTGCTAGGTGTAATACAATGCAAAATTTTAGAATGACTCATAGTCTGAAAAATCAAAATATTAATTTTCTGAATTTGAAAAGTTTCAGATTCTCAACTTGCTCGCTATTTCAGATCTGTAGAAAGAAATAAAAAACGTCGCAAGGCAACAAATTACAGTCAAAGTATTTTTTAAAATTTAATATTGTTCAAAAATGATATGAAAAGTCAAGGTTACAGTCTATAAACGATCATAAGATTCTGTTTGATTCTAATGGAAAGTTAAATTTAATTCTGCAAAAACAGAGTTGATTGATGACGTTTGTGTTCAGGTTCGCATTTCTGAATCCAAGGAGAGCCCACGTGAGGATCGATGTGGAACGTGCAAGAGTGACTCTGCTGCAGTCGCAGTCTGCAAAGACTGTCAATCTGCACTTTGCCAACAGTGCTTCGCGGCTCATGGAGTCATGAGACTTTTCGAAGGACACACCGTAAGTTTTCTTTATCCTGTTAGTGAACTGAATAACTCGAACGACTAAAAATCAAGATACGTTATACAATCATGACAAAAAGCGATCATTTCAATAGTCATTAACTATTTGTAAGTTTTGAAAATTGATGGTTGAAGAAGTGCCGTTATGATACTCGCTTTGTTTTATTGTAGCTAAATTTTACAATTTCAATTGGCTTGTTGAGGGATTATAAAGTCTTGCACGTTCAAGAAGAATAGATAAAGGTGTACGTTCTCATTTCAGAAAAAAATATTTGTTAGATTTTTTTAAAAATCATAAATCGAAAAGTTATCGAATTTTGGGTAACAGACCAGAAATTTGACAGAGCCTTACATTTTGAAAAAGTAAGACTGACATTTTCAATAGAACTATTCCAGGTCACAACCTACGAAGAGATGGAGAAGAATGGTCAAGTTGTTGCGGATCTACGTCCAGTCATGTGCCACATTCACGCGCAACCGAGCAAGTTTCTCTGCGCGAACTGTGAGACTGTCGGGTGCAAGATTTGTCTAGAGATTGAGCACAAGAACCACAAGGTTTGTCTTTGAATAGTCGATGTTGCTTGCACGTGTCGCTTGGCACTCGTGCATTTAGGCTTGGGAATGGCCTAGGAATTTACCATGGAGCATGTGCTCACACGATATATGGCTTTAACTAATAGGACATGTAGACCAGAGTCGCTGTTGTCTGTACGCGTTGTTCAAAAAGTCCAAAATGTGAGAATATCGAAAGTTGTTCAAATGAAGTATGACTGAAGTAGAGTTTTGAAACATGGAATATTTATGTTGCCGTACCGTATATGATATTGGGTACTACTCTCAATTCGTCCGGGAGCTTGTATGGACCTAATCGTCGCGCTGCTTGTACGCGTCGCCCCGCCGCAGCACGGGCCTTCTCGAATGAGCACGTCCACATAACCTCTCTAAATGGTTCTCCTCAGGTCATCGGTGTCGACGAAAAGGTGTCAGTTGCCATTCGCCAAGACATTAGTAACATGGTCGACAGGATGGAAACGAAGTGGAGAAGTGTGTTGAACGAATGGAGTTCGGTCCCGGACAGACATGCAACTCTTCACGAACAGTACGAAATGGCCAAGTTGGGAGTCGAAAATGCCTTTGAAGACATGGCAAGGATCGTTGAGGTTGGCTTTTCATAGGGTTACATCGAGTTTCGATTTTTTTTCCGCGATTAAAAAAAGTTGTCGGGTATTTTTCAATGAATTTAGTTTACCATTTCACACTTTGAGTTGAAAGGAAATAAATTTGTCCGAAACATTAAGAAATTGTTCGAAGTAGTAGAGGTTCAATTGTTTTAACAGTCATGATTTTCCTAACGGGTCATATTAGGAAATCCATTCAAACAACTTTTTTTCAGGAACAAAAGCAGAAAAAGTTGCAAGAAGTCGAAGAAGCTCGTCTGAAACAGGAGATGAACATCGAAGGGATGTACAAGAAGATGCGATCTAACGAGAGCAGAGTTACCGACGCGATTTCGTAAGTTTGATCTATCCTCAAAGTTGATATATTTTTCTTACAAACTTTTGGATAATGCAAAAAGTTGAAAAGGTTCCCACGAATACAGTATTTTTTTCTGCAGGTTCACTCGCCGTCTCCTAGAGAAAGCGAACAACTACGAGCTTGTGGCGTCAAGACAAAGGGTCGTGCACCAGTTCAACGGTCTTTTCCACACCATGCCGGCGCCAGGAGCTCAGTTCGAACTGCAGTATCAACCGATTGCCAAGAAGCAGATGGACGCCCAAATTGCTTCCATTTGTGGAAATGTGGTGGGAAGAATGTCGACGACGGCGGTGAAGGATGGACATACCAATGGGACTAATGGAAAAGTCGAAGGTTTGTTTTTATTAGACTGTGCAGAGGAAAAAACAGTTAGAATTATGGTGTAGTCTGAAAAATGTGAAGAAATTATTGAAAGTCTTGCCAGTTGAAAGTTTCCTTGAAATCTTGGCGCATTGAAACTTCTGTTACCAGATGATTTTCAAGAATTTTGAAGTGGTTATGGACTTTGATATTCTCCCACTCTTAGTGTTAGATGAATAAGGGAAATTACTTGAGGTTAGCAAATCCCCATATATCCCTTGTCCTTCTGTTAGAGAGACTTTTAATCAGAAATTGGTCAAATTAAGACCTTTCCAACAGCCTAAATTTGTTTTTGGTAATTTTAGTTGAATCATCTGTTTCAGAGCCAGTCCGCCCGCCAATGGCACCAATAGGTACGGAAAGAAAGAAGAATCAGCATCATGCGGTTAACGGTTCTAATGGGTATGTTTTGAGTTCGAATTTGAAGTGAAGCGTACATGAAAATGTTCTGATCCTGTCAGAGTTTGATAAGCTGAAACGTCTGACCACAACGCACTCGTCTGTCTTTGTAGAAGCGTCCCGATTTTTTGTCTACTCGTAGATTTTCACTCTAAACATCAAACTGTAACAAAAAAGGTTATCGGAGCTAGTCGATCGAAAGCTTTTTGACTGTTTTCGGATTTGTCCCGAAAAAACTTGATTCTTGTGTTACCATATATGATTCTCTTATGATTTCAGTACCAACTCCCGTCAATCAAATGAAGATTTTGGCGGATGGCCACCAAGCTCGAACCCACCAGACTTGGTGCCATCACCACCACTCCTCTCTTCCTCGTTGATCCCACCATTCACCCCGCAGCCACCAGTATCGCAGCCAAACCAACTGCCAACTTCACTTCTGCCACCACTGACACCAGCGGACTTGGCCAAGTTCCACCAAGATTTCGCCAATCTGGGCAGCGCCATTGGTGGAACAAGTACTGCGTCGTCCGCTGAACAGCTCACCATGCAACATGAGTATATCAAGGTGGGATTTAAAATCATTTTTTTTATTTTCAGAAGTGTTGACGAACACTCCGTTTTTGCTACTAGATCGTATTAACAGAAAACTTTTTTACTGTTTGAAAAAGAAAAAGGATATTTATTTAACATGAAGTTCGAGAAAACACTAATTGTTTGAGCAAAAGTGGTTGTAAGAATATATTCTTTCTCCACCTACGCTAAAATTGTACACTTAAAGATTAAAATCCGATAGTTTTCCGGAATGTGCAATCGTTAAGAGTTGAAGTTACTATTATTTCATGATTAAAACGCACGGTGTAACACATTCAGCCATTCCAAAAGGGGGCGTACCGGGGGTGGGACAACCAAGGATGGTCGGTCAAAAATCGCTTAGTTGCAAAATTTTCAAATCGAGACCTCAACTACATTTTCGATATCAATACTGGTTAGTCTCCCCAAAATATCTTGAAACCACTTCAACAATTTTCTTATTCATTAAGGACTAAAATTGAGCAGAATACATGGAATAAATGTGCAAAAATACCAAAAGACGGCTGCAAAGCGGTCATCCGGAGCGAAAATTTAAATCTATTGATTGGGATCGAATGATTCGCGCCTTTTTTGAAACGCCACCCCCACTCGATATTTTTGATCGTGGCACTCCGTGAAACGATATTATTTCTGAGAATCTCCGATAAATACTGAAAACAATCGAAAAATTTGCTAATTTCGAAAACGACTGAATGTCGGACTTCACCATCTCACCTATCAAATTCATCATTTCAGAGTTTGGTCGCACAGGCACCAGGTCTCTACCCACCACAACAGCCACCACAGCCACAGACACCATTGCAGTGGCCGAAGACGGCCAAACCGCCGAACTCGACCCCGAACCACAACCAGTTCATGGCGCTCGTCAACTCGATCATGAAGCAGCCAGGGGCGCCGAACGACAGTGTTGCAGCATTCAACATGCAAGCGACGTTGCTCAACAACGCCAACATCGCCGCCGCCGCTGCCCAGAATCAACTGCTGTTCCAGGCGAGAAATGCTGAGCTGCTCAACCAGATGAAAGCGTTTAGCATCGGTGAGTGGGTTGAAAAGGTTTAGCGATTCGTCGCGGTTCGCAGAGCGGTCAGCTTGCCGAATGAAGTTATTTTTTTAATGAAAAAAATTAACTCATGCGGTCAGTCATTTTAAGACAGGGACGTAGAAAAAATTATATTCATACAATATATCCGTAAAATCAAAAATGTTATTATTTCAGGAGCTCCAGCTGCGCCTACTCTCAACCTCGCGCAAGGTCTCCCCGATGCCGCACTCGCTCCACAGCTCGGACAGCCAAGAGCCTCAGATTTGAAAGTTCACAGGTAAAGTTTTGGATTTCACTTGAATCTAACTGAAATGATGTCTGGGAACGATTTGAAACTTAAAGATAGAGTATGTTGAAGATTTTCAAAAAAATGACCTTCAGTTGTTTGAATTGAATTTTATAATACCTTGCAAGACTGTGTAGTATGAATATGTAGGAAAAAACCGATCATCCTCATAATTTTTAAAACTGTCAAGTTAGCCCCTGATGAATTTGGTTATTTTCATTTTATGACCTAGTAAAAGACATAATTGGAACTGGTGCATTTAGGCTTGGGATTGGCCAAAATGGCTTGATTTGGTCTTCTTTAGCCTCAATCCCGCATCATGTATCATTCTCAGTCTGAAATCTGCATCCAATATAAATTTCCTTTTACATTTGCCTAGGGTAGGTTGGGAAACAACGTTTGTGAACGTTCGGGTCTGAAATAATGACTAAATCAGATTTCTCATCAAGTCTCATAGAGATGAAGTAACAATTGAGTTTCAGTGTGTTCGGAACCAGCAACCAAGGAAGTTCGATCCGCGAGCTTCACTGTCCATCCGGCTTCTGTCTCTCTGAACAGGACGACATTCTGATCGCAGATACCAACAACCATCGTGTCATTGTCTGTGGTCCACCACATCCGTGGAAGATTGGACGTCCCGGAACGGTTTGATTGATTTTGTATTTGGGCTAATGGGGTCAGTTCGCTGCTGACACGTGCTAGGCACAAGGTTCTGGAAAAAGTGGGTTGTTTCATAATCTTCCGAGTTTGAATCCATTTCTTTTCACTAAAAGATGTAGAGATTTCTGTGATCGCTACGTAGTTCATTTGTGTCCATATGGTAAAATCGACAACTTTGATTTTAAACGATTTTCTCACAACTCAAATCAATGTTTTCTGATTGCAGGATGATGGTCAACTCTGTTTCCCAAGAAAGGTTGTCGCGCTGCGTGGAGAAAAAACTCGTTACGTTGTCCTGGACAAGGGAGGCGATGGAAAAACTCGTGCTCAGATCTTCGAGCAGAAGGGAGAATTTGTGAAGAGAATTCAGATGAGTGAGTTTTTGATCGATTTTATGGTGAGGAAAATGGTGGTCAGTACAGCGACACCAAGGGTGCACCCGATTATCAAGGAGTTTCCTCTTTTTATCGTATGATTAGTTCGAAAACAACTATTGGTGTCTAGTTCAACGACACCGTTACACTGGTGCACCCTGTTCATGAAGAGATCCAGCTTTTTAAAAAATCATTTCAGTGTCACTTCTGCCACGTGGCGGAGTCGAGGTTTCTGCTGCAACTGCGACACCAAGAGGAGATTTGCTGTTGGTCGACACGAGTGGATTCGTCTACTGTATCGGTGAGACTTCACATACGTAATCGCATATACTGAATTTGAAAATAATGAAAGTTAAAAACCAACAATGAGTTGATATTAATTGTCTTACAAACCAGTTTTTAGTATCCAGGTGACTCTATGTTTCAAAGAGATTCAATACTCTAATGAATTCGATAGCAAGAAATTACTCAAAATAATAAAACATGAATTAGTGACGTTGTAAATTTAAACACAAGTAAGCAGTTTTCTCAATAGTTTAGAATTAGAAAACATGCAAAGTTAGAATTATGGTTTTTAGAGCGCTAGTTTTACGAAAAATATTTTTCTTGCCATCACATAGTGAAATCATGTACACGAAATGCCCTTTTCGGTGCTTACTTCACTGCTGTTGAATCTTTTTTTAACTTCACAAAATCCATTTATTCAGAAGTTGACACTCCACGTGTCGTCTTCTGGTTCGACGCAACCGGTCGCATCGGAGAAGCAAGTGACGTAGCAATGACCGACAAGGCCGTCTACATCACGGACTTCAAGAACCACTGTATCCAGGTCTTCAGTCTTGACGGTAAATTTTCGTTTGGTTACATAAAAAATTTGAGTTGCTTCAAGAATATAATTTTAATAATTCAAGAAAACAGAAAAAATGAACATATTTTTATTTTGCATCAAGTTTTGGTTTTGAAGAAGTTAATCATGTTGAAGCAATTTTATGTGTTTTCACGATTTCTGAAGGAAACAAGACTATCAAACCCAATTGAGCGTTGTAAAATTGGAAATCTTATAGGAAAGTTCCTGCAAAAGATGGGCGAACCATCGCAGACCCCTTACCCGATCGGAATCGACATCCACGCTAACGGAAACATCATGGTGGCCGACACCCACGGAAACCATCTTCACGTCGTCGTCTTCTCGGCTGATGGACACCACCTTCACTCGTTTACCCACAACGAGTTTAGAGTAAGATTTCGATTTTTCTTAAAATTCTTCAAAAACCTCGTCAAACATTCATATTGTTCGAAAGAAAATGTCTATGTTTCGAAATTCTTGTACTTTAATTTGAGTTTTCGAGCAACTGGCATCAAATTCCTTTTGGAAATTTCACAAAACAATATAGATCACCATTTTCATGGTCATCATGAAGCTTATGAACTCATTCCTAATGAATGAAGTTATTATTATAATCCTTCGCAGAAAAATTAAATTGCACGCCATACACCGAAAATCACGACAGTTTTTCTGAATGCACACTGTACACTGAGAGTCACGACAGTTACATAAACGAACGATTTGCAGTTATCGCGTTGTGTCGGACTCCGTATCGCCAAATCGGGACACATTGTCACCCTGTGCAAGCACAACCACACTCTGTTCGTCTTCAAGCCGCTCTTGACGATTCAGTAAGCTTCGCCCCTTCCCCTACTTATCGATTTATCGATTTATTTTCCATTTTCATTCATCGTGTACATTCGGTCAGGTTTGGCCAAAATTTTCTTTTTTCACACTACTCTCCCCCGTTCGATTTGATACTTTTCTCTTATAATTCTCTCTATCACTCCCTCTCCTCTGTTCTACCTTCATATTCTCATTTTTGCACGTACTCGTTTCCCTTTTTCTTTTCATCTCCGAAATAGTCGCACGTTTAGACTGTTTCTCTGTTCTAAACTTCTCTTTCACACATTTTAGGGTGATTTTACACCAAATTGGTGGATTTTTGACTGGCTCTTGGCGTTTTCATTGACGAAGATTCATCATTCCAACCGAACTCGAAAAACAATGGAAATCTCGAGAGTCCAGCAAAAAACTCATGCAAAATGTCCGATTTGAAATAGATATAGTACCCGGTTTTAGCCAATAATTAATTGGAATCTTGTGATCGCGTCCAATCCAAACAAAAAACTATATTTCATCACATTTAACCATTTCGTTTCACAATTTTATTAAGAAAAAAATCAGAGAAAAAACCAAAAAAAACTGTCCAAATATCCAACTCCCAGAGTAATATTGTTCCTTTTTGAATGTTTTCCCACCCCCGTCATTATATCATCATTTATATTATTATTATTATTACCTTTTTTGCACATAATATGCACATATTGCAGAGACCACGCCCACTTTTTGTGTACAGTCCCGCCCACCCATCCCCCAACCCACCTACACTTCAAAATACACACTTTTAGGCATTCTAATTATCCCTTTCGCGTTCTCTCTTCCCCATTTTAATTTTATTCCATTAATTAATATTATCAGTTTTAAGAGTTTTTGTACCTTTTCCTGTGGTTCTGTGTGTTTTCCTCACCCTCCCTCAAAAAACTAAGTTCTCTTTGGTAAGACTTCCATGGATTTTCTCAATAATCGAGACTGAGACCTGTGGAAATCTGGCTGAAGATGTGTCCATTTCTGTGAATATTACTATTCTTTTGATAATTACCGTAGTTGTCTCATTTATCAAACTTTTTGACCGCCCACCCACACGCACATGTTAGCCATTTCGATAGTTTTTTGTTCACACCCCTGAAAAAACCTCACAAATGTTGATTTCTCTTCTTTCTCTGTCCCCTCCCTTTCCGGTAATGTGTTGATTTCTTGTTTCTCCCCCTTCCTCAACCTGCTTCCTTGTCTTTTAGGAACAAAAATTTTGTAATTTGCAACCTTTTTCCTACACCCTTTTTGTCAATCTTGTATCATTCTCTATCCCCTTGGAAAAAAACAAAAAAACGACGATTGTTTCATTTTTCATTTGTGTTGAAATTTTTTGTAATAAATGAACGATCGTCAACAGCTTGTGTATGGATTTTATGGTTCGGAACCGAGAGATATCTACGAAAGGGGTCTGGACCTTGTATTTGGAAATGAGGAAATTTTCTGAAAATGGCAGGAAAGAATGTAGTAATGGGTAATGGTTGAGAGTTACAGATAAAGAAATATTTCACTTTTTCTTAGCCTCAAAAACTTTCAGATGAAGATCGAAGTGGAACAGCCTGGAACGTCGAAAACTGTAGAGAAAAGTTTGAACCTTCCTTGTTCGGTCAATTGATCTTTCATTTCAGAAATCGACAATAAAAAGAAGAAGGTTGGAGTATGGGAGACTATTCCCGTGGCAGACTATGTATCCAAGGTTATTTTTGTTTTCTGAGACTTTACAATGTTCCGTTAAAGCTGACAAAAATAAGTTCTTTGTTGCACAATAGGCACAATTAAATTTAACTAGTGTAAACTAAAAATTTGTTGATTTATTTTTTGATTCAGATATGACGTCTGGAAAACCTAGTCCATAATGTCTTACTACTACTTGGGAAAGTGTATAAGCGAGAAATTTGAATTTTCAAAATTATCGTCGAACTTGATATGAAAAGTCATATTCCAGTTGGACGAAGAAGCTGAACAAGAAGCAGTAGAAGGGTGTTCTTCTGGGGTCAAAAGTAACGATGTTGAAGACCCTTCACAGAGTCAGAATTCTTTCCGAAGACCTGGACAGTTTCATGCGGCTAAGTGAGTTCAACTACTCGCACTAACAGTTTCAACTCAAATTCTCAGAACACAAGTACCCTGGACAGAAGGATGGACTGCTGCCACAGTACATCAGTTGAACAACGACTATGAAAATAATGAAGGGTGTGTTTTGAAATTGAAAATATCGTTCATCTCCCAAACAAAGAAAATTATTTGGGTTTTTCAAATTCCGTGATTGTTTTCAAGCACGTTATACTGGCTTTCAGCTGAGTTTTTGTGAAATTTTAAAAAATATATAAATTCTAAATTCTTTGTACAGGAAAAACCGGAGAATTTGTTTGTATGTTGAACTCATATCAACTTCTCAAAAAACTATTTTCGAAATTTTAGGTTGTACTACGTCGCGGATCCTTTCCTTCCCAGTGTCACAGGGAACAAGCGAATTCCGGCGACGGTCAGAATGAATTATGCGGCGTCGAGGATCGACAATCTGAAGTTTAAGTGAGTTTTTCACGAAGTTTTGTTTCATTCCGAGATTGTAGAGCACACATATCTTCCTCTACCTGTAAAAACGTCTGACCTCCGTAAATCGGTTACTTATTACTGTAGCAGTTTCGCCTTGAAACACAAGAACGATTAAGTAATGCGCCTTTAATTTCAATGGACTGAAAGTAAGAATAATAATTCAAATCCACAAAGATCTAACTGTTCATTGTGAGAGTCCCGACCCTAGGGTAGGCCTACCGTACTCATTTTACAAAAATGCGGCTGGCGCGCGTTTGAAGTCGGTCAGACTAGATATGTGGAGCAATTTTAACGTATAATTATCACTCTCGATTACTTTAACAAACACATGAAACACGAAAAAAAAGGTTTTCAACAGTTACTGCTGCTATGCCACCTGACAACGTTGGTATATGCGTTAGGACAATGTATGTGCTCGGACCTTCCAAGTAGAGTAATTGTTGCGACTAGCCCCCAAAGAAAATGCATTACTGATAAGTTACCACAGAATAACGGTCGACCACATTTTCCATATAATTCCAGAGCTCAACGACGTCACGCGATCAGCTTGACAAACTTAGAAACGGCCTGTTGTAACAAGTGAGTCTTATCCTTTGAAATTTGTCCTTTTTTCAACCGATAATGTTCAAAAATGAGAAATATGTATGACTTGTCCTTTCGAGAATTTCTGGGAACTGTAACTTCTCAACATTTTGTGTGTCCCAGCAAAAAAGTAACTTAAAATTTTTGTTCGTAGATAAACCAAGGTTTCCTCTTGAATTATTTATAAAACATTGAATAGTGATTTTCATGGGTGTCAAATATCATCAAATTTCATCGACTTTTTGAAGTTAAACTTCTCACTCTCGATTTATAATATTCACTTCCGAAATCTTTTTTTTTGTTTTAAAATTTTGTTTGTGAAATTCTAAATTCTAAGATTTCAATTTTTATTTCCAGATGCTCCATGCGATTCTTCATGAACTACGCGGATATGAGGCAAAGGATCAGCTACGTGGTGTCCAGTGACATTTCTCGACTCCCATCAGCCCTCTTCAGATGTCCGATCTGTAAGAAGAAGTCTCGAACCGACAGCGCTTTCTGATTGGTAATGAATTTTATCTTGAATGGTGTTCAGAGATTGAAAAGAAAGTTTTTTCCATAGATCTGTTTTTTCTACGTTTGCTTTTCGAAGAAACTTGGCCCAACCCTTACTTGAATTATCTTCGTTGGTGGTCGTTTTCAAACAACTTTGATGTAGAACATGAAACTTCGTGGCTTCTCACACAAAATGTAAACATCGTGGGTGGTCTATAAATCAGCATTAAAAATTTTTTTAGGCATCAGGGAAATTTATACAGGAATACTAGCAGCAAACAAAACACAAGAAAAAAAGCTTAAGTAGGGTGATCTAGAGTTCTCTGAAATTTAGAATTTATTTACTGTTATCGAAGTAGGGGAACTCACTCTGATTCAATAAATCCATTTGTGTAAACTCTAAGCATGAATTCGGCTTCTTCGTTTGGTTCGTAGGTTGATGGAACGATGACGTAGTTGCCTGGTGGGACACGGAATCTACCGGTCATCTGAAATGAGTAAAATCGAGGTTGTTCTCGGAAGAAAAAAATTTTTTGAGAAAATTTTTCGGCATTTTAATTATTTCTGTTTTCAAATGAATTTTTTCAAAACGGGAAGAATTTTTTTCTTTTTTTTTCCAAACAAAAATCAGCTTTGAAAGAAAAAAAGAATTTTTCAGAATTTTGCGTTGGTTTCGCTTTCATCATTTTTCAATAAACAACTCAGAACGCTGGAAGAAATTTCTCTGCAAAAGGCAAAAACAAAAACGAACCTCTCTCAAGTTGATGAACGCCGCACTTCTCATCGTCGACTTGTGTCCGGCAAAGAACTGCTTGGTCAAGCGACCATTGACAGATCCAGCCTGAAATTTATCGCATAGGTTCGCTCAGAACATCGTTAGTGAGGTGTTAGTATCAACCAAAACTGCTATCTGTAGCTAAAAACTGCATTGTACGGCACGAAACACACATCTGGGACGGTACAAAACTAATAAGACACATGGTTACCGTATGCTTCGGCCAAAAACTTACTCCCATCTGTAAAGTTTGTTGTTTTTCTGGGTGAAATTCTTTTTAAAGTGAACTGCATCCAGTCCTGCATGAAACATCTCCATCGGACTTGTATGAGACTTTTTAATCAATTAAGGTGATTTTCTTAAGAACAAGTTAGGTCTCTAACATCTAATCTTGGACTTACGAAATTGGTAATATGATTTTATGTTCCATACCATGAAAATCATTAAAATGTTTTATAAACAGCTGTTAAGATCTAAAATTTTTATTTCTTGAAAATATGGTCGATTAAATTATTCGTGAATGGAATTTCTACAGCTTCCGTTTCAGCAAAAGTTGATTTTCAATACTTCGAAATTCAAAGGAAAATTAGATTTCAATGAGCATTATCCTCTATTTTTTTGAATGCATAAATTGATTTTCTAACTCCAGAAGACTCACATCATAAACAGCGAATCCGATAGGAACATTGTCAAACCCATCGGCCTTCAGATTCCTACGGTACTTCTGCATGACGGCGAAGATGACTGTGCAAAGGTCGTCATCGTCGTCCGGATCCGAGTCTGTCAACTGTACGCGGTACTGCGGGTTGTTACCGAAGGTGTCTGTAACATTTCCGTGAGAACTGTCAGAAAGCAGAGAAATTCGCTTCAGCTCTTCGTTAAAGAAATTTTATAGCGTTTTTTCGATGCAAACAACATATAATGAATATTCGTTTGAGATTTCGAATCAAATAAAATTCAAAATATTTGCTGATGTCTTTGATATTTTCGATTAATTAAAAGTTTACTTCGGTCAGAAAAAATGAAGTCGAAGTAGGTTTCAGATTCCGAATAGGATTGAAAGAATTTTTCCAATTTTTTTATTTTTCGTTTTTTGTTAGACTCCAGCTGACATCGTGCGATTTACATATTAATTTTAGCAAGCTTTCAATCTGATTCTCGATGAAATTTCTACATCTCTCAGCCAATTTTTCTAATTTTTGAAAAGGCGGTAAAATCTCACTAATGTAGTTCCTGCAACCTCCAGCGGTCTGGTTTCTAACCCATGCTCCGTCGTGTGTGTTGGCCGCCCAGGTCATTCCAGCCGCCTTCACTCCGGTCATCTGATACACTTCGTCCATTACATCTGGACCCAAGTTGCAGATTTCCATCTTCTCGAAGTTTCTCATGTAATCTTCGAATGACATCCTGAAATAAACCAATCGATCGACAATGGTACAGTACTGTATAATGTTACTGTATTCGGAAAGTATTTACAAATGATATTGTACAATTTCTACAGAAAACTTCAGTTAAAAATGTACTCTTTGTTCTAGTGAAAATTTCATTTTTGGTTCTAGGATATAAAATAGGTGAATGATACGGTATCGAAAAATGCAAAAGTAACAAATCTAACAATTCAAAATTCTTTCAAAAATAACACTTTTGTTCGAGAATTCACTTCAGAAATGTATTTCAAGCAAATGTCTTATCACAAACCGTTTTTGAAATACAATGATAGAAATGTACCAGAAGATTCACCATTGATAGGTGCTATTGTTATATCGGAAATACTCACCAGAACTCTCCATCATGATCGAACTTGAGCCCCATGTCTCGTTTGACATCGTCTGAGACGCTTCTCCACTCGCGTGAGTTGTCTGACCATGGTCCGTTCCATTCCTGGAATGCGGTCCAATCAGATTAATACCAGGCTCCACCCCTTAGCTCCACCCACTTCACCACGCTCCTTCGCTCAGAATTGAAAAATTTACCCTTGAAAGGTTAAAAAGGATCAAAAAATTATCTCGAGCTTCACAAAAACTATCAAAATAAAATTTTAAACTCTCAATTTTTCAAATTTACACGGTTTCTACTGAACAAACACCCCAAAATTTCGAGAATTCGGTTTGAAAATTGGAAAAAGCCAAAAATTCAACGAAAAAGTAATTAAGGATCATTTTTCGATAACTTCAAAGCATACCTGTTCGTTACCCCACGGGTTTCTGATTCTAAGAATGCAGACTTGTCCGTTTGGACCATCGACTAGACGCATTCCGGTGATGGAGTAGGCGTGTCCCTTCAAATTATCGATTAATTGTCGATTTACGAGCAGCTCACCTTGACGAGACCATTCGACAGCTTGGCTTCCCAGATGTTGGCGTCTGCCTCGATGGAGCAACCGAAGAGTGATCCCATTTCGAATCTGAAGTGGATATTCTTTGAATTACGGTATGTTTAGCAGCTACAGTAACCAATTATCATCTCCAGCGAAAATACGTAGTAAAATATAGTAAAACGCAGTACACTAAAATACAGCATCCTTGGAAAATGGAAAGTACGGTATCCTCATTTTATTTTTGTCATAGGGATTTGTTGGCTGTTGATATTTTTTTTTAGATATTTTTGGCCAAACCTATATTTACCTACAAAATTCAAAAGCAGTTCCCACTTCGAAGTTTATTAAATAGGACTACATCAATCTACAGTGACCAAAGGATATCTTATGTTGTTTCGAAGTGCTCGAATTTAATTCAATACAGTACTATACAATTTTTGAGGTTTACGTACAGTAACCATTGGTTATCCTGAGCCGTTTATAAGTACAGTAACCGCTTCCAACTGCTACAGTAACTACAGTAACTCACGCTCTCATCATCATCGACATCAGATTCTTTGGTGGGTTCTTGAGATCAATGAACTCGGTGAGACCTCCGGTCATGTCTTCCAGGGCTTCCGAGGTCGTACCTCCCTTCAGAGCTTCGTAAGATCCAAACAATCTGGAACAAAAATTTTTCTGTTTTTCCACACGGATTAGTTATAAATCTTGGCTCAAGTCCAACTAATTAAATACATTCGACTAGTTTTCAATACTTTTCCGAGGATCAATTTTTTCTGAACTTACAACAAAAAGCCAAAATTAAATAAGACCACCCAAGAAGTTATATCCTTTTCGTTTTTTGAGTATAAAACACTGGAATTTTTTTTCGAACACATTTTGCTTCAGAAAACATGAAAATTTGGGTTTTTTATTCTATCAAAATTCAAAAAGACCACACAAGAATTTAACTCATTTCCAGTAGCAACTAGGTCAAAACTCTTATCGTCTTACTTTTAGGGTTGAAAAACAGTCTCAAAATCTATTCGGACACACTTTTCCGTCAAGAATCATAAAATTTCGAATATTTCAACAGAAAACTCACTTGGCGTAAGCCTTCTCCAGGAGTGCACTCCAGAACTCGTTGTTACTGGCCGAGTGCATGTACAAAAGTTCTCCGTTGGAAGTTGGCAGACGGTCATCGATGACCACGTCGACCCACTTACCGTACTGCCAGAACTGGAAGTGGAAGATTCCTAGAAAAAATAGCATTGTCATTTTTGAGTACCGTATCATCAGAGTACTGTAATTATAATTAATTTTTGAGTACCGTATCATCAGAGTACTGTAATTATAATTAATTTTTCAGTACCGTATCATCAGAGTACTGTAATTATAATTAATTTTTCAGTACCGTATCATCAGAGTACTGTAATTAATTATATATTGTGAAAATAAAATTCTAATTAAAATTTTTGATAGAGTATTCAAAGATTTTCATTAAACAGATAACTTTGAAACTATTTCCTAGGTTTAGACACGAAAAGTCGGTTTCAAATCTTCTATTCTCTCTATTTCCAAAAATAAGTGACAGAAAAATACCTACCATTTAATTTTTATAATTTTTCTATGAAGAAAAAAATTTCAATCGATTCCATTTTAAAACTGGAGAAAACTTCAACTTCTAGTTTTTTCGCAGTTTCAGTGATAAAATCACCACGGTCATTACATTCTTTTCAAGGTTTATATAAACAATTTTTTAAAAAACTCGCGATTTCAGTCAAAAACTGCGAGAATAGTCAAGAATTTTGGTGCTTTTCAAATTTTCATTAAAAAAATTAAAAATTAAACCAGCATAATTCTCAGTGAAAGACTGATCTGGGGGTACAACTCTGTAGAAGAGCTCGTCTTTCAGGGTCAAGTTGGCCGCTGCCGCCAAGAGCCAACAGTCTCCGAGTTCTCCCTGAACTCGAGGTTAGAACTCCGTAAATCGACACGGGAAGGTTGAAGGAGCATGCTCTTCCAGGTAGGAAGGTCTCACCTGGATGACATCGAATCTCGAGTGTCCCTCCGAGATGAGCTGTGGCTCGCGGGTGATCTCTCCAGGACGCAGCCATTCTACTCTCTTTGGTGGGCGTTTACTGTAAGTACGAATTTGGGATACAGTAATACCGGACATAAAGTTATTCGCCTGAATAATTTTTAGACAATTAGGTTTGTTTCAAACCTTGGCCTAAAATCAAAAGAAAGATGGTCTAGGAAACCGGAAAGCTCGGACTAGAATGTCAGAAAAATTGCATAAGAATAAAAAACGATTCTCACCTGAAGTAAAGCGAACTATCCGAAGCTGGGAACGTTGGGTCTTCAAAGAGACGTTTTCCCTGTAATTGTTGGGTTTTTGATTGTTCTGTCTGTCATCTGTCTGTCTGTCTGTCTGTCTGTCTCTCTCCCTCCCTCCCTCCCTCTCTCTCTCTCTCTCTCCCTCCCTCTCTCTCTCTCTCCCTCTCTCTCTCTCCCTCTCTCTCTCTCTCTCCCCCTCTCTCTCTCTCCCTCTCCCTCTCTCCTCACCGCTAGGCAATCATCACGAATGGAGTAAAAGTCTTGTGGCTCCTGCGATGGTCGTGGTTGAATTGGGCTTGGGCCACCGCCGCCTCCACGTGGAACCGGTTCGGGTCGGACGAATGGGTCGACCTAAACTCTTCGATGTCATTTCGAAAAAACATCCAATAATCAGTTTCCAACGTTCAAAAACTTCAAAAATTAGATCTTTAGTTTTCTATAAAGAGAGAAGTACTCACATCACGTCGGAACTTTCCGGAAATAATATTGTCAAGGATAACTTTTCCAATGTTTCCAAGGGAGTTGTCCTTACCACCGAGACCCATGATGACATTACCAGCGACCGCACCTGGAAATTTATGACTTACCCTAGTGGAACTACCTTCTTCATTCGGACTACCCTTTTCAATCCCAAACAGGTGTAACTAAATCTAAATGAACCAGTGCGGCTGTGTCTCACTGGTCTTATGTCAGTCCATATTTTAAAAAGACAAAACTGTTCTTCGGATTCGAGAATTTTCCACGGCTACAATATCATAAACTATTTGCAGAGCACGTCGTCAATTAATTGAAATTTTGCTTATCTTTGCTTTCCAAATTTTCTTGAAACACATTTTTCGATTGAAAAGTTCAATTCGTTCATAATGTGAGAGGGACTTTCTACCATCAGGTCGAAATAGGATGAAAGCTCGACCGCATCTTAAGTGAAGTTCTTTTTTGTGAGAAAGGGGGAGGAGTCAGCAAATAGAGGTGAAGATCAATGCTGTCCTCTTTGCTTCTTGGCAGAGCACGCCCCTTTATAAACTGCTCTTATGGGTAGAAGTGTAAGAATTCAGCTAAATATCTTGAAATCAGAAGGGGAAGAGTCAGCCACTCAAAATAAAGATCGAAATCATTGTTTAATGGTAGGGCACGCCCCTTTCTCATCCAAGTCCCAGTGGGCGGGGCCTTCCACCAAAACTTCGAACTCACCAATGATACGTCCAGTCCCTGGGTCTACACCAAGGAACCTGTGAGCAGCTTCACCAATCAGGTTTCCGATGATGTTGACCATTCCACCATTGAGACGGTTGGGGTTGACGTTGCCACCACCACCACCGTATTGGCCACCTCCACCTCCACCAATCAGACTTCCAATGCCACCAAGGATACTTCCAATGTCCGAGCCACCACCACGCTGGCCACCGCCACCACCTCCGCCAAGGGTGTTGAGGAGACCTGGAATGATCAGTTAGAGCAATTTTTTAGAGAAAATCAGTTTTCCCAATAACCTACAGGAAGTTTTGATATCTCCCTAATAACTGAAATCAATATTTCACTGTTTTCAGAGTTACAGTACCCCTACCGTATACATACAACAAACTTCAACTATCCCAAGAGAGTCAAACAGTCAACTCTCGATTCGGTCCGGAATTTCCGTATGACCGACCGAGATCTAACAGAATAGCGTGTTTCAAAACAAAAATTTCACCTCCGAGGTCGAAGCCTCCACCACCGCCGCCGCCTTGGTTGTAGCCGCCACCACCGCCTTGATTATAACCTCCATCGTTGTATCCACCTCGGTTGTTACCTGAAAATCAGTATTTGTACCGATTTTTGTCAAAATTGGTCGAATCTGAGATTTTTCAGTTTTCCGATACATTTCGGTTATTCAAAAACACTTATGCTTTTGACTGCATCCGGTGGGCGTGGCTTATAGCAGACCACGCCCATTAAACTACGAGACAATAAAAATAACTTTCTCACTAATATCATTACAAAATACTAGATCTACAACAACCATGCACATACTGCATCCTGGGGGCGTGGCTTATCAGAGACCACGCCCATTCCACGTTACACACCTTTGTTGCCACCACCGCCGATGAGTCCACCGATCAGGTTTCCGATGTCGTTGCCGCCGCCACCACCACCGCCTGAATGTACGACAATCAAAAACAAAAAAAGACAAACGAAAGGTTGACTCCGCATCTTGCCCCGCCCATCGGGAGCGGTGATTGGATGGGGGAGAGAGGTGCTAGAGAGTGGGCTGAGCGAGAGACGGAGAGTTAAAAGCGAATTCTATGCTAAAACAGCAAGATTTCACATTCTGACACGTTTCCTACATTTTTGACTACGCTGAAAACGATGAAACTTGTTTTGAGAGTAGATTTTACGCATGAAAATCGTCACTTGAATCATGTCGCGATCCTATCGCAACCAGCGAAATAAGAATGAGTGAGAGACGAGACAGTGAATAAAAAGAGAGCGGTGGAAACGCGCCCTACGGCAACTTTTGAGACTTGGCGCGCGTTCAAATCAAGTCATCATTCATAATTTAATTATTGGCCTAAATTGAGTTTAGTTTTGTTGTTTTTTGAGATTTGTTTTTGTATTTTAGTCAGCCCACCGTATTTGTCCAAGTTCTCTCCCATCATCCTTTGTTACATTAATATTCAGGACTTCAGATTAATAAAGGGTTCTTATTGAGAACGTGTTTTGTTGAGAGAAAGTGGTTTGGAACCGCAAGTACCTAACAGAGGAGTTAAGTTGAGATAGAAGTCCAGAGAGAAGGGATTTCTAATCTCGACAAGTGGTGACGCAGCGGAGCGGTTTGTTTGGAACAAAACCGTGAATCAGGGCCAGAAGCGTAAGGCAGAGCACGAACCACCGATTGAGAAGTTGGAAATCAGATAATTTTCAGTTCTGAGAACAAAGAGTCAAGCAGCAAGATCAGCGACTACCCACAGCAGAGACAGAAATGGACACCCCGCAGCAAGAAAATGAAAGAAATGTGAGCTTTAAAAATTGTGAACTTTTGAGAGAGATAGTAGAGACGGCGGGTCGCCAGATTCAGAGTAAGATGGACCGGCTCACACAGGCAGTTGTGAGTGGAAGTGATCAGTACACCGTGATGGCAACGCTGGAGAACTTGGACGGAGCGCTGCAGAAGTGGGAGCTGACGAAAATGAGAGCGATACAGTCGGATTTGGAAGCGGGACTAGTGAATGTGATCGTGAGAACAAGCAGAGATGTGGAAGTGATTGAAAGTGAGGCTGACGTGATCAGAATCAAACAGCGAGCGAGAGACTTAGCCATGAGACAAGTGACCCAACCCCTAGAGGTGAGAGGGACAGATAGGTGTACAACGGGACCACGAAGACCAGAGATGCACTTCGATGGGAGAGTTGAGGAGTTCCCACATCTCGAGCAGTATCTGAAGGACGTGGTGGATCCGTTACCGTGGTCCGAATGGGAAAAGTTGGTCTACCTGAAGACGTGTCTTGGTGAGAATGCACTCGGTGCTGTTAGTTTCATACGTTGTGGCAATGGAGCGTATGAACTGGCAAAAAGCAATCTGAGAGAGTTGTATTCACGTGGCAACACCGGAGACGTGTTAGAGAGACTCGCGGCTGTGGAGGTAGACGAAAAGAGAAGGTCGTTGATGGTGTCGTACCTGGAGCTACAGTACGAGATCAGGAATCTCAAGGAAGACACCTACCAGACGTTGGCGGCGACAGTCCAGAGAATGATTTTACGAAAGTTCCGAGGAAAGATTTACGAGAAGATCATGGAAAAGGTGACAGAGCGCAGTGTCAATGACTGGCGACTTTGTGAGTTTATGGAAATTGTAAGGAGAAGTATTAGAGAGCAAGAAAATGGACGGACGTACCGTCGTATGGTCCGTGACAGCAGCGAGATGAGAAAGGAGAGACCGACGTTCATATGTAGCCTATGCAACAGGCCAGGGCACAAAGGCACCTACTGCAGAATGGTGGTCAACCCCCGAGAGCGGATAGAGATTTTGACAAGGGAAAACCGTTGCCTTCAATGTTTCGAGAAACACAATGGCGTGGCGAAGTGTTGTGAGAGTGACTGTCATCGGTGCAGAGGTGAGCATCACATATCACTATGCGGAGCTTTGAGAACGTCACCATCTCAATCGGACAGAGGACGTCGACCGGGGCCGTCGACAGAATGTTTCAGATGCCAAGGAGTAGGGCACTACGCGAGGGACTGTACGTCCAGACCGGAGAGGTCGAGCATTGGGAGAGTGCCGTTGAAGCAGAGAGTGGAGTCTCCGGCTGCCACAAGATTTCTGAACCCCGTGAGGAAGGGGAGAGTGCAATTGGAGAAGAAAGTGAAGTCTCCAGAACCTAAAAGAAATTTGAACATCGAGATTAAGAGGGAAGGAACGGTGAAACAGAGAACAGGTATCGCTGGAGAAGCAGTGCAGAGGGTTGCTGTGGGTGATCTAGAGAGTAGTTGCGCGAGAGCGGAGAATGGAGAAGTCAAATCAGAGAAGTATTTTGGTGACGGTGAGAAAGATCACACAGTGAACACCCCAGGAGAAGCGGACAGAAGAGGTTATATCGCGAGGGCAAGAGTGAGGTGGAGGACGCGGACGTACAGTGGCAAGTATGTTCCGAAGCGGAGAGAGATTCACGTCCCCACGAGAGAGCGAACGTCGGAGGCTGGGGAGCTGGTGACTGTGGAAGACGAAGTTCCAAGTCACCATTGGAAGCAGGAAAAGCGAGTGGCTAGAAAGAGAAGTAGGGACTACGAGGGAGTCACCGAGAGTTCAGAGCAAAAAGACCCATCACCGAGAGTCAAGGAACTCCAGAACCGGACAGAAGTCAGAAGGGAGCTTCGTTCCGGCCGACCAGTAGAATAATTTCAAAAAATCATCAATTTTCAAATAATTTTCATCATTTCAAAATCTAATTTACTAAAAGCAAGTACGGTCAATTAAAATTTCGGTTAAGGCATGGCCCTTAAGACAGGTGAATCGGGGCCTCGCTCAAGGGACTTCACCCCAGTCAATCACAACTCAACATCTCAAATACAAATTCATACCAAAAATTCCGCGCGCGCGTCATCGTCGCCGAGATGACACCATTTCACGACCTCAGTACTAGCCTCTCCTATTTACTATCAAAATTCAAATATTCAACTGGTCGTGTCAGCAGTCAGTCCAGCCGGAAAGTGGAACCTCTCAGCAAGTCAACAAGAACCGGAGACACCCGCGGATCAGAAGAGGCCTGAGCCGACTTTCGTCGAGGCGGGGAGTGTCGCGATCCTATCGCAACCAGCGAAATAAGAATGAGTGAGAGACGAGACAGTGAATAAAAAGAGAGCGGTGGAAACGCGCCCTACGGCAACTTTTGAGACTTGGCGCGCGTTCAAATCAAGTCATCATTCATAATTTAATTATTGGCCTAAATTGAGTTTAGTTTTGTTGTTTGAGTTTTGTTTTTGTATTTTTTAGTCATCCCACCGTATTTGTCCAAGTTTTGTCCCAGCATCTTTTGTTAAATTAATCTTCAGGACTTCAGATTAATAAAGGGTTCTTATTGAGAACGTGTTTTGTTGAGAGAAAGTGGTTTGGAACCGCAAGTACCTAACAGAGGAGTTAAGTTGAGATAGAAGTCCAGAGAGAAGGAACTCTAATCTCGACAAATCAGTTCTAACCATAGGAATCCTGTCAGAATGTGCTCTATCCTCTACACCTAGCACCAAAAGGCCACAAAAAAGGCACAGCACCCTGGTTGTTGTGGTCCTCCTGCTTTCCATTCCTATTGACTATACTGTTGATGATCCCTGACGCTGCTCCAGAACTGATGAGACCTCCGATCACATCCATCGCCATGTCTCGTTTCCGTTTTCCTTGTTGGGAGTCGTTCGGGTCCCAGCTCCCACCACCACCTTGGTGTCCATTGGCGTCGTGGTTGGTGCCTGTTTGAAGGTTTACACGTACACTACACAACTACAACTGAAAATTGTGCGAGCAAACTTAGGAAAAGCTGGTTTTCGAGAAGTTTTTTCTTTTCCTGGGAAAAAATTCAAAAATCGGTCGAAAACTCTCTTCCGAGCATATTTTATTTTGATTTTTTCATGATGAAAACGACTGATTTCAACTTTTTCTCTATTCAACATAGCTGTAAAAGGTTATTTCATGTTGCAAACCAAAGATTCAATGTTGAAGATCCACCACTCTTTGTTCACTTAATCACGTGAGAGAAAGAAAAAGCGAGAGAGGGTAGACAATAACTCCCTGTTCATGCGCATAGGTGAGAACAGTGGCGAATTGAGAGAGAAAGGAGAAAATTCGTGGTCATAGAACTTTCTGTGTAGGTTTACGGACCCAATCGATATTCCTCAAGATATTTCCATCATCTTTTTTTTTACATTCGTATGGTTATTTGAGTGTTCAAAATATTTTTCAAACGTCCTAAACACATTTTATTGTCGAAATCAGAAGGTTCGAACATTCGGCACAAAAAAGTAAAATTTGCAAGTTATTGTAGTTCCTGATGCCAGGTAATGCTAGCGCGCGCCAGGGGAATTTTTTATACTTCGAAAGGAGCGTGTAAAAACGCTAGACGCAGACGTCAAAAGCGATATAGCGTGTTTAGAGAAGAGAGTGCAGAGTCTCCACTACGACCAGGTGAACAAAGAGTTGTGCGTCTCTCACTATACTTTGTTCGAGAACCAAGGAAATATCACACCACGAAGACAAGACTATTGGCCACAGTGAAGAACTCACCGAAACCTCCAGATCCACCAGGGAATCCACCACCGCCGCCACCTCCTCCACCAAGGATGTTGCCGGCGAGGCCAGCGAGGATGTCACCACCGGGTCCGCCGACCTTGTCGCGGATCAGATTACCCGCGATGCTCCCGATGAGTCCGTTGAACTCGTCAGGCTTCAACTCTACCTGTAAAATTCAATGATAACTGGGATAGTTCGTTTTGTGTCGCGTTTACCGAGTGGGCGGGGTCAAAGTTCTTTTCTTCATTTCACTTATTTTCAATGAGAGAAAGGACAGTTCGATTTATGTCGCGCTGGTCAAATGGGCGGGGTCAAAACTTTCAAAACTTTGAAAACTTCCAGTAATCTTCAATCAAGAACGGAGTGGTTCGTTTTGTGTCGCGCATCACTGAGGGGGCGGGGCTTTGTGACCTACTGGTCTATTTTCTAATATTTTTTTCAAAATCTATCGTAAAAAACGACTTTTCTAACTGTAATTTTCAGCTAGAAATCAAAAAAGTAGAGAAGTTAGTTTTTTTTTTCGTTGCGCTGACCTAATGGACAGGGTATACATATTGCTTCAGCGCCTACAACATCCTGTTCATGCGCCGTGGCGAGATAGTTTGAAGACGGAGAGATGCAGAGACAATGCCCGGTTAGAAAGTGTTTTGTGTAAGTTTACAAGGCGCCCGGCATCCCGCCCCGGGGTCTTTGTTGTCAGAACATGGTAGCAGGAATGGACACTGAAGTAATATAAATTTTCCCAAAAGATTTCTATATCTTTGCGCTGAAGCGTATCAAAACCAGTTTTTGAAAAAGTGTTTTTCCCGCGACACTTGACAGGGTTTAATGCTAATCCACCTCAACATGCCCAGGGAACAAACCTTCTGGATAACTTCTTCCTCATCGTCAGCCATGGTGATTCCGTCGGCAAAGCTTTTCGGTGTTTCAAACCCCTCGGGTGTTCTTTTCTTCTCGTAACTACCTTCGTTCGGTCCAACTGCGCGGTTGGGGTCTGGAAGAAAGACGATAAAGTGTGTGGAAGTTGATGAAGAAATGACTAGAAGAGTGCAGGAAACCACAACATGAACAACACAACGATGCTACTGTGAAATGACTTGAGTTATGAAATTTTACAAGAGAGAAAATCGAATCTCAGATATCGTTTTGGATTTTTCAAATGTGAATGAATTAAAAAATTAACACAGATTTATTTTTCTCAGCTCGATAAATATATAACCCTTATCAATGAAAAATTAAACAAAATGAGAGAGGGCAAATACGCAGTTGATTGCGATGTCTGGTCCTGGGCAATGACAATGATTCACCCAGAATCTGTGAGGTCTTCCAGGGTTTTCGACTGAACTGAAAACAAAACAAATGATCTCAAAACTGCTGTCAACCTTTTTTCAGGTTATGAGGAAAACGATGGGAACAGCTAATTTTATATACTTGGCCCATCTTTTACCGTCCAAGATCACCCCTTTTCGATCAAAACATCGTTTTCGATGAGTCCGACATAAGGTGGACATGACAGTTTTGAGACCATGTCTATCGTTTTCCTCATAGTCAAAAATCCAGATTCTCGGCGTATCATTGTCATTCCCACGTGATTGATTATAACGAATTTGGTTTAAATCGTGTCATAATTCAAAAAAATCATTGAATTCCTTTTCTTTCTATATCTAGAGACTTTTATTTCAATTCACTTAATGTTGCAATTTGTTTTTACAAGATCACCATGTCTTATACCAAAATTCAGCTGAAACATATGTCTTTACTGAATTTAGTTTCAAAAACCTGTCAAGTGGGAAAAAGAAGGGTAGAATCTGGTTTTATACTTCAGATAAGGACACTCAGTTGATTTTTTTCTATGATCAGAGAACGCATTTCATCTCAATTTTGGATCTCTAGAATTCGAGAATACGTAGAAAATTTCATGTTTTACACTCTTTTGGTATCTTTTACTTTCGCATTTCGGGAATAAACTTTTTATTCATATACTTGTTCTATACTATTTTTGTCGCCGTTCGCTATACCCTACCGAACGGAGACGATATGACGGCGTACCAGCAAGAAATGAATTATTTTACCGTTTTTTCGCCTTGTCACCTATACGTCGCCATATTGTTACCGTAACGTCGCCGGTACATCGCTGCCCGGTCGCCGTTTGGTAGGCTATACCGAATGGGAGACGACATATTTTATATGGAGTTAATTATGAAATCCACTTTATCTCGGTGTTGAAAACTAATGTTCGTCTTCAAGAAACGGTTTTCAATTTGTCACTTCAAATGTTTGAAACGATCCAGTGGGAGGGGAGGGGTAATACCTGATTTATCTACAGCCAGCAAAAAAGGTAGCATAATTTAGTGGTTTCCCCAAGGGGGAGCGGCAGAGAGGGAAAGAGTGCTGTTTAGGTGAGAGATTCAGAGACGAAACAACACACGGCAGTCGACAAAAACAGACGACAACGGCTCGTGTTGTCTGCTAGTTTTGAGTTGAGAACCAGCACTTAATACGAAAAAACAAGACTGAACCATCGAATCCTGAACCATTTCCTTACATGGAAGCTTACAAGGTGCGATAAATTTGGTAATCAAGTTTAAGCTTTGATCAAATCTTAGCTTAGTACGTAACTAGTGCCTTGAACCTTACCTTAGCCTGAAATTTGACAAAAACAAATGAAAAAAGATTCATGATTCAGCCTACTTTTTCGTATAAAATGAGAACCAGCAAATTTAGCCGATATAGTGTGAACCAATTGGTTCTTTTTTGCTCTGGAATGGTGAGCACTGAAATAATTGGATATTTTTCAAAACCTTAATTAACATACTAAAAGGAAACACAAAAAAATAAGAGTAAGTCAAACAATTTTTTCAAGTTTGGAGAACATTGAAAAATTCAAATTCTTCCTTTTTTGTTGTCGAGAGTTTGCACAATAAAAAATAATCTTTTGGGAGGATTTTTCAGCTTTAGAAATAAATAATTTTTCTACAGGGTCGAAATCTACTTTTTAAAAAAGTAGAACAACTGAAACACTTTGGAACTGATGTTTTTGACGTCTTTGTCAAAATGATCATAATTTTAAAAGTGAAGAAAAAATCGATTTAAAAATTGTGAACAAAAAGCTGTCAAATTTGATGAATGAAGAAAAAGAACACAAAAACGTTATTTTCTCACAAATCGTACAGAAATAACTGTGATATGAATGAGAGAAAAAACGACTTGAAAGAGGAAGAAAAAACGACTGGCTCATGTGAACAACAATGGAGAGAGAGCGCGCGATTCTCATGTGAATTGAATATTTTGTTTTCCCTGTTTCTTTCTCATTCTCCAAGTGACTGAAAAACAGAAACAACACCGGATAAAGCTTAAAGAGATGCTGGGGATAGGGTTTTCCTTAAGTTCTAGGAAATTTTTTTAAAACCTAGACCGAATCGTATGAAAAAGTTTGATTCTTTTAGTTCTGAATGTTGTTATCTGTCTGGGTGGTCTGATTTATCTCTTTTCGCATACTGTAACTACAAAAATATGTTGATTGCAACCTTCTAATTCAACACAAGATGGCCTGAGAAAATGCCGTTGAAAATCGTTTTTTTGAGTAGATAAATTTCAGATACCGTAACAACAGAGGAATTGGGTTACTGTAAAATAAATGAGTTCTAGAATGATGAAGATGAATCGTGAAGGGGCCTTCAAAGTTATTACTGTCTCTACAATGCCTTTGGATTTTTTTCTTTTCCGTTCCTAAGTTTCCCATTACACTGAATTTGAATACTGTATTCTCAATTTGGATATTGTAGGGGTACTGTATCCTCAATTTGGCCACTGTTGGGCTACTCTATCCTCAATTTGGACACTGTACGGCTACTCTATTTTCAGTTTGAACACTTTAACTTCAGGAAGATAAACAATTCATAACTAGATTGATTAAAAATTCAAAAGAGAATGGAAAAATATTGAAAACTGTACAGTCAAGTGTACACTGTTATCATGCGATTCGATTGTCCAAACAGTGGGAATATATCAATTGTAACAATTCTTGTTTTCTCCATTGCGGAATCGAGAAAAAAAAAGACGTGAGGAAATAAATAAGAGATAAGATAAGGAGGAATACAAGGTCGAATCGCGGTTCAGAGAACCGACAAACGCCATTAAAAAAATCATTTTTCTATTTTAAACTGAGTGGATAAGATGAGGAATTTTGCACATAAAAAATGGAAGTCAAACCTTCACAAAACGAGAATCAGAAAAAAACTCCAATATGTTCTCTCAAAGCTTTTATCGTCCTTCTTTTCAAATTCCATAATTTCTTCTCACTTTTCGACAAGTTTCAAGAAACACATTTAAACGAAGTTGGAAATGGCGACTCTGTGCAACTCATCTGCACGAGATAAAATTCTACATTCATGCACTAGTCTCGATCTGCAATCTGCAGAAAACAGTAATAAACCTTCTACACATATCTAACAAAAAGTCTGACCGATTTCAAACGCGCGCCAGTCGCGTTTTTGTAAAATGAGTACGGTAGGGTCGGGACTCTCGCAACGAACCGTTAGATCTTTGTGGATTTAAACTATTTTTATTTTCAGTCCATTCTGAAATTAAAGGCTCATTACGTGAATCGTTCTTGTATTTCAAGACGAAACTGCTACGGTACTAAGTACCTGATTTACGGATGTCAGACTTTTTTACAGGTAGAGGAAGCTATATAGCATAGCTGTGTGTTCTATAGGCGATAGGAAAGCTCGAAGTAATTAGGCACAATGGTCCATTTAGGTTTAGTGACGCCCGTATTGGCTTGAAAATGGTACCCAATATCGCATACCAGGGGACCGGATATAGAAAGAAAGAATATTTCATGCACAAAGTGCATGCCTACACAGAAAATGAGGAAAAAATGGGGGTCTCTAACCGAAAAACCAATTCTGTGAAGAGAAAAGTCTCAAAACTTCAGGTAAACAAGGAAATTGAGCTTTTCAAGGGGTCAAAAATTCCTCAATTTTCCTCGAGGAAATCGCAATGGGAGTTGTTCCAATTGATTTCCTCCCTGGCAACATTCGAGATGGCAAAACATGTTTTGGCTCAGACTGGCAGCTGCTCTTACGTTTTCATGAATGCATTTTATCACCTTAGCCCTAGGAAAAAACACGACTTTGAGTGTTTACCATGAGAAAATTGGCATAATGAAAATAGTTTGAATTTAGTTTTTAAAAAGATACTCAAAATTTAAGTTTTTAAAAATGCCCAATGATTCCAGCGCTCACCCTTCCAGAGCAAAAAGGAGCCAATTGGTTTACACTATATCGGCTAAATTTGCTGGTTCTCATTTTATACGAAAAAGTAGACTGAATCATGAATCTTTTTTCATTTGTCTTTGTCGACACATCAATTTTTTTTAGACTTACATTTAGGTAAGGTTCAAAGCACTAGTTAGGTACAAAGCTAAGATTTGATCAAAGTTTAAACTTGATCACCACAAAAATTTGTAAAGAAACAATTCTTGATATGATGATTCAGTCTATTTTTCGTATTAAGTGCTGCAATCACTATTTAAAAACAATAGCAGATTGTTATAAAAAATGTATGTTCCACTTGGTGGATAAAAAGTAGCTGGTTCAAAAGTCATTGCTACTATGTCACGGAGATACATAGGATGTCGGCTAATCCAGAAGAAAAATCTAGTGGAGAGGGAGGGAGAGTTTAAATAAAATTATATACTGGGCAATATTTTGTTTTGGTTGATAAAAACTGACTAATCGGGATGAAAATAGGTAAATCATCAAATTGACTCAGCATAATTTAGTGAGAACGAGGGGATGAGAAAGAGAGAGATAGAGAGAGAGAGAGAGAGAGAGTGAGAGAGGAAGAAGGAGAGAGAAAGATGAACACAATGACTAAATCATCAATTTCGAAATCTAACAATGTTTTCTCAATGACTAACACAACGCTAGAAATTGTTTGTTATCGAAAACAGTCTGTCGTCAAAACAGGTTTCGAAAAAGAAAAAACAGTAAATTGGCACCACAACAACAATCAAAAACTCACCGATGCAACAGTTGAATAAACTCATCTGAACTTGGATTAGTAGGTTTTTAGTATTTTTATGAATTGAATTGAATTTGAATTGAAAAATGGTTAGGAATGGAGGTCGTCACAAAAATCGTGGAAAAATCGTAATTTTCATTTTTTTTTTGAAAAAAAACAGATATAAACCCAGATTGTTTTTTTTGACGATATTTAATCAGTATTCGTCAAAAAATCAGATGAAGGGTGAAGGAAAAAAATTTCGCAGTGCAAAGTTTTTTAAAATTAAAGAATGAACTATTGATTCTTACAAAAAACGCATCTCGTATCACGAGGTCGGACTACTTTTTTTTCAAAATCAGAAGTTTGAGGGTGAAAAAATTGTCCGTAGTTCAGATATAAACTTTCAAATTCTACTAGAAAAAGAAATTACAGAAGAAAAATGCGCGTCGAAGAAGTTTTCTAGAAGATTATCACATTCAAAGGTTTTTCTGTGAAAACACAACGCTTTTGATACATTTCCTTCAAAAATCTTGCATACAAGCTGGGAAAAGATTACTTTGCACCAAAGAACTGGGGACAAAACAAAAGATCATTGTTTTTGTCGGGGCTTGGTGGACTGAATTGGTTGAAAACCACTCGTTGTACACCGGAAAGACGACAATTTTGAGAGTGTGCCCTGGGGAAGAGTCATTCCATTAGTTTTAGTAGCGGCGTTCGTTCCAAACGAGGAGCCAACCACCGAACGACCAGTCAGTGACAAAGAAGTTTGGCTTGAAAATGAGCAGTGAGCAGGACGAGAAAAGTGTGTGTGTGTATGGCATGGCAGGGCGAGAGGTCATGCAAGAGCAAACGCATCAGCTCTCTTAAATTGCTCTGCCAAAATATTCTGGAGGAGGAAGACGTGTGGGTGACAGAACACCAATTGGTGGCGGACACCATAGACACTTGGAGCCGGTAGTTTCTTTCCCATTTCTCATTCGATGCATGAATAGGAAAAGTCAATAAACTAACCACGGTACTCTATCCTCAATTTGGATACTGTAGGTACTGTAAAACACCAACAATTTTTCTCACTGTGAAAAAAGGTAAGCTACTTCGGATAATTATTTTTTGATTAATAGTCAAACTATTCACAAGATTCATGTTAAGAATATTCTGTCTTATTTCGATGTGATGACTCACACTTTCTGAAAATCTACACCGAAAAGTGAAAAAAAAACAGTTTTTCACAAAATGGCGAGAAACGAAACTAATGAAGTACTACTGATGTTCACCCAATCACATCTGGGGTTCGAGGAGGGAGAAAATTTTGAGCTTTTATCATTTTGTGCACACCCTAACTTGACAAAAGACACCCTAGACACCATTTTCCTGCAAAGCGGTGTCTTTTTCATAAGAAGTATTCGAGATTATTCTTAAATCTTAACGGAAGCAACATTTCAACACACTCTGTATTCAAAATCATTCTAATAAAGTTTAAAAAACGTTTCCTATCGCGAATGATTCTATTCACTATGAATTTCTGCAAGAATTAAACAAAATCCACAGTGAGAACATGAATTTCAATCTAAATTCATCGAAATCAATAGAAAAACCTTGAGAATGCATGAAATTTCATTCCAACGGGTAATTTAACCACCAGTCGGCGGTGTTTGATAGCTCATAGTGTTGGGGTCAGACAGAGAGAAAGACAACGTGGAAGACAGAGACGCAGGGTAACCTTGAGGTCAACAAACAACCTTCACGTGTGTACAGTTTACTCGCATCTCCGTTTTTTCTTCAAAGAATAGTTCATTTGGGGGCGTGGCTTCGGCGATGAGGGCGCGCGAATTTTGAAAGGTTTTTTGTTTAGTTAAAATTGAGAAAATACCTGAAAACCAGCTGGATCGAGCATGGTTACAACTTATCTATAAAACCTGTGAAATATAATTTTTTCAATTTTTTCAAATAAATTGTCCTGTTGTAAATTGTCATTTCTCAACGGTAAACTCACAAAAATCTTCAAGACAACTTGCAAATATTCTTGTAGTCACTTCGGTGAAAATTAATCGGAACTATTCAATACAAAAAATGTGGAACTTTAGTTGTTCATTTTTTAAAAAATACCTGAAAACCGGCTGGATCGAGTATACAGGTTAGTGAAGGCCCGAACGAATTTCAAAACGTCACTATAACTTTTCTAAAAAAAAACAAGTTTGAAGAAGTTAAGAACTTCGAAAATTGGTTCACACTGTTTCCTGGTTTTAGCGAATTTGCAAAATCAGATGAGAAATTCTTATAAATTTCAATTTTTCTTTAAAATGTTCCAAAAGAACAACTGAATAACTTTATTTACTCGTCCGCGACGGACATTGTCCGTTTCGACCCTTGCGTTGCATCTTCCATCCTCATACCAGCTTTTCCTGATACCGTCTTGTCAACATCCTTTTTCAAAATTTTTTCTATCGGCGTCGGATGCCGCGCTGTTGTTGGTGTTAGCTACAATATTACTTTCTTAGACTTTGAAACTATCATGAGACATACCGCTGACCTCTTGGTTTCTCTGTGTGATTCTCTGTGAAAAATTGAATTCAGATTTGTCGATCGAGTAAGAATCGAGAAGTTTAAAAACTCACGTTTTCTTCGGTGGCGCCCTCGGGACTTTCTGAAAATAGCTTTCAGATGGTGAACAAAAAAGAAACCAACTCGTGAAGCACTCGCCACGAAAGCCTGCATCTGCTCAGGTTGAACATTTGCTGAAAAAAGCCACGTAAGAAAGAGAAGATGAAAACTTACCATGCATCATTTGTATATAAAAATCGTCGACATAATCATGTACAGATACTATCATGAATTGTTCTTTCGGTGCTGAAATCTGTCACTACACCATGGTGAAGGGTGTCACCTACCGGAAGCTTTTGTGTCGTTTACAGGTTCTGAAATTTTTACGTTCAACTATGCTCAGAGTGTTCATCCGTGTAATAGAAAACCGTAAAAAAACCAACCATCAGCAACTTTTTGTTGCAAACTTTTATCAAAAATATCACTCTGAGACATGAGTCTCGTTCTACCCTTTGTTTGTCCTTTTGCCTAAATTTGAGTATGAAATAGTGAGACAAGATCAACTTACAAAGCAACTCTGATGTACCAAACCGTTTTGAATATGACTTCGACCTATCAAATTCATATCATGCTGACTAAAAGCATTCACATCATATACAACCTGAAAGAATAAAAAATTGAATTTAAAAAAAGATTTCAAAAAAATACGCGGAGGTTGCATAATTTTCATGAATCAATACATTGGCTCCGCCTACTTTCAAATTCTTTTTTTAATTCGATTATTTTTAATATCGTCGAAAATTACTTTATGTATCCCTTCTTTACTATCCACACTGTTACTGTTGGTATTCATTTCTTTAAGCTGCTTCTTTTCCGGAACCTTTTTAAACGATTTACCTCAATAATTCGAGGTAATTTGTTTCCAGCTGCAAAAACTCACTACAGAAATTCCCCATTATGTAAAAATGGCGTTTTGTGTACACGTAAACATGATTGAACATTTATTGTTGACGTTAAAGCAGTAATAATACTAGTTTGATTGATGTTCAATCTGCTAGAAAGAACGGTGCAATGGCACCTACAAAATCATCCCATAACTTGGGACGGAGGAGGTCTTTTTTTCTTTTTTTTTTTTGAGAAAACAATATTTTGAGGGAGGAATGCAAAATTTCACAGAGGGGTAGAAATAACTTAGATTTCGTTGGTAATAGGTGCGTCTGCTAGGTACTTATCCCGACACACTCCACGCACCGCGACCTGAAGCATATGAATGAAGGTGTACTGCGATTATCGATTGATTACCTGATGTGGAGGACACTTCTCTTCACACTTCTTCACAATCTTCTCACCGACGATTCTCAGAACTTGAACTTGGCCACGTGGGCAGGGACCTGCGGTTTTTTCGTGCTCTATGGCTAAAGCTGTCTAACTCACCGACACTTGTGGAATCCTTTCTTCCCGTTATGGGTCTCTGGACGACCGGTCGACCTCTGAGTCTTGACATTCCTTCGTTCTCGTCACTCGAACAGCATTGGTATCTAAATATGTATGTTCCAAGTTTTTTCGAAACACAAAAATTTTGAACTAGAATGTGTAGTTTTTCTTAACAAAACAGATTGTTCTACCGGTACAGAGCTAAAGTTCGTTTTTTGTCGCAACGCATGACCGCATCGTCTGGAATTCCGAGACTAACCTCTTTGAAGTGTTGCTCTTTACACATCTGTATCCGGATGGACAGCTGTTTCCACCCGTAGCTGAGCACTGTACTGGAGTTCCGGTTGACGGGAATAGCAGTGCCTTTCCTCTTGGACATCCGTTGTTCTCACCAGCTTCTGAGGTTGATCCAGATGGAGCGGAGCCACAGCAGTAGTAGTTCTTGCTCTGTAATCGTTTCATTTGAGAAAATCATTTCCAACTTCTGTTTTTGAAATTTTGCTTTTTTGAAATAAAAACGAAAAAATTACTCTATCCTTACAATGATTTTGTGTTTCACTTCACCTAATTAAGTTTACCAAAGTGTCGGATCATAGTTAAGGCAAGAATGTTTTTCTCCGTTGAAAAATAAACTAAAGAAGAATTGGATGGTGAAGTGGTTGTCGTCAACCCTCACAACTGCACATGACAGCAATTCCAATTTGCCATGCAAAGTCTGCACAAGAAAATGCAATCGTCGCATACTGACCTTTCTCGAGAATGTGCACTTGTAACCACTTGGGCAAGGAGATGAGGTACACTGCTTTGGAGCTCCGTTGACCATGTAGACTGTTCCCTTGTCGCAGACGTTCGGGGCGGTTGAGGTCTCGACGGTTGAAGTGGTGACTGTCGTTTCCTCGGTTTCGGGTTGAGTGACCTCTTCGACGGTCGTCGGCAGTTCGGTTTCTTCGGTCACTTCGATCGATTCGGGTTTCTGAATTATGATTATGAATGTGTTCCTACACTTT
>OZ022252.1:6764592-6776107 GCA_963978915.1 Caenorhabditis parvicauda
TTGATCGAAAGTGCAAGCAAAGTTGGTTGGGCAGCTGTTGGAGAGAGCTGCGTTGCATTCATATGGAAGGTTCGTGTTGGGGTTCACGTAGGCGACGTCTCCTGAAAATGAAAGTGTGCGCGGATTGCAGAGAAAAGTATGCACGGATTGCAGAGGGTAAAAAAGTTCTGAAGTACTCAAAAACAGGCAAATAATTGAATTTTATAATTTCCACAAGTGTGCACGGCTTGCACCAAAGACCCCGCCCACTCTCTTTGTCATTCTCATGAGGCTTCATTCTAAACGAAGACCCCCAAACGCGTCGCGGTTACGTGCTCACCTGGGGTACACGCTGCCGAGAGGCAGAAGTTGTTGCACTGTTCCAGTGTCGCGAAGTTGTTGAGGTTTCCAGAACATCCGTTGTACGTGAACTGTGTGCACTCCTTGGTGACGATGTTGAAGTAGAACTTGGCGGCGGCAGAGGACGAGCAGGAAGATCCCTGCTGGGGTGGAAGAGAACAGATGTAAGCCCTGGTTGGACAGCAGCGGTTGACGACCGATGATCCGGAGTTGACGCTGGTACACTCGTGAGTGGTCGGACAGACTTGCGCAGAGCTGCAGACCATCAGTTGACCGAACTCGTTGCGTTCTGGGGTTCCGCCGTTCGGACATCCTGAAAGCTTTTGGTTTCATGGTGAAATGGTTAGTGATTTTGGTTTTCACTATTCAGAACAAAAGTTTGATCTGACCCTCTTCCATGACTCGAAATAAAACGTCTGTTTTTTCTTCTCACTATGGAGTACAATAAAGTTACCGTAGCTGTGTGAAATTTACGGTAACATGAAAAAATGAGTTTGATTCCAAAATGACAGCTCAAAAATGTCCGTATGTCACCAAAAACAAATCATAAACTTGGTAAAACGAAGAAAAAAAAATCAAATTTTATGCCTACTGTCTTTTCATGTTTCAAAACTTGATTCAATTTTCCGAATAATTTTGTTCGTACTGGGTTCATCTTGAATTTAATGTGGTACGGTATGCTCCTTCAACCTGAAATCAGAAACACAAACCTCCGACTCCACAGTACCCTTCGCAGTCCTCTCTGGTGGCAAAGTTGTTAGAGTTACCGTCACATCCGTTGTACTGGAACGATTCACATTCTTGTGTTTGTGAATTGTACATGTATCTGGAATTCATGGATCAGTGAGAGAGAGAGAGAGAGCGAGAGAGAGAGAGAGAGAGAGAGAGAGAGAGAGAGAGAGAGAGAGAGAGAGAGAGAGAGATAGCTTTGAGTCTAACATACTAAAAGTGTTCATATTCAAAACAAAACAGACCTGTAAGAAGATCCAGATCCACAAGTAACACCCTTGTGTGGTGACAGGGTGCACGTGTACGCCTTGGTGGGACAACATCCCCAAACGTATCCATCGAAGTAACACTCGTAGTTGACCGGGCACGAGTTGCCGGATCCAGAGTTGCTGCACACGTAGTAGTTGCCCTGATAGTCCTTGTACGCGTCTCCTTGTGGACACTGTGGCTCCGGAATGATGTTCTCGCACGTGTTCTGACACTCCAGCAGAGACTCGAAGTTGTTGTCGTTTCCTTGGCATCCCGTGTAGTCGAAGATCTCGCATGCACGGGTCACTGCGTTGTACCAGTAGCGACGGACCGACTGTTTGCAGTCACCGAGGCGGAGTGGTTGCGAGCAGATTGCTTCTGAAATGGTTTGAATTTCAAGCAAACTATTGATAGTTTGTGGAGAAAAAAATTGGGTCCATTTAGGTTCAGTTACGCTCATTTTGGCTTGAAAGCGAGAACCACCATCATATACCAGGGGTCCGGGTATGGAAGGGAAAATATTTCATGTGTTTCATTTGAGAATCGAAAACGTGTGGGGTTAATTAATGCCTAATTTCGAAATTCAGTTTTCAAACTTTTTCGAAACATGAAAAAATTTTTGTAATTATTTCTCTCTCTTTTTGCTCTCTCTCTTTCCCTCCCTCTCTCTCTTAAAATCATACGTGGTCTTGGGCAGCATACGTTGTGGTCGGATTGACATTCGTGGGTCGATGGACAGTCCGCGTTGGTAGAACATCTCTGTAATCGTATTTTAGCAAAAGAGCACGATGTCACACTCACCTGGTTGGAAGCTCCGATCTTCAGTGGAGTACCGTACTTGCACTGCAACTTGGCACAGAACAATTCGCAATCGGCCGAAGACTTGAAGTTGTTGTAGTTTCCAAGAGCTCCGTTATATGTGAACGCGATGCAACGTCCTTGTTCGGCGTCGTAGTAGTATCTGAAGTCAGATTTGATAATTGTGAACGAATTGCAGAGGCCGGAGTTTACATATCTACTATGGTCTCATGGCGGACACTTATTGTACAAATATCCTGATTTGAAATAGTGTGCACAATTTGCAAAAAGGCGGAGTCTATGCGCTAATATGACCTTGTCACAAGAAGTTGCTTGATCAGATTTCGCGAAATTTTGTACACCCTTTGCAGATGGGCGAAGTCGATGAACTTATGCTGGTTTCTATGTAGAAAATGACTTCTTCAGTATTAGGTGGAATTCGAATAATTATGCACACTTTGCACAAGGGCGGGGCCTCACCTGCTGCTAGTAGAGAAAGCCATGGAGAAGCTTCTCTTCATCGAGACTCCTGGGTCGAATCCAGTGCTTCTCAGCAGATCGACAGGTCTTCCACCAGCGTTGGAGCAAACAGAAGCGACAGTCGGACAGCAGAGTTGCATGGATCCGATGGATGTGCACTCGAAGTTGCTTGTACAAGAAGACGCCGTCTGACAGTTGTTGACTGGCTCGTCTTCGTTCTGGGTACTTCCGGTCAGGTACTGTGGGGATCCTCTCTTGCAGGCTGAAATTTAATCATTCAAAGTCCTTTTTTCTGCTTTTCAGCCAAAGATTCCGACCAGCTTCATCGGTTAACCTATAACTTTGTGAAAACTCTATGAATTCTTTTGAAGTTTGGTGTGCTTTGGGAAAACGTTCTTGGCTACAACCATTCTGAATTTCAGCCTGGAATCTCTTCTGAGAATCAAAAAATAGAAATAAAATTAGAGTTGCTTCATTTCTGAGACTTGCGGTGGTAGAAAGAAGAGAGCTTTCTGATAAGTAGGCTGGAGATAGTATGCAGTCTCAGGAGATATAGACGATTAGACATTTTTTCAGTTTTGACGAATTCTCAAGATGCGCGGATTGTTTGATATCAGTTGGGTAGATGAAAATTACGACTGATCCAAGTCAAAAAACGGAAAAACTAACTGTCTCTACAGTAAGATTCGCAGTGTTCTCTAGTCTTGAAGTTGTTCGGTGACTGCATCTCGGTCTCATCCCACGGATCCCACATGAACTGTTCGCATGTGCCAGTCACTGCGTTGTACCACCATCTGGGTCGGACTCCGGCAGGGGCAGCCGATCCACTGTCGGCTTCTCTCTTCGGTTGGATACATGTGAACGCTCTGTTCGGGCAGCAGATTCCATCGGCAGCTGGGTGTAGATCGTACACTCCTTCCATGGCAGTCTTCACATTCGACAACGACGTTTGTGACGTCACACAGTCGTAGACGTCGGCGATGTAGATTCCTTCACCTCCAGATGGCTCGGTTGAAAAGACACAGGAACCGCCACCGTTGGCGCTGAACGTGGTGTAGTCCGTGTTTTGAGAGGAGCAGAATTGCAGAGGGTTTATGTGTTCTCCCATCTGGATCTCTGGATCGTCGGGGTCTGTCATCGCTGGGTTTCTCAGCTGGGATACTGGCATGGTCAGGAGGTCGTCGTCGTATCTGAGAATTGATTTTTGAGAGAGAGAGAGAGAGAGAGAGAGAGAGAGAGAGAGAGAGAGAGAGAGAGAGAGAGAAGGAGAGAGAGAGAACTCACTCTGGAAGTGGACACTTTGGTACTGGATCACCGTCTTCTCCTGAATGAAGAATGCAAATGACTCCATCTCTGGTCTTGGCCTGGAATAAAAGTTTCATAGTGAGGTTGAATGTTTCCAGTGGTAGAAACCGTTTTTAGTGGATTTTGAACTTGTTCAAGTTATTCTCAAATTCTTTGCTGATTCTGACCACTAATCAGATCTTTAAGGTCGGCCTGGTCATCCAGCTACTATTTCATGAGTGAACATGATTGAATGATCAAATTTGAAGTGAATGTTCCAAAAAGTTCAGAAAAAGTTCTGAAACAGAACTTTCGGTAATTCTGCGAAAGGTAACAATAATTTTGGCGCACCCATTTTATCCAAGAGAAAACTCAACACCCACCTGAACATATGGGATTCCGTTGACGTCTTCTGGACATTCGCATCTCGACTTCTCACATCTTGATTCAGGCCAAACAGCCGAACACTGTTCACCGTACTGACATCCAGACTCTCCTGGGTTCTTCTTCAAATAGCAGTATCCTTGGATTGCAACAAAGTTGGACAGGCATGTGCACGATCCTGTTGAACAGAACATTCCCTGAATATTGAAGTGTGGCGACACGTTTCGCCAATGGTGATCTGACGTCATGTTTCATGAGAACAGTACCAGCTAGATTTACTCTGTTTCTGAGCGATAATCACAAACTGACAAAAATCCACTTCCAAAGTTCTATAGGAGTTGAAAAGGTCCAGGTGAATCCAGACCAGATTTGGCGAGTAAAATCGGGAACTCTCTACTTTTTCCAGGTATACCAGGTTAATTCTGGTAAATCCATGCCAGGTGAAAGGTGAAATCCTGGCCGGTTACTCAAATGGGTCTATTTTTTGTCGATTTTTCAATTTCCAGTGTTTCCGTTCTGTCACATTCACTTCAGCGTTACACCACAAGAACAGGGCGCCACGTTTCAAAAAAAAACCCACAGTCAAACAATCAGTGTTGAAACTGCAAAAGTCGCCGACTCGTCCGGACCCAGCAACTCCTTGTCGCTTATAACGTACTGCTGACGTACGACACTTTCCATCGATGAAGGTGTGACCCTGAAATGAACGATTGGCTTGGGTAAGGCATAAATGGGTCTCGAGAAGAATCGCGTTTTCTAACTTTGTTGCGAAAAACAGTATCGTGATTCGATGTTTCAAGCAGCAGATAAATTCTGCGAGAAAATTTTGATTTCAATTTTTTTATGAGAACCGCTGCGCCCCGATTTTTGTCACTAGTTCAATAAAAGAATATTGTGTAAGTTCTAAAGATCCGTAGGTTTTACCTTTGGACACTTTTTCACTTCAATCTGTTTCTTGACCAAGTTGCAGATCAGAAATTCGTCTTCATGTGTGTCGGTTTTGCTGAAAATGGAATTTCTCTCTCTCTCCCTTTCCCTTTCTCTCTCTCTCTCTCTCTCTCTCTCTCTCTCTCTCTCTCTCTCTCTGTCTCTCTGTCTCTCTCTCTCTGTCTCTCTGTCTCTCCCTCTCTCTCTCTCTCTCTCTCTCTCTCTCTCTCTCTCTCTCTCTCTCTCTCTTTAAGAAAAATAACGAACTTGTTCTTGGTATCACAGAACAACGATTCCAATGTTGTCTCTTCACTGCAAGCTTGTCCAGGATTTACAATTTCACATTCTTGGTTTCCGCAGTCGAACCCGATCTGACAGTGAACGATCTTCTCACCGAAGTGAGCTGCAGCACCTCCTAGAATGTTCTATGTTTTTATCTCCATCATCCTTCCTAATAATTGTTCGCACAGAGCGAAGGGAAATAAAAGAGGCTGGCGTCGGCAAGTGCGTGCGTAGTGCAAACACGCTTCGCGCGCATTACTTGACGACGCAAACCTTTTATTTATCATCTTTTTTCCATTTCTCTTCAAAATACTCTTCGCTCTGATAATTATGTTTCATTGCTTATGTATAATCATTGTATTATCATTCTCTCATTATTTCCTCTGAATAAAGGTTTAATTACCCTAGTTTGAGGTGTAACAAGCAAGGGAAAGACCAAGACATTTATCTATCACGGACACCATCGTTTTATGGTGCATCGACCGGGAAACGAACCCGGGCCGCCCGCGTGGCAGGCGAGCATTCTACCACTGAACCACCGATGCAACGACGTTTCCAACAGTCAACAGACCATTCGGATATTTCTACAGCACGCTACACTCATCAGTGTCAGACGCCACCAATCTCACGACAACATGTCGTGAGCCCCCATTTGTGAAGGCCCCAGTGTTCGCACAGAGCGAAGGGAAATAAAAGAGGCTGGCGTCGGCAAGTGCGTGCGTAGTGCAAACACGCTTCGCGCGCATTACTTGACGACGCAAACCTTTTATTTATCATCTTTTTTCCATTTCTCTTCAAAATACTCTTCGCTCTGATAATTATGTTTCATTGCTTATGTATAATCATTGTATTATCATTCTCTCATTATTTCCTCTGAATAAAGGTTTAATTACCCTAGTTTGAGGTCTATCAAGCAAGGGGAGAACAGAGCATTCAACTATCGTGGACACCATCGTTTTATGGTGCATCAAGGATTGGATCAAGGCATCAGAAGACCCGCGTGGCAGCAAGACACAGAAAAGTGAGCTTTGAAAGTACAAGATCAAAGTTTCCCTTTTTGACAAAACAAATTTTTACGAAACCAAAACCAAGAGCAATCAAGCTCTAATTTCTATCGTTTTTCACCCAAGTTTCTCAGTAGACAAAAAGAGTCGGCGTCTCCACGCAACATCGTCAAATCATTTACGGTGTTGTTTCCACACACAGTGGAGACTTCGACAGAAAACCAGTAGGAGGTGCACCAACACCTCACTCAATACTCCATTCCCACTTATCAGAACTCAACAAATCATTGTTGCAAGTTCGACCCAGACGCAATTCAAGTCACTAGAGTACAACATCCAGTTGTCAGCTCAAACACAGTCCATTCACTTAGTTAGTAGAGTACAACATCCAGTTGTCAGCTCGAACACAGTCCATTCACTTAGTTAGTAGAGTACAACATCCAGTTGTCAGCTCAAACACAGTCCATTCACTTAGTTAGTAGAGTACAACATCCAGTTGTCAGCTCGAACACAGTCCATTCACTTAGTTAGTAGAGCACAACATCCAGTTGTCAGCTCAAACACAGTCCATTCACTTAGTTAGTAGAGTACAACATCCAGTTGTCAGCTCAAACACAGTCCATTCACTTAGTTAGTAGAGTACAACATCCAGTTGTCAGCTCAAACACAGTCCATTCACTTAGTTAGTAGAGCACAACATCCAGTTGTCAGCTCAAACACAGTCCATTCACTTAGTTAGTAGAGTACAACATCCAGTTGTCAGCTCGAACACAGTCCATTCACTTAGTTAGTAGAGTACAACATCCAGTTGTCAGCTCGAACACAGTCCATTCACTTAGTTAGTAGAGTACAACATCCAGTTGTCAGCTCGAACACACAGTCAATTCACCCATCATGGCTCACGATCAGCCAACAATGGGAAGAGTCAAGACAGACTCACAAGACAACCCAGACGTTGAGGGCACGGAAAATCTCGGACCTCGTCTGAAAAATCAGTTGGTATACGCCAAAAGAACACTGACCAGAGAAGTCAACCAGCTACAGCAGTTCATCAGCAGGTGGCTCAAGGAAGTCAACAACGAGGAGAAATTCCGAAAAGCAGACGAGAGAAAGAGCCGACCTGCCGAGTACTGGGACACAGTAGTACGGTTGTGCGACGCCAGAGAGGAAGACACACGAAAACAAGTGTCGAGACTGGACAACGCACTGTTGGGGGTTCGTCATTACCTAGAAGACGAAGAAGAAAGCCTAGAAACAGACGACGTCAATACTAGAATCGACACGGCGGTGACAATAATGTCAATGCTGACGGAACTTCGCGAGGCAGCAGAAGAGTACTGCACTAGCAACAAAACCGAACAAAGCACCACCGTAGTCGAAGAAACTAGGGACGTAAGGCACGACCACACCGAGACACGAACGATGCATGAACATCGCAGACCTCGATACATCCGAGAACCGGAAGTCGATCTACCAAAGTTCAACGGATGTGAAGACAACGACTTTGAACACTTCTGGAAGTTGTTCAGAGAAGTGGTCGATTCAGACCCAACAACCACGGACGATGTGAAAATCGCCGTACTACAGTCGAGACTCGTCGGAGAGGCCAGGAAAAGATTTGCGAACTTGGGATGCGATGGATCCCAATATGAGTACCTCAAAAGTCAACTAGCAGCCAACTACGGGAACAAAGAGGGCAACAAGATCCGACGGCTCGAGAAGAACCTACGAGGACTACGAAGAGAAGCCGATCACTATCGTGCGGAGATCACGCTTCTGCAGCAGACACGGAACCTGATCTACCTGTTGGAACAAGAAGGGGTCGACACGAACAAGAAAGAGTACAAACGAGAAGTACTGAGTAAATTCCAGCCAACCACAATTCGAAGAACGGCTCGGGAGGAAGCTCAACGACGACACACACCATGGTCAATGGAAGAAATGCTTCAATTCATCGCACTGACTATCGAAGAGATCGAGTATGAAGAAGAGATTTTGAACGAATGTCTAGAAACCGCAGAAAAAGAACAAGCCTACCGATCACGACGAGAGAACAGCCGACAAGAAAGTCGAGTCACCACCCCAGATCGCATGGAAACAACAGCAAACGGCAGAAAAGGATGCACCTTCTGCCAAAGTACAACACACCAACCAGATGATTGTCCGATTATCACAGACTCCGAAGAGAGGAAGGAGAAGCTGAGGGGCGATCATCTTTGCTTCATCTGTCTCGATCCGTCTCATGGATCACGGCAATGCATAGACGCAAATCCATGTAAACATTGTCACACTCGGAGAAGTCACCACTCAAGTATTTGTCGCAGGAGAAATACAAGCTCCGAAGAAGCGACACCCATATTCAACTTCGTGCATGTCAAACCGGCACCAGACGAGGATAGCTCCGAAGAAAGCACCGACAGGCGTCCATACGGTCAAGAAACTAACAGCAACGAGGAAAATCGCCCGAAACTTCTTGAACCAAAGTACCGCTCGGTTATCTGTCAGAAGAAAAAGGAAGGAAGCAGTCGACGATCAAACACAAGTACACCAAACAAAATCGTCCAAACGGAGACAAGCCCACATGTCGGTTTCCAAAAAACCGTCCATGTGAGAAAGAAAGAGTCGAGATCCAGATCAAGGGACAGCCAGTCCAGACAAAAGTCTCCATCTCGAGTTCCAGACTCTCGAAACTACAGTTCTACACACGTCACACCGATCGAGACACTGGAGAGACTCTTCAGTCAACCCGATCCATACGTCGAAGAACCGCCTGAAGACCTCGGGCAAGGAACCACAACACATCGTCAGCCCGTTTAGAAGGAAGAAAAGTCTACCGTATCACAACCCACCTCCCCCCCCCCCCCCAACAAAAAAAATACTTACGTATGTTTTCACCCCCCCCTCCCACATGGTATTAAATTTTTGTTATTCATGTTAACGTCCATGATTATTTAAACTTTGCAAAAAAAAACAAAAAACGTCAAAAAAAAAAGAAAAAATATATATATAAAAGAGCGAAACGCCAAAAAAAAAAACGTATAGATTCATCTCCAAAAATAAAGGAAAAGCCCAAACAGTCTACACAAATCAGTAGACCTACATCAACATTGTCCATCGCAGGAGCCAACCTGAGGGGCCCAGGGTTGTCAGAAACAAGATGAAGAAGCGACCAGCGACTGGAGAAGAAATGATCGACGAAGGGTAGTTGTCTACAGTAAACCTCGATGTCAACTCCATCCACCACCAAGACCAAGGCTATGATGTACTAGAAAGAGCGAAACCCAACGAAGGAACTGATAAAGTTGGTAATTCTAGCACGTGCAAGTTCATAAGGTACCCTCAAGGATCAAGAGGAGGTGACAAGCACAAAGCCAAGGGGTCAGAAGATGAAAGCCAGTTCAAGAAGAATGAGAGTCGGTCAAGTCTCTAAGGTATCTGAGACGCTCCATGAAGAACGACACTTTCAACAACCGAGCGACAGCGAGATGGCAACGACGTTTCCAACAGTCAACAGACCATTCGGATATTTCTACAGCACGCTACACTCATCAGTGTCAGACGCCACCAATCTCACGACAACATGTCGTGAGCCCCCATTTGTGAAGGCCCCAGTGTTCGCACAGAGCGAAGGGAAATAAAAGAGGCTGGCGTCGGCAAGTGCGTGCGTAGTGCAAACACGCTTCGCGCGCATTACTTGACGACGCAAACCTTTTATTTATCATCTTTTTTCCATTTCTCTTCAAAATACTCTTCGCTCTGATAATTATGTTTCATTGCTTATGTATAATCATTGTATTATCATTCTCTCATTATTTCCTCTGAATAAAGGTTTAATTACCCTAGTTTGAGGTGTAACAAGCAAGGGAAAGACCAAGACATTTATCTATCACGGACACCATCGTTTTAATAATAGCACTGATCGCCGATGATAGAGGGCGTAAGCCCCGCCCCTTTAATGCAATAGTTGCACGGTTCAATTGTTAAAAGTACACGGAGACAACAGTGTTTGGTTGTTTACTCACGACTCAACTGACCAGTCGCGTCGAGTTAACACGAGCCCCGAACTAATACACAAACACTGACATGTGAAACTGAGTGAGGTTCGGAATGGCCTAGGAAGTTAGAAGTTATCCGGGAATTATGAAAAAGTGAAACCGAAAAAGTCACCATAAAAGGAAAAAAAAACGATGGAATGACACGGAAAACCAGCTAGATATGAAATTCTCAACCACGATGAAAGAAAAAAATGTCCAAAATTTTTTCTAGATCGTGTTACAGGTGTGAAGTGTACGGTAGAAAGCCGTGAGATCAGCTAGGAACCCAGGATCTCTAGACTGACCTATAGGTAGTTCGCAACACAGTCTAGAAGGCCGATCGAATCTCGGGAAATAAGATTTCTGTTGTTTTTGAGAGCGATAAGAAAGGTGAATCTTTAAGAAACTCAACTGAAGTCATGCTTCCTAACTCTATCTCAAAATAAGGAAACTTGGAGATTCATATTGAAGATCTGTTTTTAGGTGGTAGTTCGTGTTGGTATCGTCATGAACTTTCTAGAAAAACTTCCAGATTCACTTCAAGTAATGAAGAATCTTTCATCTATCATCGCAATATGATACCACTTGATAACCGTGTGTATCGAAACAACCTTTGGTACAGGAGCAAGCCTTTCCACAATTGAATAAAAAACTAACACATAAAACTATCGTTCATTCACGGTGAATTTCGGACCCACCAAAACTCGAGTAGTATCCGCTTTGTTTCAAAGATGCACAGCACTTTATCAGTTAAACTGTCACACGTCGCGGTCACTGTAAGCGCCATGACGCAACCAAATCGTCTAGTCAAACACAAGTGGACGAACCTATGTTGACTGTAGGTACTCGATATATTGTACAATATTATCAGAGACAATTTGTTGACCACAGCCCCTCCGCTAGTATACATGTTTGCTCACGAGCCAACTCGAGTTCAGACGGTCAAACTTGTTATTCAACTTATCAGTGGGAGGAGTCGTCCAGTAACGTCGTGAGGAGGTCTCA
>OZ022252.1:6776307-6813807 GCA_963978915.1 Caenorhabditis parvicauda
ATAATTTTCAAAATTCACCATTTTTTGAAGAGAGAGATCGGAAAACTTCTCCGAGCTCCAACTTTTCCAGCTCTAAAGCATTCAAAACATGGTCGATGATCAGTATTTTGAATCGAATTTCGAACATATAGAAAGCACTATTTGTTATGATTTCAGCTGAGTACGCTTGAAATGTTCAGGAAAAAAACAACAGTTTTTCCTGATGTTGAGAAGCCATACCTGTCACGCCTCCTTTTTCTTCTTTTCTCTTCTAGAACGCATTCTCTCGATATCGGATTGAAAACTGATCGTGACATTCCTTTCATGGAGCAGTCGAAGGATAGCATCTGAAATTTCCTCTCTTCCTTCTCTCTCTCTCTCTCTCTCTCTCTCTCTCTCTCTCTCTCTCTCTCTCTCTTTTTTTTTTTTTTCTTTCTTCCTCTTTTTCTCTCGTTCTCTCTCTTCCTTCTGTTTCCGGAAAATATTTTCATCAAAGTAAAAAAACACGAGAGTTGCGAAATAGTTATGGCAACACAAGAAAAATGCTGGATATTATCCTTTGAAATAAATTGTCAAATATAAATTTTTCGTGTTTCAAAAAAAACTGATCAGTCAAAACATTGAGTATTTTCTAATTCGAAGGCTTTAGAGAAATCTTGTCGATACAACGTATAGCCTTTTTCTCTCTCTTTCTCTCTCTCTCTCTCTCTCTCTCTCTCTCTCTCTCTCTCTCTCTCTCTCTCTCTCTCTCTTCTCTCTCTCTCTCTCTCTCTCTCTCTCTCTCTCTCTCTCTCTCTCTCTCTCTCTCTCTCTCTCTCTCTCACCTCTCCATCGATACATATCAAGTACAAGGTTGGTTCGTAGTCGACTTTCCTGAATTCATAGTTAAATTTTGAATGTTTCCTGGTCTTCACTTTGTAACATTATTGCATCTGAAATGAGGCAGTTTTTCCACTGTATTACATGGATCTCCAGCTTTGATAATGTCACATTCATCACAGTCAGCCCCTTCCTCGCAGTATGAGATGGCGGTGGGTATGCCTGAAAGTAAAGAAGTTTGGAGCTTCATGGTGCTCTTTCCGTAATCAGATCGATTTTTTCGGTTTTTGTATCTCAATGTCTCTTATAACTCATCCTGCTGACTGTAATAATCATAGTTTCGGACAGATTCCCCCTCAAATTGAATTGCAGACAGCGTTTTGACTCATTCAATGTTTTCCTTCCTCTGTTATGCTCAGTTGAGTCAATTAAACAAAACACCTTCACATTTTTTGTAGCTCGTATACAAAATTTTTGATGGACACAAATTCATGGACATTCTCCCTTTCTCTTGTTTTTCTTATTCAGCATAGAGGTTGGCACTGATACTAGAGTGTTTCTCAGGGATGGTTTAGGTACGAACCCTAGGTAGAATGAATCGTCCAAAATTATTCTAACCCTACAATTTTTCTCATTCTCACTGTTGTTATAAAATTAGGATAATTTTGAAAAATACACAAATACTATAGTTTTACCGCACAGGTCAAATGTACCGTTCAAAAGTATACGAACCCCCCACATAATCTTTAGTTTGAATAGTCTTAAGGTTGATACACCTAAGCTACTTTTACTCAGAACTAGCTGTCTTCACTACTGCTGATATACTTCTGAGAGTTAACTGTTCACTAAGCCAAAGACTAGGTAGAACGTATCGTCCAAAAGTATACGAACCCCCATATAATCTGTAATTTGAGTAGTCTTAAGGTTGATACACCTAAGATATTTTTACTCAGAACTAGCTGTCTTCACTACTGCTGATATATTGCGAAGGGCTACCTGTTCACTAAGCCAAACACGTGGTAGAACGTATCGTCCAAATTTATATGAACACCCAATTTTTACCACTTTTTCTTGGGTCAGGCCAGGCCACCACGGAAACTATCTTCGCGAGGTTCAAAAGTCTTCTAAAAAATTTTTCAAACTCTGACGTAACCATAACCACTATCATATTGAAAGCAGTTGATGACGTCGTGACATTTTTAAATGTTTTAATTAAGCAACACTCTTTATGCCTTGGGGACATTCTTAGGAAATTCGAACCCTATTCTGTGAAATATTGCTGATACCACTATCAGTATCAAACAGAATGGACCGTTTCAATTGTAACCCTTACATTTCTTGAAGGACTTAACTGATACTTTCTCGCACGGTATCCTTGATAAAAGTAATCCTCATTCCTTCAATATATTTTCCTATTCTACTGTAACGATTCTACGGTAACATATACTGTACTCACTTTTCCCTCTCCTCTCTACTACACAGATTTCTTGAAACAAAATCTTGTTTCAAAATTCCATTATTGTCACTTGAAAGAGCAGTGGAAATGAAATAGAACATTATATGATCATTTTTGAAAAGTTTGACCAAACGGTATTCTCCCGACACTTCGTGTCAAGTGTGCAGCCACATCACGAAGTAATGCACAGATTGGTAGTTATACCGGCACTTTCCTACACACATATATCGCCAGAAGCATGGCCGTTTTCAAACGCACTCTAATCTCAATTTTGCAGAATGAGTACGGTAGCTACCCTATAGGGTCGGGACTCTCACAACGAACAGTTAGATCGTTGTGGATTCAAATTACTATTCTTACTTTCAGTCCATTGAAATTAAAGGCGCATTACTTGAATCGTTCTTGTATTTCAAGGCGAAACTGCTACGGTACTAAGTACCCGATTTACGGAGGCCAGATTTTTTTACAGGTCCTCTCTCTCTCTCTCTCTCTCTCTCTCTCTCTTTTTTTTTCTTTGCTCTTACCCACATAAGCCCGTAGTATCTCTAGCATGACGTATGAGTTCAAATTTTTCTTCCCATTACCCTAATCTTCTACTACGTTTTTTACTTATTCTTTCTTTATCTATAATTCAATCCCTAACCTTCTTACCCGATCCCGTGTTGCCTATACATTTCACTGATCGTACTTTTTGCGAAAGTATCGATCTTTTAAATTTATTTCTGATCTTGTACTGAAATAAATTATTATTATTATTATTAGAGGAAGCTATGTGCAATCTCTTATCTTGTCTAAAAATGCGCGAACGTCATTTTTCTTACACGAAATAGCATAATATGTCACCATGTGGTCAAAAACAGAGTCAAAAACATCATCGCAGGTCTTGTATAAAAACAGATTCAAATCAGAACACAACTTTGGCTAACATAAGAAAAAACAACCTTCGCGAGGCAAAGGTGGACGTACTAGCTTGGTTATCAAAATAGCTTTTTTTTTGCTTCTAAAAACAATGTGAACCTATTTTTATCCTTATGTTATGGGTTCTGTAAAGATTAGAAAAGGGTAGCAACCTTCTGTACATGACATTACAGTAGTCGACTGGGAGAGCTTATAGAAGATGGATAAATATAGTTTTGAGTTTCAAATCGATTTCTTTATTTCTACTGAGTACACTTTCTCTCAATAAGATGTTTAGGGCTTCGATAAAAGGCATAATTTTTTCAGCCTCAAAAGCAATCTGCTGGCTTTTTCTTCATTTCCTTTTACTATGAGCTCAGGTTAGGTAGGGAGATCAATTTTTGTGAAAAGCCAAATCTTGGACACTGCAATCAAACAGTTACTTCTAACAATTAGACAGTGATAAAAAGAACAAATATAGCAAAAAATCGAATAGAGTTTGAAGTTGAGGGAATTATACCAAGGCACCTTGAAATTGGAAGGTCTGACTTAATTCTTAGGTTTTCAACTTTTATGAGATTTTCCCCAAGGTTTCCCCAGACATAAATGAACCCAAAGTGTTTTCATGGTTAAGGTTATAATCTTAACTGAAAAAGGTGAACTTACTTGTAACCACCAGAACAGTGATAAAAATATATCGCATGGTGATAAAGAGGGAAAATGAGTGCGAAATCTCGGACTCTTTGTCTGCGCTGAAATCGGTTGCACTTCGTACCAGGAAACCCTCTGATAGGCGTGAATTTTGACACTTCTGTTGGATTGTTGACCCACCTTGGTCCGATATACTTCATCAAAGTTTACTCTTCAAAACGCGTCACGCTTTTGATAGTCTTCAATGTTTGCATTGACTGATAGCCGGAAGCTTATGGCTTTTTGGGTCACTCGACCCACACTGGATTGGATAAAAGGCTCACTACAATAGTTTGGGTGGACCGACATTGGACTGTGGACATTCGCTGTCAGCCCGACTACGGCTTGATAACAGTATTGTGTTGGATCAGTGCCGATCCAGTTTTGGCTAAGTTTCACTCCAGGCCTGGTCCAGTGCCAATCCAGTGTCTATTTAGTTTCTATCTAGTGCCGATCTAGTGCCGGTACATTGCCGCTCCAGTGCCTATCCAGTACCGATCCAGTGCCTATCTAGTGCCGATCCAGTGCCTATCCAGTACCGATCAAGTGTCTATCTAGTGTCGGTCAGGTACCGGTCCTGTGCCAATCCGTTGTCGGTCCAGTGTCATCCAGAGCAGCCCAGTCAGACCTAGTGCCAGTGCTATGTCGATCTTTTTCAGTGTAGATGTCGGTCTAATATTGATCCAACGTTGGTCAATGACAATTGAATATGGATCCAGTGCTGATGAACAGTCTATTCGAAGTCGATTGACATTCTATCAACAGCTCAGTTCTCATAGCCAACCCATGATATAGTTCCCAATGGCGATTTGCTCATGGTCTTGTAGGTCAAGGTTGGGTTGATAAGATAGTTTTGAGCCAGACAGTTGAAGAAAGTTGGCCAGCTTATGGGTTAAGTTTTGGAAGTTATTATGTTGTAGACAAAGTGAGAAAAAGCGGAGGTTTAATTTGGCACAACATTCGAATTCCCACAAGTTGTTCGCCAGCAGAAAAAGGTTAAACGTCCAAAAGTATACGAACACTTTTGGTTTGTAGAGACATGAAATCAGCTTTTTTGTCGAATTCCCAAGTTTCCACGATGGCTGTTATGTCGGAATGTGCATTTTTTGCAAAAGTTGCCCATTCAGAAAATGGAATCTGTTAAGACTTGCTAAATTTGATCCTGATACGTTTAGTCTACCACCTGGGAATCGTTTTCAAGGTTACCGTAATGCTCAAATGTATCAAGTTTTAAACTACAAACTTTTTTTCAAAAATTTTCTTTATTCTGATTTTCCTATCGTATTTTTTAAAAGTAAAGTTGAAAAATTACTAATTGTAGGATCAAATGGACTTACTTATTGAATAAAAAATATTTGAGATAGTTTTGAAACCTACCTTGAGGAACTTTGAAAATATTAGTTGAAATTTGTGTTTCATAAATACTATTTTTTGTTTTTAAAAATATTTATAGATCGTAGTCTTGAAACACAAAAAGTGTTCGTATACTTCTTGTTTTTATACTTCTGAATAGTATTCTTTTCGAGACACTTACCGCGTCAAAGTAATCGAGAAGATGGAAAAGGTTATGATAGTTATGTTTCTTCAGAATGATTTATTCCAAACATCAATGAGTGTTCGTATACTTTTGGACGGCACACCCTCTCTGGAACACTGTATGTCACGTCAACCCTATCAAAAGAAGCAAAAGCGCTGAAGTTCGGATACACGATCTCTTGTTTCTCATTCAAAAGTGTTCGTAAACATTTGAACCTTTACCCAAATTACTGCAGTACCACATCAAAATGACAAAAGTGCTGAAAAGCTGCATACTTTCAAAAGGGAAACGATAGCACTGTCACTGGTGTCATTCGTAAATCTTGCCTAGAGACGTGTTCATATACTTTTGGACGACACCTCTGGAACACTGTGTATCACGTCACCCCTCTATCGATAAACTTGAAAAGCGGGATCAGAAGATCGTGTCCAATCGCACAGTTTTTTATTGATAAGAAACCTTTCTCCGCGGTGTTCCTTCCGAGTGTCCATCGGTCCACTCCGCGTTTATGTACTACAAGCCCATCACAAGTTCAAAGCTCAGACCAAAAGACCAACAGCGGCTAGTGTTCTTCTGCATAATGTGCTCGTGATATACACTTTCCCACCAGTAGATTGCTTTTTCGCACTACTTTGCTTTCAGCCAGAGCACATTTCCGCTTTTTCACCCCCTCTGTCTGTCGCCTACTCTAATCAAATTATCTATCGTGCTATCTCTGCGCACTACTATACTTATGATCTCTCTCTCTCTTTCTCTCTCTCTCTCTCTCTCTCTCTCTCTCTCTCTCTCTCTCTCTCTCTCTCTCTTTCTCTCTCTCTCTCTCTCTCTCTCTCTCTCTCTCTCTCTCTCTCTCTCTTCTCTCTCTCTCTCTCTCTCTCTCTCTCTCTCTCTCTCTCTCTCTCTCTCTCTCTCTCTTTCGTTCTTTCTCTCTTTCTCTCTCTCTTTCTCTCTCTCTTTATCTCTCTCCCTTCCTCTCTCTCTCTCTCTCTCTCTCTCTCTCTCTCTCTCTCTCTCTCTCTCTCTTTCTCTCTCTCTCTCTCTCTCTCTCTCTCTCTCTCTCTCTCTATCTCTCTTTCTCTCTCTCTTTTTCTCTTCCTTTCTTTCTCTCTCTTTTTCTCTTTCTCTTCTTTTCAAGCAAAACTCACAACGCCGCTTTTATGTGGATTTTTATTATGCAGAAAATATTGTCAATTTTCACCATGTGATTGTATCTACAATTCCTGCAGAAATTGGACATTTTATTGTTTAGCCAGGAAATGAATAAATTATTGTGATACAAAAGTGTTGAAGGGTTTTGTATTGAGTCTTTAAAACATATTTCTTCTTTCGATTAATAGTCAGTTCAAGATTGTGAGCTTCAAAATTGACCGAATCTCTTTATTAAACACATCTGGTAAGGTCTGGACCTCAATAACACTGAAGATCACTTTTTGTTTAGAGTGGGATGATCCACTACGTCTCAATCAACACTTTTCGTATTTTAATCTTAACGGCTTTTTATTATCCATGTCGCTATAAACCCAGATAAATTTTGTTAGAGTATCCAAACTGGCATGTTTACTCGGGCTAGTTCTAGATTTTGGTGGAGTACTGAAAGTTCAGTGTCCGGTCATTAATTTTTACTGTGCGACCTTCTACAGTAACCCTTTGCAATCCGAAAATTTACATTAACCTGGAAAACACTTGAATTTTGTAAAATAATGATCCGACCCAAAACAGGCACCCCTACGATTCAATCCGTGACATGCCGGCTCGGATAGTCACAAAGTTCATCTTCGAACGTACTGAACTTCAGTAAATAATAAAAATTCACCTGTTACAAACGTTTCACATAATGGGAAATCCAATAAATATACTCTACAACGAACATCGCGAACAATTAGGAGTGCCCACTCGCGGACCCTCCCCTACTTTCGCCGGTTTCCATCTTTCACATTAGTTGTGCACAATCCAGCTATTTAGTGTCCGACCCAACCCTACTTTCCCGAAACACGTTTGAACTCCTAAACTCTAAACACCACTGTGCGAACTATTAATGGAAACAAATTTATTCAAATCCTTTGAACATTCTCCATATTCTATTCAATTCATGATCAGTTATGTTATCTCTTTCTCTCTCTCTCTCTCTCTCTCTCTCTCTCTCTCTCTCTCTCTCTCTCTCTCTCTCTCTCTCTCTCTATTTTTCTTTTCTATGGAACGCCCCTCAACTTGTTCACACGGTCTTTTTCAGACTCCCACGGAACAGAACACAGCACGAGGAGTCGACATGGCAGTGGTTGAGGTACGTTTCAGGAAACATTTTTATCACTTAACTTTCTTCTATTTCAATAATGTGATGTAATAACTGATGGTTAGAACGCACAACCTGTTTCAGCTCATAGGCATCGGCTCAAGACAGTCTAACGGCTGTTCGAAAGCGCATCATGTCCCGGAGGTGCAAAGCTCATTTTTGATTCGTTCGATCCGCGCGCTGCTTTGCAGCATCGCTTCTCTTAATTCAGGTGTTTGAAAGTGTCCCTCAACAAGACAACTTTGCCATTGGGCACAAGATGTTTCCACAGAGCTTATATTTGTCGTATCAAGACGAACTATACACCATTCGGCTGATCCGCGCGGATGTGCATGACAAAATATTAGTCCGATACTGTAGGTGGTCAACAACTTGCTCAATTTTTTTTATCTATCATGTCCAATTTTGAACACATCATTTTTCTATGAACACTTCTGAAAAATATCAGAGATTTTCCTTTGGGTTTCCAGAGAAGATCAAATTTCTAGCTCGAATAACTTTAAGCAGATTAGGGTTACTTTTCAAGATCTCTACTCTCCTCAGTTTTACCCTCGCTTCGCTCAATATACCACTTGTTATTGCGTAACTGAATGGTTGCGGTGTCTCGTAGTGATAATATCAATAGTATGTAGTTTACTGTCTTTTTAGAGTTCTCCCGAACCGCTTGGGTTTCTATATTTCTCGTTTCCTACCACATATTTACATTTATGAATATCTATCCTCACCGAATCAAAGTTCGTGTACTTTTTTTCCCTAGGGTTTGCACCAAAATCATCCCTAAGAAACACTCTTGTATCAGTGAAAAATTCTATGAGAAATGAGAGAAACAGGAGAGAGAGAGGGAGAGAGAGAGGGAGAGAGAGAGAGAGAGAGAGAGAGAGAGAGAGAGGGGGGGGGGAGAATGTCCATGAATTTGTGTCCGTTCAAAATTTTGTACGAGCTACAAAAATGTGAAGGTGTTTTGTTTAATTGACTCAACTGAGCATAACAGAGACAGGAAAACATTAAATGAGTCAGGAGGAATTGATAAATTCAGGAAAAATGGAGAAATCATACAATTTATAGGGCAAAAGACATCTCAAAAATTTAAAAAAGAATCGTTTCTCACGAATAATTCATAAAAAACCCATCACTTCTATCTAAACAAAGTCATTTTTCACACGTCTACTCTAACAACTTTAGGATGTATGTACACCATTCAAATACTCATGAAACACAAAATAGAGTTAGAACAAGAAAAAGTTCGAAGTACTTTTCAACCGGATACGGTACTAACAAAGTTATCATACAGTAACCTCCTCATAGAATTTACAGTATCCTTGTAGTTTTAATTAATCTCTCATCTTACAGTATCCTTGTAGTTTTAATTCATATTCACCGAGTTTTTAAACATTTCGAAAATTAGTGTACCCCATTGAAGTATTCATGAAACATGAAAAAGAGTTAGAACAGAGAAAGGTCTCCCTACTTCCCAATCGGATACGGTAACTTACAGTAACCTGTTCATCGAATCTACAGTATTCGAATAATTTCAATTCACTTCACAAAAGTTTTTACTGTCTCTTAATTTGAAAGGTATACGGTAGGATACTGTGACAAAATTGGTATTCTAATAGCCTACTGTATTTTCTTTATGAGTTATTATACAAGGAGAAGTTAAACATTGAAAAACTCTGCATTCGAAATTCATAAGCTTTTCAGCTTAATGACTTTTGATAGTTTTCCGCACTTGATAGGGTAAAAGCTTAAGGTTCAAGCATCACTGATAGTAGTTGACCCTTTTCGCTGAGGGAAAGCCTTTCTGTTTAACCTTAACTGTGGTGAGTCGAGCTAAGCAAGTGTCAAACCATAAACGTTGTGGTGCGCAGCAGCGCGCGACTCGCAAAGCACACGAGTTTCATTGGAGTAGTTATCTCAATTAGGCTACCTCCCAATCAGATACAGTAACCGCATAGTCAACCCAACAGTATGCAAACTATACCCAAACATTTCGATTAACTTTCCAGCAGAACTTGTAACAAACTGAACAAACTTCTTAGAAAACATTAAATCGAGAGAACCACAAAAGTAACCTCTAATCTCTATTATCTTTTTAAAAATTTCTAAAAATTCGAAAATTCATCTTAACGATTAAAATCATCATGGATTCAAAATCACAAAATCAACCTACAGTACCCAAAATCATAGAATCTTCCTACAGTACCCTAGCCATAGAAGCTACAGTACCCTTAAAGTCCAAAGCCATTTCGTCTCCATGAGAACGTAAAAATAATTCACTCTCTCTCTCAGCTGCAGCACCCTATCGATTCTTTCGGAATATAAACCACTCCTTTATTTGTTCATTGTATAACCTCTGCGAAATTGCTCTGAAAGGCATTGGAAATCTTCTAAGTTGTCTAGTTTTAGTTTCAAAGCATCAAAATAAAGGAAAGATTCATGTTAGAAAAATTACTAAAAAATGAGAAAAAAAAATTTTAATTTTAATTTGGATGAAAAGTTTGTGAACATCAAAATTCAACTTTCTTTTCTCGAAAGCTGCTACAGTACGACTCAGAACGGTTTCCCTTATTCTCTTTTTCTCAAATTACTTCTTACTTTGAATTGCCTAATTTGATTTTTTGAAATTCAGAATTGGAAAGTCGATTTTGATACGATTACGGTATGCAAACAGTTTCAAGATGATGAATTTTTGATTTCTCGATCAACAGACGAACATCGAATAAGTCCAAGAACAGTGGTCTTGCCTACACAGTTCAAAATCAAAAAGTCATTTTTCGAGTTAACGACTTTTTTATTTGTGGAAGTTCTTAGAACACTTTTTCTCTTATCAAAGATAAGAGAGGTCTCTTGCGTACTTGTGTGAACAACCTTTTTTCTGACACCACCGTTACAGTACTCACATTATTTTACATTTTTCTCTACTCTGAATTATTATGTTTAATTTTTTCTGACCCCACCATTACAGTACTCACCCATCACACAGTTTTTGATCTACTATGAAGCGTTGGTTTTCACATATCTTCCTCTACCTGTAAAAAAGTCTGACCTCCGTAAATCGGTTATTTAGTTACCGTAGCAGTTTCGCTTTGAAATACATGAACTAAGTAATGCGCCTTCAATTTTAATGAACTGAAAGTAAGAATAATAATTTAAATCCACAAAGATCTAACTGTTCGTTGTGAGAGTCCCGACCCTACCGTACTCATTTTACAAAAATGCGACATCCGCGAGTTTGGAATCGGTCAGACTTTTTGCTAGATATGTGGTTTTTTTACTCCACGCTAGGCTGATAATCGAATTCTTAGAACTTTGAAAATTGTCAGTTCGAAGTTTTTACATAAAATGCAACTCTGAAAATTATAGACTCACAGGTCACTGATCTACTTTCGACCAAGAGTTGATAGTTATTTTTCAAAATGTTACAAAATTTGATTTCCTCGACTCCTCAAACTCAAGACTACAAATCACAATTCACTGATCTCGAAGTAATTTCTTTACAACAAGAAAATCCTTTATTTCGCCTTCGCCCGCCCTCTTAATCCTCATTAAAAACCGGTCGCGGTCATTTGAAAAAGACACAAATTGAGTGATTTTAGGCACAATGTCGTCGTCTCGACTGAACGAACAAAAAGAAGAAGAAGAAGGAGAAATCCCATCAACGTCGTTGTCGTCGAACCCAGAACAAAAACTTCTGATGCCCGTCGTCCCAGCCCCACAATCTCTCAGTGAATGCTACCTAGGCACATCTGCCGAATCGAATGACGATCAAAATGAGAGCCCGGTTGAGTTGGAGCAGTTCTTGGATCAAGTCCAGGAGTGAGTTTTCTTTATTTCTATAGGAATTTCATGCTTGATGATAATGTTTATTACCAATAATAAACAGAAGAAGGCCAGATCAATGCCAGAAATAGCAAAAGTAGCTGGTCAAACTAATGAAGGCATAATAAGAGACAATTTCTAAGCATAAAGTGGCTACTAATTAGTGTAACGCATATCTTCATGGTTTGACACTTGCTTAGCTCTACCCACCACAGTTAAGGTTTAAGAAAAATCTTTTCCACAGTAAAAAGGTCAACTACTATCAGTGATGCTTGAACCTTAAGGTTTTACCCTATCAAGTGCAGAAAACTATCAAAAGTCATTAAGCTGAAAAGCTAATAAATTTCGAATGCAGAGTTTTTCAAATAATAAACTTGTCCTTGTATACTAACTCACAGAGTTTAAAAAAAATACAGTCGGCTATTAGAATACCAATTTTGACACAGTATCCTACCGTATACCTTTCAAATTGAGAGACAGTAAAAACTTGCATACTCGATTTCATGTTTCATGATTACTTTAATCGAGTAGACACATTTTCAAATTGTTAAGAACTCGGTTGTGAAGTGAATTGAAATTATTCGGATACTGTAGATTCGATGAGAAGGTTATTGTAAGTTACCGTATCCGATTGGGAAGTAGGGAGACCTTTCTCTGTTCTAACGCGTTTTCATGTTTCATGAACACTTTAATGGGGTACATACATTTTGAACTGTTTAAAATTCCTGCTGTGAAGTGAATTTGGAATCTATGAGTGAGGTACTGTATGATAACTTTTAGTACCGTACTCAATTGGAAGATACCGTAGTGGACGCTTTTGTATCACACCTTTTCGATGTTTCAAACTGATCTTGATTTTCAGATGTCACAGTTACCCTTTGTTCATCACAACTTCCATGGCTTTTCTGTGGGGACTCGTGGCCCTGACCGCGATATCTCCGGCCTTCTTGGCTGGAACCTGCACTAATTGCTCTTTCCTGAACATTCAGTCCGAGGTGAGTTCGAGAAAGTCCATTCTCGGTTTCCTAGGAAAGAAAAATTCTTGTTGCTCTTACAAAGTATCCGACCGTGGGATTTATAAGTTTTCCAATAACATCCATGGGAATAATCAGGGGTTATGGTAGGCTGAACTTTGTGGTTTTTTTTCATTAGTCGTGGGATTGTTGAGGTTGGGTATTGAGGAATAAAAAAGAGTATATTTCTTGTCCGATCTGTTGGTATGTTGACTTGGAGTAGTCCTAAATTTCAGTTCCACATAAAACACCCATTGATGGACCCATCAGAGACTACAACATCGGCCTATTTCCTGGGAAATCTTGTGATTGGGCAACTCTATGCGACACTTGCAGATAGGTTGGTTGTTTCTTGCAAAAAAAGGACGGAGCGAGCCTTACAGACGATCGGGGTGAAAAAAAAGAAATATAGTGTTCACAAACATTTTGTGTTTCACGATCAGTTTATTTAAATCAATAATAATAATAATAATATAGATTTATTCCGTTAATCGGAAAAATGGATAAAAAGAGAATAGCGTGTATAAATAGAAGTAATAGGAAATGGTGATCCTTCACCAGTCGACTGTGAGAGATGTAGTATGATTTTGAATCGAAAAAAAGGGCCCCTTGAGGGGGAGGGGGTAGATGGCAGGTTCTAAGGCACCGGGGCACGGGCGGACCCAAGTCCCGAAGAAAGTAGCCCTTATGGATTGGAAAAAAAATAAGTTTTTTGACTACTAGTTAAGGTGAATTTGTATGAGTCGACTGGGTGGGAATGTGTATACTGAATAAGGGGGGCAATATTTAGTCGAATTTGGCATTGCGTAGTACCAAGTGGAAGTCGCTGAGGGAACGATTCTTGAAGAGCCTGTCATGATCCTTCAGCACCCTGGGCACAAAGGATTTTGCCCGGACGTTCTTTTTCGGCACGGAACAGTTTAGCTTCAAGTGTCCACCTCTAGTTCGAGAATTTACCACCTTGAATAAATTTTCAGCTGCAATGTCAATTTTTTTAAGTAACAATTTTCTCAGGAATTTGAGATCCGCAAAGCGCCTGCGACGAGAAAGAGTATCGATTTTTAGATAGGCGCAGCGTTTTTCATAAGGAAAACGTTCAGATAGCTCGCGTGGTCCGTGAATTCTATAGTAGATTTTGCGCGTGAAATCACGTTGGACCGACTCAATCATACGGCTATCTTTGAGAAGGTGCGGTGCGCATACTGTTGTCGCGTATTCCAAGATTGGCCTAACGTACGTCTTATAAAGGCTCATTAACAAATTAGCTCGATTTGTGGAAAAGGATCTGAAAATTGTGAAGGTTGCATATTTCGCCTTTCTAACGCAGTTCTTCCAGTGGATGGAAAAATCGAGCTGGGGTGTTATATGAAACCCTAAGTCTCGGACAGATTCAGATCTGGGAATGAGAGAAGATCCAATACGATAGGTTATGTCATGTTTCATCTTACCAATAGTTATGTGTTGTGTTTTTTTTTCGGAGAGAGGAAGATTCCAATCTAAAGACCATTGTAGTATGCGATCGATAACTAACTGGATTTTTTCAGAATCCGATTTAGAAGAGATAGGATGATAGATTTTCAAGTCATCGGCAAAGAGTTTACAGACAACGGGTGTACTCGCTGTGCATTTCACTAAACTAGCGGAAAAGATGGAGAAGAGTGTAGGGGAGAGGACTCCACCTTGAGGGACTCCGCTGGTAGCAGTTTTGAAGGAAGAAAGCGAGTTACCTACTTTAACCCTGAATGTACGACCAGTGAGATACCCGGTTAGCCAAACAAAGATATTTTTATTTATTCTGGCATTCTGAAGAACCTGAAAGAGGAGGTTATGATCGACTTTGTCGAACGCCTTGCAGAAATCAAAGTACACTACGTCAACTTGTTTTCCCGAATCAAGGGATAAAGACCAGTCATTAACTACTTCAACCATCTGGGTCTCAGTTGAGCGTTTGGCTCGAAAACCATGCTGCTCCGATGGGATGAGATTGTTGACGGTTAGATGGGCTGTTATATGAGGAAGTAAGAGTCTCTCAAAAGTTCGACAGAACACCGAAGTAAGGCTGATGGGCCTAAAGTCAGTTATTGCTGTTGGAGTTGCTGTTTTGGGTACCGGTATGATGATGGAGTGAGTCCAACGTAGTGGGACTTTACCGTGCATGATAGATAGATTATAGATGTGAGAGAGTGGGGAAACAATTAACGGTATGAAGAGACGACAGAATTTGAATTCAACCTCATCTGATGTGAGGCTGCGGGAAGGGGTAGCCTTGGCCAGGGCTTTGGACACCTCTTCTTCAAGAAACCATGGCATGTTGGCTGTGTTGTGGGGTATTGTGATCGGCGAAGTGTTTGTGGAATTACTGAAACTTCTCGCAAAAAAGACTGAAAGAGCTTCAGCTTTCTCAAGATCACTGACAGCTGTATGACCAGAGCTATCAGTGAAGGCTGGGATGGGTTTTCGGCCGTGGATTCGATTCGATATGAAGCGATAGAATTCTTTGGGGCGAGACCTGGATAATGACTTGTGCTCGACATACTTATTAAAGTATGATAAGGCCTTTTTGTAGATCCTTGTGTAGCTAAGAAATTTCTGGTGATCATTTTCGGAACGAGAATGCGTGAACCTGTGCCAAAGGTAGGCTCGATGGTCGCGCATGTTTGTGAGGTATTGTGGGAGGTAACCAGTACGAGTTGAGACTTTAACGAGCGGGACATGATCGTTGAACAGGTCGATCATGACTCTGATAAAGATCTCATAGCAGTGATTTGCGTCGATAGATTGATCGAATAAACTGATCCAGTTTATTCTGGAGAGAATACAGTTTACCCGAGAGACATCAAGATCACGATAGGACCGTGTCCAGACTTCCTCCTCGTCATCGTCTTGGCTCGAGAGACAGAAAACTACAGAGGAGTGATCGGACGAGCCGATAGGTTCGGCAATGGTGACGTTGGATGTCAGGCTACCATTATCTAGAATAATGTATAGAATATTACTACCTCGAGTGGGTACGCGTACAGTCTGTTTGAGAGAGTGACTTCCGACAAACGAGAGGAAGTCAGTTTCAAGGTTGGAAATAGAAGACAAAGAGCCCCAGCTGATTCCTGGATAGTTGAAATCACCAAGAACACAGCATGGGGAGTTTGTGGCAACGAGGTCACTAAGATATTCAATCATTGTGGTATTACCGTGCAATTTGCAGGAAGGGGGTCTGTAAACAAGTATGTACCTATGAGTTGTACAGTTATCGTTGTAAATATCAACGGCCAATAGCTCACAAGAGTCAGGGCGAGAAATACTGACAACTAGGTGATACTTGAGTTTATTGGAAAGGAAAATGGCAATGCCACCGCCTTTTTTATGTACCCGATCCTGTCGAATGAGAACATAGCCGGTAGTTTCGTCAACAATATTAGCACTGGTGAACGAATCTTTCAGCCATGTCTCAGTGACAAAAATCATTGCATATTTATTGGTTTTCAATTCTTGAATTAAAGCTAATTTATTTGCAAGTAGAGATCGTGCGTTAAATAAAAGCGCGAGCGGGTACTTGGAATTTTGACCACCCGCTTTTTGACCGACCACTGGAGTATGCTGAATATTCGATGTACACTGTGAACCAGGAAAACTCATTTCAATTTTGTTGTCAGCAGGTTTATAATTCAGTTGCAAAGAAGTAATCAGTTTCCCTGGTTCATGTCGTCATCCTCAGAGTGGAGAAGTGGGTTAGCAACAGAGGGATCTGACACGGATACGTCTCTCAGCTTGGTAACACCAGTCAGTTTTCCAGAAGTCTGGAGAAACGTCTTAAAGGAGTTATAGCGAGCTTCCTCGAAACGTCGTTTCTTTTCCGCTGCCAACCTATCCCGAGTCTCTTTGGACTGGGACCTTCTGACAAAAAGTTTAGGATAGGGAGTCCCCTGGAAGACATTTCTAACCTTTGACGCAGTGTAGACTGCGTCTGCCGCTTTAGAAGACGCGAAGACTACTTTGAGCAGGGGTGGACGGTTTCGCCTTCCAGGTCCCATTCTGAATGCTGTTGTTGGAAGTACGTCGACTTTCAGCATCTTGCAGACGGAGCTGACGGACTGCAGATCTAATTCTGGAATGCTTTTAGATTTAGAAGATACTCCCAGAGGGAAATCCTCAAATACGAGGCAGCGTGGGCGATCAGCTGTTTCGACTAACTCCTTGCAAAGAGAAGCCTCCTTAGGAAGTTTCTTGAACTGCTCTGCAACCGTTTTCTTGATTTCATACCTTGTTTGCACATTGAGTGATTTGGCCTTGACCAGTTCTGCACGCAATGCGAGGTTTTCCTCGCTGACTAGCTTAATATCAGAGACAAGAACCCTCACAAAGGCATTTAACTGGTTCAGGGTTTCAATCACTATCGGGTCAGCAACTTCTTCGGCAGCCTTGATGGCAGATGTCAGGTTCAGCTCCATAGTCACATAGTCAGTAGAAATACGACGAGGTTGGTCGAGGTCGATTCTCTTAGCCTCAGTTGCGAGGGGCGATGATGGGGGACGTTTGGAGCGTTGAGTAGCTCCGGGTGGTAGGTTTTTCTTTGCCATATCGGCGAAGGAGGGTGGATTGTAGAGAGGAAGGGATGAGTCACCTTCTCCCATGACCAAAACAAGTCAATATGACCAAAACAAGTCAATATGCAAAAAACAAGTCAAAATGCTTTGAGGAATCAATCTTTGAAAGTAGTTCGGTTCGAAATAATATAAAATTGTGACGAGAAAAAGGGGAGGGGCGAGCCATACAAGAAAAGGGGGCGGAGCGGATGAGTGATTGATAACATTTCATGTTTCACGATTAGTTTAATGAAATAAATGTTTTTTTAATGGTTATTAGTATGAATGTTAATTCTGAAAATCGATACAGTCCAGACAAATCCAGGCCAGGTTGGGAGTAAAGTCGGGAAATCTCTATTTTTTCCAGGTATGCTAGATTAATCCTGGTAATACCATGCCAGAATAGGTGAAATCTTGACCGGTTCTGGTAAATTCAGGACAGATTAGGTTGAAATGGTAAATTCGGGTTTTTGTCGACTCAAATGGGTCTAATCTTTCGTTGATGTTAACCTGGACTTTGTCGGTTTTCAATTTCCAGAGGAGTGCACATAGCTTCCTCTACCTGTGAAAAAGTCTGGCCTCCGTAAGTCGGGTACTTAATACCGTAACAGTTTCGCCTTGAAATACAAGAACGATTTACGCAATGAGTTTTCAATTTCAATGGACTGAAAGTAAGAATAATACTTTAAATCCACAAAGATCTAACGGTTCGTTGCTAGAGTCCCGACCCTACCGTACTCATTTTACAAAAACGCGACTGTCGCGCGTTTGAAATCGGTCAGACTTTTTGCTAGATATGTGGAGTATAATAGAAACGGACCTTGAGATTAGACTTTTTTCGATGAAAATTTTCAATTTCAGATTCGGTCGGAGGCCTGTAGTCCTTTCGTCTTTGTTCTTTGCCGGTGCAACAGGCGTAGCTGCAGCTCTCGCACCAACTTACGAACTTTTCATCCTTGCTCGATTCCTCCAAGGATCCTTCTTCACGGTCAGTCCAACCCCTTAACATCTCTCTAACTAAGAACTTAAGCCCCTAACAACAGTCAACTGGGTCCTTTGCAATGAGAGCATGCCTGTTAAGACACATGGTTTTGTGTCTGCAATGTTCGGTGTTTTCTGGGTTTTCGGTGGGTCAAACTGTGTGAAATCGATCAAAATACCGTAACCAGGCTACTGTATCCTGGCGCCAATGTCCTTGGTGTTCAACACGTGGCGCAGCCTACAGACAGCAACATCGGTCCCGGCTTTTATCGTCGCATTCATTTTGTTTTTGTAAGTTGGGTCTCGATTGGAATGAACTAAACAAGACAATTACAGTACCCTACCGGAAAGCATCGCCTTCAGTGTTGAAAGGCAGAATCGAAGGGAAGTCGAGAAATGGATTAATAATGTGAGTTAAGAGGGAAACAGTGCGCGGACCCGGTACAGGCACCCTCTATTGGTTAATGAGTTTTGTTACTTTTCTGTAGTTGATAAGGTTGCCTTCTATAATTTGCCCATTTCTAGCCGAGTATCGTGAATACTTACCTTAACATAGTGATGATGAACGTTATGAAGAATTTAACCCCAATTCATAGCACTGATGAAACATGAATTCCAATTTCAGTACGAGAAAGTCAGTCGAGTTCGGCTGAACTACGACCTGGATCGGATCATGTCTGTCACAGATACCGTATACGAGAAGCTCTCCTTCCATCAGATCTTCTCTCGAATCAGAAATCAGAAGAAAGTGATGATCTACACAGGGATCGAGACTGTCATCTGGTAGGTTGTGCTCGGTTTAGAAAGCTGCGGTCATAAGTAAATGACCTCTATCATTTTTGTGCGCATCTCTTGTCGTCTCCCGGGTGTCATTTTGGTCTGGAATTTCTGTAAATTGGCAAAAATATACATTCATCGAGGAGGAGACATGAGGACAGTTGGATATTTTGCATGGTGCCCGTTTTTAGATCAATTTTCAGCCTAATGCTATCACTTTTTCGAAAAAAAATGTAGTTTCCAAAAAAGGTGATTGATTTGGAAGAATCAGAAAAAATTTTAAAGAAAAAAGTTGTAAAGAATAAGGAAAGGAAGGAAGAAAAGCAAGACATAACTTTTTTCGAATTTTTTTCAGATCTGTCTACAAAGAACAGAGTTATACCAAGGTAACAAAAAAAGAAAAATCCAATTTTCTTCTTTATAATCGACAAATTCAAAGCGGGTGGAGAAGTTATTAGGTGGATTATGAAAAATATTGATAGATTCAGTAAAAATTTTATATTTTCCAGGGTCATTGACTTCATGGCGTACTGCGCGCTGTCCGTGACGTCAACAGCGGTTGGCTCTTCGGACCCCTTACTTTCGTTCGTCTTCTCCGGCTTCGTCGAGCTCCCAGCATACATTCTGATCCCAATTTCATTGCGATTTTTCAAGCGGAAGACCCTTGTTATGGGGTGTCATGGTGGCGGCGCCATGGCGCTCATGGCCATCTTCTTCTTGGCCGATGGTGAAGATTAGCATTAGAGCACACTCACATTAATATCTTTAAGACTCTCACTCGATGCATCTCCCATTGTGGCTGATCGCCAAGTTCTTCGCTGCTAGTTGTTACATTCTCTGTTTCATTTGTGGATCCGAGTTGTTCCCTACGTTCTGCAGAAGTTTCTGCATGGGCATCTGCGCGACTTTTTGTAACATCGGAGCCATTGTCTCCCCTCATGTTTTTCTGATGGTGAGTATCCCGTTATGGTAACACACTGTGGTAAACACAGTAAACACATATCTAGCAAAAAGTCTGACCAATTTCAAACGCGCGCCAGTCGCATTTTTGTAAAATGAGTACGGTAGGAGTCAGGACTCTCACAACGAACAGTTAGATCTTTGAGAATTTAAATTATTATTCTTACTTTCAGTCCATTGAAATTAAAGGCGCATTACTTAAATCGTTCTTGTATTTCGAGGCGAAACTGCTACGGTACTAAGTACCCGATTTACGGAGGTCAGACTTTTTTACAGGTAGAGGAAGCTACGTGAGTAAAGCAAGGGGCAGGAAAATCGAGACCTCTTCTTGTAGAATTATTTCGAAAATATTTCAGAGAAGAATTAAAAATTGAATTTCAGGATTCAATCTACCCCCAAGCGACCTTCATATTCCTAGCGTCTTGTGCCTGTTTCGTAGTGATTTTGGTGCCAATTTTGCCTGAAACGGAGTCTGGACACGTGGCAAAAGAGTGATTCGACTTCCTGTGATAGAAACTCCTTAGTTTTTTCCCAACTAAAATTTTCCAATTGAAACAATTGTAGCTAGCGTTTTTTTTTTCAAATTTCCTCTTGTAGAAAATCTGTTTAGTTCATTTCTGTGAATTGTGATGTCGTATGTAGTCGTCCAGCTTTAGAAATGCCGACTGATTCCAACCTGATCTGTGATTTAAAAAATTAACCAGTGTTCAAAACGCAACGTTTCCCTAGATAACTGCACATGTTGACCCTATCGCTGACCCGTAACCCTACGAGTGTTACCCTTTACACATACATATCTAGTCATAATAATAACACCAAAAGGGCATTACCTTCTATGGGTTTCCATGTAAAACATTCCTCATTTCATACAATAAACATTTCGACTCATGTGCCTGAAAGATATGATCTCCATGACAGATTATTTCGACGCGGGAAAAATTCAAAATGTTCATCCAACTCTTAACCTACCTTCTGGTTACGGTTTTGGACTTGAGAAAAAAGACTCTACTGCGCGGAAAACATAGTTTCACTGGATTCTGAGGCTCGGTTCTGAAGTCGCAGAAATCTGAAGTCGACGTCAAAAATTGTCCAACTTCTGTAACTCGACTTCCAGGTTTCCAGAGGTGAGACCTGTCTCAAACGAGTCAAAATGATCAACTCTATCCAGTCGATTCTGAGACAAAAAATACGGGGTCGGAAATCCGCATGCTCAGTTTTAATTTTCTGGACGAATCAAGAACCAAACATAAGCCACGCCTACATCAATTTTGGAACCCACATCCGCCGTGCCAGCGGTTTGTGTTTAAATTCGTAAACAATTTTGCCCCCCGCACTTTCGAACTCATCCAAAATGTATTACGCGACCTTTTTTCGGAGCACTGGACATTAACTAATTGGTATGCTCTTTCTTTCAGATTCCAACGTCATCCACCCCTGCAAAAGGAGATTTTTTCTAGTTCTGATCAAAAAATGGTTTGAGTACGGGACCATTCAGAACATTTTCGCCACTTTTGGTCAAAATCCTTTTTAGCAGAAAAACTGAATATTTCCATTTCAATATTCTTTATTTTTGGTGTTTTTTTTGAATTTTACAACTTTCAAAAAAATCTTAACAGCCTTGTTATTGGCGGAAAACAATAAAAATATTTATTCCAGCTAGACGATTATACACACCTCCTCTCAAACTCGTATTGAAAATTGAAAAAAAAATTCCAAAAATTATTAAAGACGTTTGCAGACACATACTAGTTTCCTTTTCTTGTTCTTTTTTCTCTCCCTGGGAGTGCTGATAAACGCCTAGTTAGTTATCTAAGGGGTCACCTTATCGTAGGCAATTTTTGAGTTCACTTGTACATCTTTTACAGTAATCATGAAAAAAAAATTGATTCCATAACACCAAGAAATCAACACTACTGAAACATTCGAAAACAGAGCTCTAGTTACACCTATACGTCTTTCATAAACCGCTTCTCACGCCCTACATCGTACCTACAGTTACAGTATCCATCCAACTACTGACATTCAGATCTTGTCCTTCCCAAACCTGCTCACATAAAAGATCATCCTCAAGTGATCCTCTATTATTTGTTCTGGCTACTCCTCAAGCACAAAAAAGCAACAAAAACTGCTCGCGTTACACCTATTGGCTATTTTGTTTTTCTGTTGTCAAGTTGCTTTTTGTATGTGGCCAGCTGGGTTCTTTTCAGTAGTTTTCTTCTATTATCTGTTCCTTTTTCCAGAACCTACAAAAATCGACCTCGAAGTTCTAGTTTTCACTGAAAATTACTTTCCTAGTTTGTAGTTCGAAAATTTCTCTTTTTTCCCACCTTTTTCATCCCAGATTCACAAATAGTAACGGAAAAGTGTATGAAGTGGGGAAAAATATCGTTGTGAACAGTCCGAAGCGTTCATTATGTCAAGTGAAACATTAGAGTTTATAAAATAAAAGCGGAAAAGCGGTCGCGAGGCGGTTATATTTCCTCATGCCTGTAGCAACTGGTATAAGTCCACACCGGTGCCAGACACGTTGTTGTTTCTTGAGGTTTGGATGACGTGCTTTGAGTCTTCGCGTAATGATCCATAAAATGACCACTCCAAATGGCCGGTTTCCGTCCCCCCCCCCCCCCTCTGTCTCAACACCAACCATAATTGGACTTATTATTTTGTATATGAAAACAACCTTTTGTTGATTCTGTTTGCTTGCATCTATTCCCAGAGTGGACAAACGTTCAACATCACTCGGGATTCAATTGAAAATTGTTTTCCACCCCAGGTTCGCTACTCTGAATATTAGAGGTTTTACTAGGACCGCTAAAAATAGAATTTTTAGCCCAAGCTCCTCTTCTGAATGTTTGCATGTGAAATTTCTAGTCATTATTTTTCTTGCAAGCACTATTCATATCCTAATGAACGGTACTGTATCGCCAGTTACAGTAGTGGTCCATGAGATTCTAGTTTTAAAAATTACCGAATTCTTGTTTCACAGTATAGTTTATCAAGATATGCATCTTGATTCCCCGTAGTATACAAGATATAATTTTCTCTTTACTGTATTTTGAGTATTTTTCTTCACATAATTACATTTTTTCAAAAAAAAACAAGCAAAGACCCATTTTCCATTCGAGCTACGGTAATACCTTTCATGAATCTCTTTTTTTTCAAACAGAAATATTTCTCATTTTATCCTACAGTGGTTTTTCTTATATGCAACCTTTTCCTTTGAGGAAATCAACATCTCCTGATTCCTGACCATTTCATCCTAACCGTCACCTCTATTGTATCCAACCACGTCGACCGCAAATACAACTAATCTGAGTTGCAAACAAACTGGTATCGGTCACTGGGTAGTGTACTGTTGCACTCTCAAAACAACCGTACAATACGTCCACTCACTTTTTTGTCCCTACCGAGATCTTTTTCTTCGCTTGTCGTGTCGAATTTAGCGCTTTCGAAGTTTTCGTGTTTGAAATTCCAATCTTCACCCTAGTCTTGAGCAGTTCTAAAACTTTGAACCTTGTTTCATCTATAAATATCTCAACTTTCTGTTATTTTCCAAGTGGCAGGCCGTCGACAGCCACCACACTCTTGCTCAGAGAAGGTGATAGAATGGATACCCTTGGATCATAGAAGGGAAGCTGCCGGACCGCTTCTATGACGGACGGAGCGACGACATCATCAGTTCGAAAGATTAATTCCATCATTATTTCAAGTCCACGACGGTTCACGGAGTGCCAAGATCAAAAAAATCGAGTGGGGGGTGGCGTTTCAAAAAAGGCGCGAATCAATCGATCCCAATCAATAGATTCAAATTTTTGCTCCGGATGACCGCTTTGCAGCCGTCTTTTGGTATTTTTGCCCATTTATTTCATGGATTCAATTTTAGTCCCTAATAAATAAGAAAATTGTTGTTAAAGTTGTCGTAAGATATTTTGGGGAGACTAACCAGTATTGATATCGAAAATGTAGTTGAGGTCTCGATTTGAAAATTTTGCAACTAAGCGATTTTTGACCGACCATCCTTGGTTGTCCCACCCCCGTTACGCCCACTTTTGGAATGGCCGAAAGTGTTACACCGTGCGGTTGAGAGACGTGGTGGAACTCGCCTGCACAAAATTTCGCGATCTACATATGGCAATGGCCTTTTACACTTGAAGCTTCTGATACTTACGACAACGCGAACAATGGAGCAACCACATAATTTTGTTAGAAAAGAAGTTAATCGATCCGGATCATAATGTGATGTTCTGGAACAAATCACCATGGTATACCATATGAAACGCGCCGCTGGCCGACCTCCTCTTTCACAAAAGCAAACAAGTAGAAGAGCGGGTGCACATAAAGGACTGAAAAAGGGGCGTGGTCACACGTTTCACCCCTCGTTGGCTGTATCCACAAAAGTCCACCAGGGTCAATTTACCTTGCAATTGATTGTGCGTAGGATTCCACGTGTAGTGTGTGCATACACTCCAGCGGCTAAAATCACACAATAGCACTTTGACTACACAATTCGATTGTTTTAGGGTACACTGGCGTGATCTATGATGCTTTCTGTGCGTTCTGCGACAGTTGTTGCGTATTGTGTGCATACACTCAAGGGTCTAAAATCATACAACAGTGCGTCGCTATTTTCAATCGTTTCTAGAAACATTGGCGTCAGATCTAATGTATTGTGTGATTTTGTGCGTCAGTTTTATGTGAACTTTTCCACAAGTTTACTGGTGTGTCCTCAGGAAATTGAAACTTTATAAGACTTTACTGAAATCCACATAAGATCCATGTAACTTCGTAGTAAGATCCCCTTAACCTCCAAATCCAAAAGTGCAAGACCTGGTATGGAGGTTGCCAGGTCTTATGACGAACTTACCAGGTCTTATGACAAGTTTACCAAGTCTTACTTGGAACCTTTTCCTAGTCTTAATGTCGGAATACCAAGTCTTATTGCTAGAATACCAAGTGTTACTGCTATAATACCAAGTCTTACTGATAGAATACCAAGTCTTACTGATAGAATAACAAGTCTTGCTGCCAAAATACCAAGTTGCATCTCCAGAATACCATCGGCCAATCCAAAAATCAAAAGGCAAAAGCGTCATCTTGCACATACAACTAATAATCGACAAGTGGTTTGATCCCTTTCTAGGAGATTTTAAATAAGATAAAAGCATAGAGGGTTGCCGAGAGTGACAGGAATCAGTCGCCGACCATCCGCGGGTTTCGCCGATCTTTCGCGTTTCACATGAAATTTCAAAGATCATATTAAGACCTGTTAACCTTGTTACAAGACCTGACATGTTCGTAACAAGACTTGTTAAACATCGGTATAGTGAGTTTAGTTGGAAGTTGCAAAGTCTTATATGGAAGTTAACAGGTCTTGAACAGAAGTTAGCAAGTCTTATACTACTCCGACTCTAATGAACCATACCCAAGTCTTATACCACATTTACCAGGTCTTATAGTTAAATCTCAGAAATTCCTCATTTTTGAGATTCAGTTAATGTGAGATTAATATGAACTTATAAAGTCTTATGTTGAAGTTACCAAGTCTTATACTGACTCAGGTCTTATACGTAGGTTATGGGGATCTTACTACTAGGTAACATGGATCTTATGTGAAGTTTACCAAGTCTTATAAAGTTCCAATTTCCTGAGTCGTAAGATATTATTTTGTGTCTTCATGCGTCATATCAACTGCTTTTGTGTGATTACTCTCCAGTTATAACGATTTCCGTGACTCTTGTCGTCAAACCATAGGTGTTATCTGTGCCGTTTCGCGTCATATCCGTTTTGTGTGAGATCTCTGACGGTATAATAAACACAACTGTCTTTTCGCGTAAAATCTGTTGCCTTGTGTGCATACTTCGAAGACGTGCTGTCATATCTCTCGTACTCTGTGCAATACGTGCAATTCCAAAACCGCCGATTCTTATGTTTGTAAACTTCCGAATTCTTCGTCACCTCGTACAGCATGTTTTCACATTGACGGTATTCAACGTTCAGCTTGTGACACTTCTTATCATCTTTACGTAGTGACTCTTCTTCTCTTATCAATCACTTACAAACAACTTTTTGTTCCAAAACAAATCCATACGTCACTGTTTTAGTTTCAGTCAGGGTTGATTTTTTAAAAATTTCTTTATTTTTGAGGAAAACAATTTTCAGTAAAAACCAACAACAACTTCCTCTCTCGAAAATTTAGTGTCAAAAATTGACGATCCACTTTTCCCAAAAACTTGAGTAGCTACCAAGAGCAAGTTCTTGGAAAAGTTTCCCAGAGAACTTAAAAAGTCAAATCTACAAGTATCAGCACCTCCCGACTTCCTCCAAAATAAAATTGCCACTCAATCTGTTGTCGGTCAAAAGAAGAGTCCATCCGACATTTGTAACGTCCAATTTGGAAGTCTTCGATGTATGAACGAGCCCTCGCCCTTGGTAACGTGCGCCCTTTCTCTTTTTCATTCTCTCGATTTATGCTATCTAATGCCTCACTCCACGTTGAACTACAAAAATATGATTTTTAGAAACTCTCCTGCGTCTATTGTAAATTTCCTATCACAAAATGGAACTTTGTAGTTCTAGATGACTCGACAACTACTGTAACCATACTGAACTACATAAACTCTATGTTTGTAACTCTCCATGATATTAAAAGTTCTTCCCAGTGAAAACATTTCATTGTGAGTTGGAACTTTGCAGTTCCAGATGACTGTAAAACTTTTTCTGCAAAATTGTATGAGGTTGTGACTCTGTTTTCCTCTACCAGTTGGAATTTTGCAGTTCTACACCCACTGTGAATCAGAAACTATCTGTAGTCTAGATGATCCGGAACCTACAGTATTCTTTGTTACTGTACTCACTATAAGCCAAAAATTTGGTTGATCCTGTTCTATTTGGTCAATTCTCAACAACATTCCTAGACTCTAGTCCAGATATTCCTAGAACTACAGTATCCGAGTTACTGTACCTACACCACATAACTTGTTTACCATTGTTCTACCAAGTCCATTTCCAAGTCATAAGGAGATCCGTCCAGAGGCTACTTTCTCGTCGATCTACGTCCTTCCACTAAAATTGAAGTCTAGCAAAATCTGAGAACTACAGTAACTGCAGTTACTGTACCCAAACCACATAATTTGTTTACCATTGTTCTACCAAGTCCATTTCCAAGTCATAAGGAGATCCGTCCAGAGGCTATTTTCTCATCAAACCTTGCATATTCGCTCACATGCAGTTCGCAAACAGTCTTTCTCTCTCTCTCTCTCCCTCCCTCCCTCTCTCTCCTTCTTTTCCTTCGGGTGTCGACCGCATAGTTGCCACGTATGTTTGTAATTAAACTATCGCGCCTGCGTCTCAACCGATTCCGCACAATATAGAACGCCGATTTCAATTTCCCATGCTTCTTTTATGCAATTCGATTAGCACTTTTTTCCCGATCGCACTCTTTCATAGGGAAAACCATGTAATAATAGACTGCCGCTATTGATACCGTATACATACTCTGTATTTTTGATCTGAAAGAGGCAATTTTGGATGTTTTCAGTGGAAAATGATGTGAGAGTCCATTTTTTGATTATTTGAAAATTTGACTCCGAATGAAAATAGACTCTAGATATTATTTTCCGTATTTTGGATTTGTGAGAAGCCGTTTTCCTCTATTTTAAGCTTTATTTTCATGGAAATTGAGTAAGAATGAAATCCCTAAGTTCAAAGAAAAGAAACTGTGAGAGCATGTCCAGAGAAATTTCAAAACATATTTTTAATTGATAGATCTCAGCTCCGCTTCCTATGAATTGTCATTGTAAAGATTTCCTCCTCTCCCATCAATCTATCTTCTCAGAAAGGTTCGGAATTTAACCTCCAAACGTTAAAAATCATCCAACCGACCAAAAACCGTTAAAAAAAATAACCTTCAAATGCAAAATTCAAATCAAATGTACGTCCTGGAACTAATTCTTTCACTCCTAGTCAGAACCTGATACCTCTACTAAAACCCGGATGAAAACCCCTGAATAGTTTGTTATCTAAACCGCCAGCACATACCCTTTTAGGCACAAAACCAGTCATACGAAACATTTTTTACCAACCAAAACACTCGCTCCCCACACAAAAGTACCTCCCTATTGAACTGAAATTCTATTGAGCGTGAACGTATTCCAAAATGAGAACACATGATGCTATAGCAACCCTTCACTTCCTTTCTACCTCCCCTATCATTTCCCAATCGACCTCCCTACAACGATCATTCAGCAAGGTCTTCAAACAACTTTGTCGTTTTGGCTCGTTAGTTTAACCCCCGAACCACTTCCTCTTTACAAAGAAAACTGATCAAATAAGCGAAATACGAAAATCGACAAAAATCCTATAGCCGTTCCCGAGAAAAACCCGACAAACCATATACTCGTTATCTCGATGTTCGTTAATTCCAAAACGAGGTTCCGACCTTGAAAAAAGTGGACCCCTCTTTACCTACTTAACACCCATACCACAGTTATCGTCCAATTTCATCTTTTGTTGCGTTAACAAGGCCAAGTAGTTGTTTTTATCTTATGAAAATGACCATCACGCGTGGTAGATTTCGAAAATCTAGATAGAAGGAAAGTGAAGACATGGCATGAGAAAGAAAACGAAAAAAGCAAAGGAAATAAATGTTGAAATAAAAAAGAAAAAAACTATGCACTAATTGCATTTTTGAATATTTGAATTTTTTGAATTTTTTTGAATTTCTTTTTTTTTTCACTGAAAGTTTGTGTGTTCTGTGTTGATTCACAGTGAAAGTGTTAAGAAATCAATTTCTTCAACGATTGATACAAACTTGATTAAAGTCCACGTGGAGAATTTTGCATTCCCTTTCAATAAACACCTTTTTTCGTCGTTTCCATCAATTCCCAACCCATACAATCCCATTCAAACTCACTTGTCGTGCCCCATTAAAGACGAGAATTACAGGAACACGGGTACCCCATGATTATATTCAAAAAGAAGGCTATTCTCAAGCTATTACTACTAGTTCCAGTGGTTTGGTTGTGCTCATTAATATTTTTTGCAGCTACTAGCAGGGTAATTTGTCGTTTATTGACCTCCGTTATGAGCGTTTTCCAGGGCAATACCGAGTATAATGCGGAGAGAATACCACCAGCACAGCCAGTGCAAAGGGACCCAGTGACGCCGAAATTAGTTCAAGGTTTAGTTTCTTTTTTCAAAAATTAAAATTGGAAATCAGGATTCGGGCGGCCCATTCAGGTGGAAGATAATAAAGTCGAAGAGCCTGAAGAGGAACTCGAGCCGGTTGAGAAAGAAAATGACAAGGAAAAGGAGAACGATGGAAATAACAACAACGACAATAACGAGGTGGCTACATTTCTTTTTTTGTTTCGCGGGCGGTCGTTTTTTTGCTCGTCTTATTGTTGTGTGTCGTTTTTCCTGTGTTAAGTGATTGCGAAAACCATTCCAAAACTACGGAAAATGTTTTCAAAAAACTGGAGCACCGCATCAATGAAAAAACTATTCTGGACTTCGAAATAACCTTCAAACTATCATCAAAAACTTTGAAAATTGTGAAAATTGATACAAAAATTATTTTAAAAAGTAAATAATGTCATCATTTTTCAGATCGTGGTGGCACCAAAACCAAAATTCATTGTCGATCCCAACAACCCGATCTACAAGAGGGGAGACCCAGAACAAGCAGGAGAACTGGGAAAAGCTGTGATCATCAACAAGGAGGTGGGTCAAATCACACAGTGTAACAATTTCGCCTTGTTGTTTTTTTGGCGTTTGGTCATACGCATAACATCGCGTCCCGTTCTCCAAAACGTGGTTTACACCTGTTTTATAAGCTGCTGAAAGGTTTGGGTTGGCTCAAGGTTCTACCTAACAATAGCTGATGACGAATTGTCTTTAGAATCCGTTAAAAAAGACCGATTCTCGGAGTTATGGTCGAAAAGCCAGAATTAAGCGATATAGTTCGGAGAAAAGTGTGGAATTTAAAAAAAGAGTTACTAATCGAAAACCTAGGAGATAAGTAAGGCCTTCAGATTCCGTGATGTCTTTAGAATTTCGATGGTAGACACAAAAAAGTAGTTGAAATTTTTTGATTCACGTTTTTCAGCAATTGACGAAAGAAGAAAAGAAACGATATGATATTGGGATGAAGAACAATGCGTTCAATCAATATGCATCCGACATGATTTCGATTCATCGAACTTTACCTACGAATATTGATAAGGAGTGAGTTTTTAGGACTTTGTAGTTGAAATGTTAAAAAACAGTCATGTATCACTTAATACGAAAACTTGACTGAATCATCAAATCATGAAAACATTTCCTTACATGTAAGCTTACAAGGTGCAAAATTTTGTTGTGGTAATCAAGCTTAAACTCCGATCAAATCTTAGCTTTGTACCTAACTAGTACTTTAAACCTTACCTAAGCCTAAAATTTGAGATGAAGACAGAGATAAACAAAAAAAGATTCGTGATTCAGTCTATTTTTTCGTATTTAATTCATGTATTTCGAGAATATATTTCATACTAATCACGAAGTGAAAAGTAAGATTTTATGAAATTCATGAAACACGAATAACTTGAAAGAACTGGAAATCATAACAGAAGTTATATCTATCAGCTAAAACTGGATAAAGTCAATAAAATCGATGTCTCAAATTTTTTTGCATAAAAATAATAGTTTTCATAAAACACGAAAAAAAACAGATGTGAGACGGAAGTTAAAAAAATTTTTAAAGATTCAGATAGATTTAGATGATCATGATAAAACTGAAAAAAGGTTTTAAAGCTAGAAAGTACTAAAAAACAGTAAATTTTATTGTAAACTGTGGATAAATGATATTTTCGTAGTGAATTTAGAAAGAAAGAAATATTAATTCAAAAATTGACTAGTTTGAATGAAACAAGTTGCAGATGCAAAACGGAAGTCTATAACTCGGACCTACCAGCGACGTCAGTGATCATCTGTTTCCACAACGAAGCCTGGTCCGTACTTCTGAGAACGGTCCTCTCGGTCATCGAACGAACACCAGCAAAACTTCTGACAGAAGTTATTTTGGTCGATGATTTTTCGGATATGGATCATACGAAAAGTGAGATTTTCGCGTTTAATATGAAGTTCTATGTTTTTTAATGATGAAATGTCCTCATTTTATTGTCCTTAAAAACGTTTTGATAAAAAGTTGAGATTCTGGGTTTGAAAAAACAAGATATAATTTTCGAATTTTTCATCAGATCCAATTGATAGCTCTTGTAGAAGATGGAATTAAAAATTATAGATTCAACTTCTGACAATTGTTCATGTTTCATTCATTTCTTTTTCTATTGTTTCTTGGTCGGTAGTTCTGTTTTGATCCAAAACACTTGGGGTTATTAAAAATGAATCGGAATGTGATTTCAAAAACGGTTTTGATAGAAAATTATGAAAAAATTATTCTAACTGTCAGAAAAGAAGAAATTAAATAGAAAATGTTTCTTGAAAAAAACAATCAGAGTATAAAATTGAATTTTTTGCTTTGTGAAAATCAAGATTTCATAGGAACAGAAAATGAATTGATCCATCGGCGAAAGTGTTCTATAGAAAAAGTTCCGTCTATTCAGAAATCATAGAATATGAGTAATTGTATTATAAAATTTTAGAAAAAAACAAAAAAATAAATGATATTTTAGCTCCACTGGAGGAATACATGAGTCAATTCAACGGCAAAGTTCGAATCCTGCGAATGGAAAAACGTGAAGGACTGATCCGAGCACGTCTGCGTGGTGCTGCAATAGCCAAAGGAGCAGTGCTGACGTATCTCGACTCTCACTGTGAGTGTATGGAGGGATGGATCGAACCGCTGTTGGACAGAATAAAGCGGGATCCGACCACTGTCGTCTGTCCAGTCATTGACGTCATCGATGACAACACCTTCGAATATCACTATTCTCAGGTATTTTTCCTTTTTTGAAAAGAAAAGATTGGAGTTTGAATGTTTTTTCTCAGTTTTTGATCTTATTCATTGAAAAAGTCGAAATTGAATTAAATCTGTCTTTTTCCTTTTTTTTTGAAAACTTTGTTTTCGCAGTTTCCCCATGCCTTTTTTCAAGGTTTTTGTCGAGTTCTCTGGTGAGTGATTCAGTTAATTTTGAATTGTTCAAAAAATCCTTTCATTTACAGTAATTGCTAGCAAAAACTCGCCAGGTCACTTTTAAGACCTTCTGAAAAGTATCGCAAATTAATTATTTTATCCCAATTCCGAACCTTTGACGAATAGAGTTTTTGGTAACTCGGAAAATTCTCAATTTGGTAGTTTTATGTCATTTTCAGTGAGTTTTTTTCACGAAGTGAGTGTAAATATGGCCTACGGGATATAACGATTTCAGCATAGCAATTTTTTCGAAAATTGTCATTATGAGTAGGTGCATTACCTTTGGGGGGTGTATGACTTATTTTTCCTTCCATTCCGGACCCGTGTTATGAGATGGTGGGTACCACTTTCAAGCCTGCGGTGCACTGGCCCTAATGTAAAAAAAAACAGATGAGATTTTTCGGAACAAGAAAGAAAAGAGATTAATGTACTTTGACTCTCTCAAATCTCGACTGACTGATTTCCTTCAGGCTTACTTCACGAACGTCGGAGGATTCGACTGGGGTCTGCAGTTCAACTGGCACTCGATCCCAGAAAGAGACAGAAAGAACCGCTCCCGGGCAATCGATCCAGTCAGATCGCCCACCATGGCGGGAGGGCTCTTCTCCATTGACAGAAACTACTTTGAGAAGCTCGGAACCTACGACCCTGGATTCGATATTTGGGGAGGAGAGAACTTGGAATTGTCTTTTAAGGTTATTTTTGAGTAATAATTATAATATTCAAAACTCTTTTCATAAGATTTAGATTGAGCGTTAGGCGACAAGAAAACGTAAAAGATTGAACAATATTTTTTAATAGATAAAAAAAATGGATCAAGCACTATGAAAATTTGAAAATGTCATATTTCATAAAAGTAGAAAATAAAAAATGTTCGGAAATTTTGAATAAAATTGAAAGTTCAAGTTCAATTACTGTGAAGTATTGTTTTCTTCAAAACTAGAATGCCAAAAATAATTTTTCGATTTCTAACAGCACTTTTAGATCTGGATGTGTGGCGGTACTCTCGAAATTGTCCCATGCTCCCACGTAGGACATGTCTTCAGAAAAAGATCACCCTACAAGTGGAGGTATTTTTCCGTGTTTCAGAGATTATCTATCTTTTGTAGAGTGAATTCAGTTTTGTTTTTTCATTGATGCTGCATGTAGTCCGATATAAGTGTATTTAATGTACTTTTCTTAGAATCTTTCCATTGAGGAAAATTTATTTGATTCGAGTCGCTTGTAAGAGTGATTTTGGTAGTTTTCAAAAGTTTCAAATCTCTGCTTAATTTTTGTCATAATTAAAGCTATAACAGTACAAAAATTCATTAAAAATGAATTTGAAATTGTAAAAATTCTCTCCACTTTGAGTAAAAATGTTGGTCACAAAGTTACCTACAAAAAATGATTTTTGAATTTTTGCAGAACTGGAGTGAACGTTCTAAAAAGAAATTCAATCCGTTTGGCAGAAGTTTGGTTGGATGAATACAAAAACTATTATTATGAACGGATTAACAACCAGTTGGTGAGATTTACTTAATTGAATTAAAATTAGATTTTTGAAAGTGAATCTCGAAAATTTGTTTTTAGATGATGGAAACGTTGTATCCCTCGTATTTTGGAGATTAAAACGTGATTTTCCGCGTTTTTTTCCCAAATTTTTGAGAGAAAATATTAAAAATTTATAATTTTCATAGCTTGTCCAATTTTGTACCAATTGTTTTATGTTTAAAACACTCAAAATTTCGGAATTTTTAATTTTCTCCTCATGTTTTGCTTTTATTTATCAAACCGCATTTTTTCTCTCTTTCTCTAAATTTTTTTCGAAAATTTCGGCAAAGTTGTTTCTTTCTTTGTCCTTCACAATGAAAACAGTTCAAAAAATGTGGGAAAACAATAATTTAACGGAAAAATGACAGTTTTTCCTTCATTTTTCTATCAAAAATCCTCCTAGGGTGACTTTGGAGACATTTCTGCGCGTAAGAAGCTTCGTCAAGACCTGGGCTGCAAGTCTTTCAAATGGTACTTGGACAACATTTTCCCAGAACTTTTTGTTCCTGGAGATTCAGTGGCGAAGGGAGAGGTATGTTTTTGGTCTACCGAGGTTACTGTAGTCAATACAGTACCCGAAAGTCTGAAATGGAACCGGGAAAGGGAATTCACTTCTAGAAATTGAAAGAAAAAAGACTGTTCTCTACAGAAACAGGAACCCAAAATTAACCTTTCCCGGTTCCAGTAGGACATAAAGTACCCTAACTCTATGTGTCTCATCACTCTGTTTTGTCCATTTTTACCAGGTGATTAAGTTGGATTTTTTTTTGAAAAAAAAACGGGCTACCGAAATGTCGCTTTTGAATGGTGGTACTGCCGTTTTTTAGTTGAAATGACAGTACCACGATGCATTGCATGTGTGCATGAGCTTCTGCATGGCAACCCTCAAAATTGGGTAAGCAAATCATTAGGTTCGAATCTTTACCCTTTTTGTCCTGGGAAAGTTTGATCAGAGCATGAAAACTTATTTTGAATAGAAATCTATTTTTGAAGCTTAATTTTGAAGTATTTTCGGGAATACTGAATAACGATGCTCCTATCAAACAATACGTTTTGTGTGTTGCATGTCATAGCTCGTAAAGAAACAAGAACTACAAAGAACTGCCCCTGTGTGTTCCCCGTTAGTGCATGTAACGACTGGGCCACCAACGGGCCACAGACCACCCCCTTACTCTTTCCGATGACTTTGCGTTTGGTGTGAACTAGATTGATGCAGATCCGAAACCTGGCCAAGGCACAATCACAAGAGAAATGTCTCGACAGTGCAGTGAGCAGAAAAGAAAAGAACAAGCCGGTGTCGATGTACCCGTGTCACGGACAAGGTGGCAATCAGGTAGAGTTGGCGAAGGAAAACGGAAGAATTGTTGAGAGGGTAGATCAAAAATTATATTCCTTGGAATTTGAAATTTAGCCGAAGGGTGTCTTCCACCGGTCATTTTGACTTGGGTAGTCACAAATTTGACCTAGCCGAAATAAGATTGAAATTCTGAACTCGCGCTTTACAAACATAGAGCAAAGCTATCGCCCTTTATGAAAATTTTTGATCTACCCGAATCTCAATCCACAGCCTCCTACAGTAACCGTCGACTGTTCCGAAGCTTGCCGGTTTGAGATGTATTGTTGTGGTCTAACGTGTGAAATTCTCTCTCTTTCTTTTGCTCTCTCGCTCTCTCTTCATTGGAATAGTCTTCTTCTTGTCTCACGTGATTTCATGAGCATGAGTGGATGTCGTCAATTGAGATGTCTATTCTGCTGACACTTGTCTCTCTATCTCTAAAATGCGTACTTTACACTGCACGATGATTACAGAGTGTGTGTTGCACCGAATTTTCTAACTTTTGCACAGTTTTTCTTCAACCGCCTATCACAAAGTTTCTAATGCAACAGAGTTGGTAGCCCGTTTTAATGTTTTTATCACTGCAAAAACTGATTTTCGAGCTTAAAGTTGACTTTTCTAAGGATTTTTTATGTTATTTCACACTTTTGAAAAATATTTTTGTTACAATACTAGAGTGAAAATAATCTCACACACTTTTACATGAATTCCTGACTTTTCCATTTTTTAAATTTTCTGTTCAGAGTTAGATACTGTGAAAATAGGATTCAGGATTTAATATTCTGACAGACGAAGTGAAAAATGTATTTTTTTTGGTGATATGAAAATGTTGAATAGTTGAGTTTTAACGAAAATCTAAAATTAAAAAAAAAAGTTGGACCACGCAACAATCTCTCTCCGGTAATGCAAACTTTAGCTCCGGAACATTCGATTGGATCAATGTATGGACAGTGCTGTAGGAGACGACGTTGAGAGTAAACCCATCTCACCGTATCCTTGCCACGAGCAGGGCGGAAATCAGGTAGAAAAGTCGATAATATCGATCGGAAAATCGTTCTCGGCACGTTTTTGTCATCAAAATGAGTGGAAATGGTGTGGTAGATGATAGAAATGAGTGAATTAATGATCTCTAGAGGTCCTAAGTGAAGAATTAGCTAAAACTGGAGTCAGATGCTTTATATTTTTTATTATTGATCCTTATTGAACGAAAATGAGTTTATTTCGCACAAAAATGCACATTTTTCGTTTTGTCCTATCGTTTGGTGGTGGTTTCCGAACTAATTTATTCCAAAATTCGTATTCTTTTCCGTTTTAATGAGAAAATCAGTTGCGAAACGCTGGAGGAGGTAACCGACAGTGTGTCGATTACAAATCGAGTGGAGGAAAAGCAGGAAAACGATTTGGGATGTACGAATGCCATAATCAAGGAGGAAATCAGGTGAAAACACCACCAAACGATGATAAATTAGAGAGAAAATGAGTTACAGAGAATTCTGGAGTAAGTTTTTAGCGTTTTTTAGGTTCAAAAAATATCCTCAAGAACAAAGTTTTTTTTGCTCTAGGAAGATTTTCAATACCTTTTCAGCTCATTTTTACTTTTTCCTGTATTTTTCAAGCTGAGACTCAGGTTTTCAGCAGATATTTTCTATGACAAAAAACGTGCCGAGAATGATAGGTTTCATATGGTTCCACATATCTTCCTCTACCTGTAAAAAAGTCTGACCTCCGTAAATCGGTTACTTAGTTACCGTAGCAGTTTCGCTTTGAAATACATGAACGATTAAGTAATGCGCCTTCAATTTCAATGGACTGAAAGTAAGAATAATAATTTAAATCCACAAAGATCTAACTGTTCGTTGTGAGAGTCCCGACCCTACCGTACTCATTTTACAAAAATGCGACTGCCGCGAGTTTGAAATCGGTCAGACTTTTTGCTAGATATGTGAGTTCTGCATAAAAATGAAAATTATTTTACGAAAAAAAATTGGATCCTTTACAGTACTGGATGTTATCGAAAGACGGTGAAATTCGCCGTGACGAGTCGTGTGTCGACTATGCCGGTACTGACGTCATGATTTTCCCTTGCCACGGAATGAAAGGAAACCAGGAGTGGAGGTATAACCCTGATGTGAGTTTTATCTGTTGAGAAAGGAGAAAGGACCAGCACTCCTGCGAAAACCGCGTTTGTTAGACCGCGCCGCGCGAAGTTGTCGAGTAGATCAGAATAACCCGAGTCAGCCTATCGAAGATGGGACGAAAGGAGGAGCTTTGTAGGTCACACACTCTCCTAGTGAATTTCTGGAACTTGCAGAAAACTCGAAATTTTTTCCAGTGTATATTGAATATTTAGTCTTCGTAGGAAAAAACAAAAAACGTGATAAGGATGTAGGTTCGAACCAGAGCTTGAAATTTTGAGTACAACAAAAATCGCATCTCTTAGGATTGACTTGAACGCCTAACAGCAGCGCGCGGTATATCATATTTATCACTAACCCAAGTAGAACTACACCAATCTTTTGAAGAGTGGAACCGCTTCGGGTCGGAACACTCGCTGAGTGTATATTCTGACATTTTTTTTACAACAATTACTCATTTTTCAATCTTTCAGACGGGCCGAGTGAAGCACGCCGTGTCTCAGAAGTGTCTGTCGATGACCAAAGATGGAGCCAAGCTCCAAATGGTCGAGTGCCAACCGTCCGACGA
>OZ022252.1:6818807-6831307 GCA_963978915.1 Caenorhabditis parvicauda
CTTCTTTTGATATCATATGAAATGAAGTTTTGCAGTCTAGTTTTGAAAAGATCAAAGAAAATGTATGGGGTCTTGCAGTCTTTCTTTGTTTATGTTTCACCTTTGTAAAAAAAACTCGTAGTGTTAATGCTAGTGTGCTTTCATGTTTCAACAATATTTTTATATTTTTTTTAATGCTAGTGTGCTTTCATGTTTCAACAATATTTTTATATTTTTTTTAATGCTAGTGTGCTTTCATGTTTCAACAATATTTTATTTAGAACGAGTATTGAAGAAATTCAATACTTTCAAACCATCATCTATATGTGAGTTTTTAACTTTTTATGGAGGGGGAAACTACAGTGCTTGTTAGTTTTGTCTCATCTCCGTTACCTTGACTAGGGTCAGCCCTAATTTTGACCTACTCTCACGGAAACATCAAAATTCTAGTTTTTTATAATAGGCTTTGAAATTTTCTGTAAGGTCTTTCTCTCCCATCTCCGTTACCTTGACTAGGGTCAGCCCTAAGTTGACCTACTCTCACTGAAACATCAAAATTCTAGTTTTTTATAACAGGCTTTGACATTCTCTGTTAGTCTTTCTCTCCCATCTTTGTAACATTGATTAGGGTCAGCCCTAATTTTGACCTACTCTCACTGACACGTCAAAATTCTAGTTTTTCAAATAATAGGCTTTGACATTTTCTGTAAGGTCTTTCTCTCCCATCTTTGTAACATTGACTAGGGTCAGTCCTAATTTTGACCTACTCTGACTGGAATATTTTGTAGCTTTATGTAGAAGATGTTAAAAACTTGGGTCTCTCGGCTGGTCCTAAACATGGCGCTATACGACTACATGTGGTTCTCGATTCTCAAACATTTTCCCACGGTGCGACGTTTGTTTCCGCTGATGATGTTGCATACAAAGAAGAGAAAGAAGAAGGAGAAGGAGCAGCCATCTAGCGATGGTTGCCCGTTGTCCCGCCCGGCGGTGATTCGTTAGCGATGGGAGGCCGATGTTGAAATACGAGCAAAATCTTGTTAAAGGACGCCGAGTACTAGCAGCCGCCAAAACGCCTAACTATCTTATTTCCGACACGCGTGTTTCTGCTTTGTCTTACGGTAGACAGACATGGTGCACACTGCGGTTCAGGGATAAGTGGATGAAACCGCTATGCGACCGCTTTGCGAACCCCTCCGTGGAGCGCGCTTACCTCATTATGTTACTTTTGCGATTTTTTTCACCTGTTTTCTCGTTTTCTAAATTTATACCTACTTCAAACATTTTTCCGTTACAATTAAAGACTCTGCAATGAAAAAGGCAGAAAAAATATTTTTTGAACTACATTGACTGAAACTTGATCTATACTGTCGATTGCCCCGCCCCTTTCCTTGCTTACACTTTTGATCAAAGTTAAAGAAAAGGTGAAATTTGTAATACCACTACATATTGAATTTTTCCCATCATATATCATTTTCTCTGAAGATAGCTTTGTTGACGACCAACTAAAAAAGAAGCGAAAATTTTGTTCAAAATAATAAAAAAGTTATATCTTATATGAAACATGAAAAAATACTTTCTGAATTTTTCTTTGCTATTTTCTATCAATAACGTTTTCTCACACTTCTCAGTCAGTCCAAGCAAAGGAACGAGTGTACAGTATTAACAATTCTGTATCATGAAATTCTACCAGGTTACTTTATAAGGTGTCCGGACAGCTCAAGATGTTTCTATTTTCCTTTTTGTTACTAGTTGCAGGCTATGTCTTAGATGTACACTGACAGTTGGTTTATGGAAAATGAACCGACCATTATTTTCTTCGTATGAGCCACTTTGTGATTTTGTAAGCATCGCAGTTTGAAAAGAGACCAGTTGATGTAGGAAACAGTGGACCACCAAAGATTCCACGTTTCTTTTTCGGGTGGGATGCAGGTCAAAAGAGGTAGAAAAGAGAAAGAGAAAAAGTCATCTCATCTCACTTCGTCTTCTTCTTTTTCAAAATTTGAATCAATTGTGTGCTGGCTTTTGGAGAGAGATGCGAACATAGAGAGACCAGAGGCTGAAATTTGTTTTCACCACCACCAACCCTCCCCCCTCTCACTCTCAGTCACCCATCCTGTTTTACGAATCAAAACGATCCTGATGACCTTAGTATTGTGGTCTAAGCTGTTGACTTTTGTTTTTTGAGCTCGTGTGTTCGATTCTCACAGAGGGAGTTTCTCTTTTGTTTTTTTTGTCTTTTTTATTGTATTGTGTTGAGTGTAGGCGTTTGTCTTAAATTTTTAATAAGGCAAGTTCAAGTCTTTTTTGTAAAGTTTCTTCCATTTTGCCTTTTCCATGGTATTGTGGTCGAAGCATCCGGATTTTGTTTTGGCTGCCAAAAGTTCGATTCTCATCGCCGACACCTCATTTTTGTTTTTTCTCTACTTTTTTCTTTTTTAAAATGAGATAGTTGGAACTTCTATCTCATTCTCCATTATTCTTCGGTTCATGACATGCTTTCTACTTCCACTACCGTAGTGTTGCGGTCTATGCATGAAACTTCGACTTTTGGGTCCGATGTTCGAACCTTGCCGATTCCATCCCATTTTTGTTTTTTCTTCAACCCAGTATTTTCCCACATTCGTTACGCTTTACGAATGATTGCTAGTATGAACCTCTTGGACTTGTTGTTTGAACTTTTGATGCCATGGGTTCGGATCTCATAGACAACCACCGAATTTTTGTTTTTTCTCGAAGTATGTCACTATTCATTATCAACTTCTTCTTTTCCCATGGTCTTGTGGTCTGTGAGCTTGTCTAGAAAAAAAAACTAGTCGATTTCAATTCCGCGGCAGCAGAAGAAATTTTTGTTTTTCGTCATTCAATTAGATTTCGCCAATCGGTTTATCGTTTGTTTGTATCTCTCAACAAAATGTGTGTTTCTTCGTTTTTCGTTTAGTTTCCATCTGCCATGGTGTAGTGGTTCTACATCTCTGTCTATCATCGCTCAAGTTCAATCTCTCCCCACTTTTTTTTTGCATTTTCCAGGATGCTCAAACTTCTATACACCGCAACTATTTTATTACTACTGGCAGAAACGAGGTGAGGAAGCAGCGCGGTCAAGTAACGCGGTTTTGTTTCCAGGAAAGCGGTCTATAGGAAAAATTCGGCTCTTTTAAAGCGTCTAACCAGGAATTATGACTGGGAAGTCGACGAACACGGAGGTTTAAGACCTATCATAAATCCTGCCAAGGTTTGCTTCAAATTAAAAAAAAAAACAAGAAGAGTACGATGCTCCAGTTTACGGTGCCTAAAATGTCATGAAAATTGCGGTTTTGAACATGGAACTCAAGAACAAGAACATTTGAAGAAAGTAAAAAAATCGAAACCTGGGCAAAACAGAACAATGCTTCAGTTCACACTGTCTAAAAATCGTGAGAAGCATGGTTTTTTTTCGCAGAAACGAAAAAATGGAAGTCAACTACAAAAGAAAACTCCAAAATACCGTAATTTGTGAAAAATTACAAAAAATGCAGGTTGAACGAGCGGTCCGAAACTGCGCGAACGACAGCTTCATCCTCAGCACGATCATGAGCAATTACAATCGGCACAAGATTCCCGGCGGGCAGGTACCGTAGTCAGCTACAGTAACCCTACAGTACCCCGGTTTACTTGCAGGTCAACGTCGAAGTCGAGGTTTGGGTGCAGGAAATCACCACGATTTCAGATATCACGAGTGATTTTCAGGTAGTTTTTCGAAAATTCTCAAAAACTCGACAAATTTTTCAGTTAGACATTTACATCTACGAAACATGGCATGATCCAGCCCTAGACTATTCTCTTCTCAACCCTTGTAAATACAATTTATCACTGAACTCGGTTCGTTTTTCGTTTTGTGTTCCAAAATAATATCTTCTTCCTACTGAAAGAGGGATGAAAATGTTGACAAACGAGTTATAATTATTTCATGTTTCAAAAAAGTTGTATAAAAACGCTTTTTGGGGTTCAGATGGTTCATATCTCTCTTAAAAGGCACATAGCTTCCTCTACCTGTAAAAAAGTCTGACCTCCGTAAATCGGGTATCTAGTACCGTAGCAGTTTCGCCTTAAAATACAAGAACGATTCACGTAATGAGTTTTTAATTTCAATGGACTGAAAGTAAGAATAATAATTTAAATCCACAAAGATCTAACTGTTCGTCGTGAGAGTCCCGACCCTACCGTACTCATTTTACAAAAATGCGACAGCCGCGAGTTTGAAATCGGTCAGACTTTGCTAGATATGTGGTTTTTTTACTCCACGCTAGGCTGATAATCGAATTCTTAGAACTTTGAAAATTGTCAGTTCGAAGTTTTTACATAAAATGCAACTCTGAAAATTATAGACTCACAGGTCACTGATCTACTTTCGACCAAGAGTTGATAATTATTTTTCAAAATGTCGATTTACGTAATGAGCTTCCAATTTCAATGGACTGAAAGGAAGAAAAATAATTTAAATCCACAAAGATCTAACTGTTCGTTGTGAGAGTCCCGACTCTAGGGTAGGCCTACCGTACTCATTCTGCAAAATTGAGATTAGAGCGCGTTTGAAAACGGCCATGCTTCTAGCGATATATGTGAAAGGTTTTTTTAGGTTCTTCTCGAAAAACTGTGGACTCCAAATTCGTGTTTCATCAACTCCAAAACAGCTGATATCCACAAAAGTCCGTTTCCTAACATTTTCCTGATGATCTACGCCAACGGGACAGGTAATTTTATCGATTTTTTTCCAACTTTTATCGGTCATAATCTTATTCGTACCTGGGAAGTAGAATTACCTAGGACTCTGCCCCTTTCGGTAGATCAAATCAGGGTTACTGTATTCATGACCTAAAAAATGATTCAGGATTAATTTGGGACGAAATTTAAAATTACAGTTTTCGTCTCTCTTTCTCTAAACTCTCCTCATCTCTCTCTCCCCCTAAGAGGTCAAAAAGTTTGGCGAAAAAAGCCGACTACGAGTGTGAGCCATTCGGTCCCATGGGGCTCGATCTGATCTGAACCGCAAACGTCACTTTTCACTATGTGAGTGCGCCATTTTGTTAGGTCGGGAAGAAAAATGTTTGTCGGAATGTTGCATTTGGCTTCAGGGTTTGAGTCCAATGCCTAAGGTCATGGGGCCTATGTGAAGGTTGGTTTGACATAATATGGCTTAGAGTCCAGCCTTAAAACTCGGGTTCAGGACCAATGCGACTAAGTTTCTTAGGCGATAGGGCTTATAGAAGGCGTTGGTTATGCTTTACGACTTATGGCTCAAATTTTACAGGACTCAGATTCAAGAACTTCTGAGAGCCTCAGAAATTCGGCATCGTTAGACCCTGAAGTCCAGACAGATTTTGACTTTTGGGCTTGGGCTCTAAAGCTTAGTTATCAGGGCTTAGGTTCAAGGGTCTAAGCTGTTGAAGATGTATACTGTGGATCGGGATACTTATGGTTTGCGAATCTAGGCAGTCTTTCGTTTCTTAGGTTGTAAGGCTTAGGCTCTAGGTCTTAGATTCTTGATTCTTATGATTGAGGTTTAGCATCGTTGTTGCTTAGGGCTTAGAGTTCGAAAACATGTATAAATTTGAGATTATGTGAGTAAAAGTGTATCAAAAAGTCATTCATAGCAAACCCGCGAAACCCGCGGGAGGTCCGACACCTCAAATATCCGAAATCAAGTCACAATTCCAGTCTGGACAAACTACCGTCTCAAGCTGCAGGGGCCGTGTACCATGGATTTGACAAAGTGAGATGAGCGCCCGCGAAATTTAAAATTAGAAATTTCAGGTTTCCTTTCGACAACGTCACATGTGAATTGACCTTCGAGTCTTTCAAGTGAGCGATTTTTAAAATTTTCGAAAAGTCACGTAATTTGAGCTACAACACGGATGAAGTGAAAATGTCGTGGTCGTCAAACGGAGTGCAGAAAATGAGGGAGAAGATGGAGCTTGCTGACTACGAACTTGTCGAAATTGTCAACATCCGGAGAACCGAGGTGACCGCTTTGCGAACCGCGTCGCATCTTGCAGTTTAGGAGTATCCTGCCGGTTTCTGGCATGAGTTGACCATGAAGTTCCAGTTCAAACGAAGAGCTGGTTGGTACATTCTACAGGCATACCTACCGACCTATTTGACTATATGCATCTGTGAGTTTTTGAGAACGACACTCCACTTTACACTGACTGACAACTGACCACTTCTTCTCAAAAAGCTCAGCACTAATAGTAAAATTACCAAAATTTGGAAAGGTTACTCTTGTTTAGCGGGAAATTTGGCCCTTAACTAAGGTAATTTTCACTTGCTAGCTTCCTAGGGTCAGTTAAAGTTGAGAAAGAAAAAAAGATGAGATAAATATATGGTTAAAGTTTCAAGACACTAAAATCAATAATCAGAAAAATCAATATTTTCCAGCATGGATTTCGTTTGCTCTTGGATCGAAAGCTATCCCAGCCAGGACAATGTTAGGAGTTAACAGTCTACTCGCGATGACTTTTCAGTTCGGAAATATCATTCGAAATCTGCCGAGGGTTTCATACGTTAAGGTACGAATTTTGGATTTCAGAACTTCGATACACATATTGTTCTCTATGCTTCTGGGAAATTTATTTTAAACAACAGTGAAACACGAAAAAAGTATAGGGTATCTCCCCTCTCTCTCTCTCTCTCTCTCTCTCTCTCTCTCTCTCTCTCTCTCTCTCTCTCTCTTTCTCTCTCTCTCTCTCTCTCCCTCTCTAACTCTCTTTCTCTCTTCATATCTTTCTCTCTCTCTCTCTCTCTTTCTCTGTCTATCTATTACAATTCACCTCAGGCTATCGACGTGTGGATGCTCTCTTGCATGACATTCGTCTTCTGCTCACTTCTGGAGCTCGCCTGGGTAGGATTCCTTTCCCGGGAAGAAGACGTCACAATCCGCCATCAACCGAGCAGCCAGGTTGCACCAAAGCCGCTCACCGCCATTCCACAGTCGATGAGCGCCAGTAGCACTATTCATAGGTTCGGTTTGAATTTTGAATTTCGCGGGGTTTGAGGTCAAGGTTTACATGTGAGCTTCAATCTACAGTAATTTCCGTCCCTGATTTTAAAAAATGATGTCGCGGACCATCCGCGGGACCGCCGAAATCACTCGGCCAGTTTTTCTTTAAACAAGTTCCAAGTTACGCATCCAAGTGTTTGGCAGATATTACGCAGAGGTGCGCGACCTCCCGCGGGTTTCGCCGATCTCCCACATTTTGTTCTATTACAACCATTCAGAAGACACAAATCGCCCAAAAACGAAGAAGAGTCTCATCTTCTGAACCTTCGTGACAATGACTACGGGTACATACCTCCAGGGTTCGGTCTCAATGGGAACCTTACGAATGCTTTGATTTCCTTTTCTGCTAGGTAAGTTTTTTTTTAGAAGTTTTTGAACGGTTAACTTTCGAACTTTTTCTATTTCTCAACATCAGTAAAAAAAAGTTACTTGTTTCGTGAAACCATTTTTCCATACTTCTGGTTCGAATTCGTGCATGTTAGCCAGAACTTTTCCTCATTTTAGCTCTATTCCATGTTTCATCGTTATTTCAATCGGGTTTATTCTCTTTTAAGCCAATGCCATTCTAGATAAGTCTACAGAATTTCCTCATTCACATAAAGTACCTTGAAACTTACAACATACTGTAGTTTCTTTAAACAGGGTACTGTAAAAGTTTCTACTGTATCCGATTTATCCTGATTTCATGTTTTCAGGGGTTAGACTGGGTTTGGGTTTGAATGTATGGAAACTGTAATGATATTTCAGATGTCACCATGAGATTAAAACATTTCGCTTCAAAAATTAAATTAAGTAAATAACATAACTTTTGTTATTTCCAATTGAATTTGTGTGGGATCATTCTTTGCATGCAATTCAATCAAGATTTCTGTTTGCTCACTTATAATTTTAATGTTCTGTTTGAAACGTATTTTGAGAAGGTTTTGGATATGAATTACTACATAACAATAACTACTTCTAGGTGTTCTTGTGAAGCAAACGTCGTCAATATGAAGCTAGAAGAGGCCGAGACCATTCCATCATCTGCCAGCGGTCTTTCCAGGTGCAATCGATAATCCTTCCGGGAAATCAATCGATATTTTCAGAAAGCAGCGCCGCGAGCACCTAGCACACAAGATCGACCAGCTCTCAGTCTTTCTCTTTCCATTTCTCTTTGTTCTATTCAATATTGCCTACTGGCAACACTACCTACGTGTATGATTGATTACTTTCTCAGAGCCTCAGGATTTACTTGGAACGGGTCCAAAACCATTTTGCGCAATAACAAAAAAGTCCATCTCGCAATACCCCAAATTCGCTTTTTTCTGCCCCTCAACGAATAAATTATTGTTTCTTTTTTGTGTTACCTCAACGGCTGCGGTGACGTCATTCATTGGCAGAGTTCCAAGAGGAATAAGACGGTCTGGGTACTTGGCACATTCTGCGATCAGGTCGTCGTTGACGAAGCGAGACACGATTACGGTATCCGATGGTTTTGCCTGAACTCGTGGGAATGGGTGTGTAAAAGAGAGAGAAAGAGAAAGAGAGAGGGGGGAGAGAGAGAGGGAGAGAGAGAGAGGGAGAGAGAGGAGAGAGAGAGAGAAGAGAGAGAGAGAGAAGAGAGAGAGAGAGAGAGAGAGAGAGAGAGAGAGAGAGAGAGAGAGAGAGAGAGAGAGAGAGAGAGAGAGAGAGAGAGATAGAGAAAGAAAGAGAGAAAGAAAGAGAGAGAGAGAGAAAGAGAGAGAGAAAAAGAGAGAGAGAAAAAGAGAGAGAAAAAACTCACCCAGTAACTAAACATAACGGGTACCGTACTAACACACTGTAAATTGACCCCAGCTTCATTCATGCATTTAATCCTTTCCTCCGTATCGAAACAATTCTTTTGGACCACTCTGAATTACAAAATTCAAGCCCAGAAAAGTTACAATACACTTTTATGTTTCAATTTCATCTGAAATAGATTCTAAGATTTTTTAAAAATGATCACAAGTTTATCACGGAATGTTCTATTCTATTAATACAAGGCTATTCCGGTCACAAAGTGCTCCCGGGGTCTGCTCTCAGTTCATAGGCATCGACTCGAGGAAGCGCATCGTGTCCAGGATGTGCGAAGCCAATTTTCAATTCTTTCAATCCGCGCGCTGCTGCGCGGCATCAATTCTCTCAATTCAGATATTTAAACGTGTCCCCCCAACGTGGCCGTTTCGCCATTGGACACAAGGTGTTTCCACAGCTGTTTCTCATCTCATAGGCGTCGTATCAAGACGAACTATACACCATTCAGAAGCTCTAGCTCACGCGGATGTGCGTGTCAAGTGTTAGCTCGATATGACCTCGCTGCAACATGACAACAAAATAAAAAATGATTGGGTGTGCGAAAGGTGGAAAAAGAGAAAAAACATTGGTTTTCTGCTATTGGTGATCACGGCTTGAAATTTTGCAGCGATTAAAACTGATGTGAGAAGCTACAGCGTGTATGAAAAAAACGTCATGTTGTGCTTTTTTTGCTGATTTTCTAGGTATTTTTGAGAATGACAAAACTTCTGAAACAAAAGGTTTTATTCACATTCAGATACATATTTCCTGAAAATTTCAGCTCAATCCGTCCACGAGCTCTCGAGTTATGTCCATTGAACGAAAATGGGCCTGTATAAAAATAACGTCATGTTCATTAAAAATCAAGATAACGAAAACAGAACACTGAGAAATCAAATTTCTCTTAATGAACAGTCATTTTAAGAATCCTTAGAATGAAAAAATCATGTTTTGTAGAGGTTTACAAAAACTTAGAAGCCTGAAGAGCAGAAATTGTCATTTTTTGCTTCAAAGAGCCTTATGAGCTTCTTTCAGTTGATAGACTATTCAATTTTGTCACAAACTGATGTGAACATGTAACTCTACGTTTCTTATGATGTTACACAGCCCTACAAAGTGCCTTTCATTCTAGAAAATCAGTATTCTCATCCGCATACTGTACTTCCCTCACTTGGCACGTGTTCATCGGGCCATAGTCCAACCCAAAAATGAAACTTCTTCGGGCAGAACATTGGAAAGGTGAGAAGATGCTCTTTTTGAACAATTTGTTATGTTTTCACTGATCATAGCATTTCAATAAGCGTTTTATTAGAAGTCTAATATTGAACCGTCAAAAATGGCTTGAAAGACGGTAAAATTCGCATGGTTATTCTTTTATCTGTCATTCAATGCTTGTTGAATAGCTGTGATCAGTGAAAACCTAACAAAGTGTTTGAAGAGAGCTTCTTCTAACATTTCCAATGTTCTGTCCGAAGAAGTTCCATTTTTGGGCTGGACTATGGCCCGATGAACACGTGCCAAGTGAGGGAAGTACAGTATGCGGATGAGAATATTGATTTTCAAGAATGAAAGGCATGTTGTAGGGCTGTGTAACATCATAAGAAATGTAGAGTTACATGTTCACATCAGTTTGTGACAAAATTGAATAGTCTATCAGCTGAAAGAAGCTCATATGGCTCTTTGGAGCAAAAAATAACAATTTCTGCTCTCCAGGCTTCTAAGTTTTTGTAAACCTCTACAAAACATGATTTTTTTATTCTAAGGATTAATAAAATGATTGTTCATCAAGAGAAATTCGATTTCTCAGTGTTCTGTTTTCGTTATCTTGGTTTTCAATGAACATGACATTATTTTTATACAGGCCCATTTTCGTTCAATGGACATAACTCGAGAGCTCGTGGACGGATTAAGTTGAAATTTTCAGGAAATGTGTATCTGAATGTAATCAAGAACTTTTGCGTCAGAAGTTTTTGTTATTCTCAAAAATACCTAGAAAATCAGCAAAAAAGCACAACATGACGTTTTTTTTATACACACTGTATAACTAAAGAAGGTACTAGGGCCACGCAGTGCTCCGGTAAATGACTTGTATTAAAATTGAAGTCAGAACCTTAACCCTTCGGTTGTTGACGTTTTCTGGGTTGAAAGAAAAGGCGAGAGAGAAATGAAAAATAAACCTAAAAAGTTGTCCATTCTTGATCATATGAGTAGTCCCATCATCTCTGTGCTCCAAACGGACAAAACCACCGTATCCGAATTGCTGAAACAGACGTCTCAGAAAAATTATCTCTAATATTTTCTATCACTTTCGATCGTTTCGCTGAAATCAACCCGATTTAACCGAAAACGATAGTTTTTATCATTATAACTGTTCGTTCTCAATTTTTTCAAAATTGCTCACCTTCTCAAAGTCCGGGATATTCTTGGGCAATGCGTGTGCATGAACGTCAATTTTCTTGAAGTTGGATGCTAAAAACTGTCGATTTTCCGTGCTTTTTCGAAGATTTCTAATGTATTACGGTATCTACAACTACGAATATCTAAAAAGTCAATAGAACGTGCGGTTTTGATCCGAATTTCATTCTTTTCCTTCTTGATCGAATTTTTTTAAAACTGTTATCTATAAAATCATCTAAAATTTGTTTCTTTGTGCAAAATTCAAGTAAAAAATGAAAAAACTCACTTTTGGTAAATTTGCAGTCGTGCGACATGGTCGAGTGTTGTTGGTTGTGTAGATTGATTGTGGGTGATACCGTGTGACGTCATCGATCATAACTGATGGTAGGTCAAATGATGCTCTGACTTACGAATAAATGAAATTTGTTCCTTCTTTAAAAAAAAAACACTGGATCTACAGTAACGATCTGATAGAAATTTTTCCCCTACAGTAACCCTTGGATTTACTCTCATTACAGTAACATCTCCAGTCTACCTTTCCATACCTCATATTTTTGCTCTCATCGGCTGCAGTAGCTATAACCATCCTCCAGTTCATATACAGTAATCACATATCTCATAGTCATGATTGCAACCGCTTGAGTGTAGTCTACTGTAATCTTTTTGAAATCTTGAAGTCACAGTTACTTTCCCATCATTTTGATACAGTGAACACTCTTTCTTCTCTACAGTTTATCATAATTTGTGGAACTGTGTCGTTCATAATAATCAAATTGAGCCAGAGGCAACAAAACGCCAGAAGACAAGCTGAAAACTGCGATTCCAATAGAAATCTGCAAATGTTTGGGAGATAAGGAGTTACGCCATATTTGTACTTTGCACGTGTAAATTTTGCTGTACCGTAACGTGTAACGTCTAGTCACTCCCATCTTGAGATGTAAGTTCCTATACCCATACAGCTCTAGGTACTCCAAAACTTTTCGTGGACCGGCATTGGACCGTAGATGGGCGACATTCGTCCCGGACATGTGTCGCCCAATTACAGTCCAATGCCGGTCCATTTACGGTCCGATGCCGGTCCGGTCCATGTGTCGCCCGTCCGCAGTCCATGTGTCGCTCATTTACGGTCCGTTGCCGGTCCGGTCCATGTGTCGCCCGGCCCATGTGTCGCCCAGTCCATGTGTCGCCCATTTACGATCCAATGCCGGTCCAAATTTGACACGCAGCGCACTCTCCCGGCCACCGGTCCATGTGTCGCCCATCTACAGTCCATCTGTCGCCCGGTCCATCT
>OZ022252.1:6833807-6916787 GCA_963978915.1 Caenorhabditis parvicauda
TGACGTTCAGCTTTTCACTACAACCAGGCCGAACAGGTAAAGTGAAAAGCTCACTCAATTGATTGATCTGTTCGTTGCTCTTGGGCTGAGCCTGCTCTCCGAGTGGGTCATAGTCGGCTATCCTTCCGACCGTCCGTTGTGGACTTGCTCCATTGCTTGACGATGTTGGTGGTACGACAGCATTAGACATCGTCTGGGCCGCGACGAACCCTTGGATACTTCCGGTCGGGGAAACTTCTGGAATTTTCTCATTTTTCAAATTCAATTATCGGAAAATCAAGGGGCTTCCAACATTAAACCATCCAGTATGTATGAATAAGAGTGAGAATTTCATTGATGCTCATCGTCATGAATAATCTTCATTCGTCAGAAAAACCGTCTTCATCTAAATTTTCGAAAATCTGAATTCAGAACCGATAAAAATACTAAAGAGAATACTACCGTTTCGCAAACTGTTCACCTCCAGGTTTCGTTCCTTTCAAGTAGGATCTTACAATTTTCCGACGAACATTTGAAGAAACACTAATTGTCTTCTAAATCTCACCTTGACTCGCTTCAATTTCCGTCGGCCTCAGCTCCTCTTGCTTCCTTTTCTTGTCCAGTTCACCGTGATAGCTGATGTTTGATTGGACCTTAATCATTTCCATATTCCGAGGTTTAGTAGTACAGTGGTATTAATTTCCAACCCATTTCTCCCTCCTCGGACCTCACATGTTGTAATTTGCACAATCACACATCTCCCTGTTTACCTGTAGGACGCACATATCTAGCAAAAAGTCTGACCGATTTCAAACGCGCGCCAGTCGCATTTTTGTGAAATGAGTACGGTAGGCCTACCTTAGGGTCGGGACTCTCCCAACGAACAGTTAGATCTTTGTGGATTTAAATTATTATTCTTACTTTCAGTCCATTGAAATTAATGGCTCATTACGTAAATCGTTCTTGTATTTCAAGGCAAAACTGCTACGGTACTAAGTACCCGATTTACGGAGGCCAGACTTTTTTACAGGTAAAGAAAGCTATGTGTGTAGTACGGGAGTGGAGACTCTGCACTCTCCATGTTAAAAGCACTCTCTTGCGAGCGACGCCTGCGTCTAGCCATACTACTCGCTCTCTCGCTGCTTTCCAAAAAATGACCGTAGTTGTCTACACTCTCTCACCTTCCACCTAACTTAGTAGCTTGAGCAATAAGTTGTTAATCATTCAATCATTCAGTTTGAGTTTTTTTCGAGAATAGATCACTTCTTAACACATTTTTGTGTTTCATGATCAAATTGAAATCTTGAAACTGCTTATGCTAAGTTTTTCCTGTAAACAATGCAACAGTCATATGAATCGTTTACACCATTTGTTTACATGTAGGCTTACACGGTCTACAATTTTTGTAATGACCTGGTTGTAACTGGTCGAATCTTAGCTTTGTACCTAACTGGTGCTCGCCAAGCCTTAAATTTGAGAGGTGTTCATAACTATTGTATATCGCGATAAATGAAAAATTGTTCATGTTTCAGATGACTGTTTCGTTATAAATCACCAGTGATAGACATAATGACAAAAAACCAGCATTGCACCACGGGACTTAACTGACATTTTACTGATCAATATGAAAATCTAGTGAAAAAGATCTGAAAGTAACCTGTGTATTCTTCTTCAACCGTTCCATCTCCGGATCATCAGCAATTTCGATTTTTGTACCGCGCATCTTTTCATACTCGGCGTGATATTGGATCTGGGAATTCCTGATTAAATGTTGTTTAATGTCAACCCGTGGATACTTCCCAAGCTGACATGACTTCGAAGATTAAAACATCAGATTTAAAATTTTCAAGGTTTTTTTTTTCATATTTTTCATATTATTGTGTTTACAAAGAAATTCTTCAAACTTGTTTAAAGGATTTTGTTCACTACTTCGAAATTTTTATTTTCATCAATTTTGTTTCTATTTCGCGAATTAAATTGACCTTATTCTTCTCGATATCAAACTTTCAGTGTTTAGACTCTAAAACATTTATTGCGGTCATTAGCTGTGCATGCAGCTGGGCATAAGGCTGGTGTGAAAAATAGGTGTGTGTATTAAGCTGTGATAGCTCTGAACGATGATGAGCTGGGCATTGGGGTGTGTATCAGATGTGCACTGGGTGGGTATAGGCTGTGATAGCTCTGAACGATGATGAGCTGGGCATTGGGGTGTGTATCAGATGTGCACTGGGTGGGTATAGGCTGTGATAGCTCTGAACGATGATGAGCTGGGCATTGGGGTGTGTATCAGATGTGCACTGGGTGGGTATAGGCTGTGATAGCTCTGAACGATGATGAGCTGGGCATTGGGGTGTGTATCAGATGTGCACTGGGTGGGTATAGGCTGTGATAGCTCTGAACGATGATGAGCTGGGCATTGGGGTGTGTATCAGATGTGCACTGGGTGGGTATAGGCTGTGATAGCTCTGAACGATGATGAGCTGGGCATTGGGGTGTGTATCAGATGTGCACTGGGTGGGTATAGGCTGTGATAGCTCTGAACGATGATGAGCTGGGCATTGGGGTGTGTATCAGATGTGCACTGGGTGGGTATAGGCTGTGATAGCTCTGAACGATGATGAGCTGGGCATTGGGGTGTGTATCAGATGTGCACTGGGTGGGTATAGGCTGTGATAGCTCTGAACGATGATGAGCTGGGCATTGGGGTGTGTATCAGATGTGCACTGGGTGGGTATAGGCTGTGATAGCTCTGAACGATGATGAGCTGGGCATTGGGGTGTGTATCAGATGTGCACTGGGTGGGTATAGGCTGTGATAGCTCTGAACGATGATGAGCTGGGCATTGGGGTGTGTATCAGATGTGCACTGGGTGGGTATAGGCTGTGATAGCTCTGAACGATGATGAGCTGGGCATTGGGGTGTGTATCAGATGTGCACTGGGTGGGTATAGGCTGTGATAGCTCTGAACGATGATGAGCTGGGCATTGGGGTGTGTATCAGATGTGCACTGGGTGGGTATAGGCTGTGATAGCTCTGCACGATGATGAGCTGGGCATTGGGGTGTGTATCAGATGTGCACTGGGTGGGTATAGGCTGTGATAGCTCTGAACGATGATGAGCTGGGCATTGGGGTGTGTATCAGATGTGCACTGGGTGGGTATAGGCTGTGATAGCTCTGAACGATGATGAGCTGGGCATTGGGGTGTGTATCAGATGTGCACTGGGTGGGTATAGGCTGTGATAGCTCTGAACGATGATGAGCTGGGCATTGGGGTGTGTATCAGATGTGCACTGGGTGGGTATAGGCTGTGATAGCTCTGAACGATGATGAGCTGGGCATTGGGGTGTGTATCAGATGTGCACTGGGTGGGTATAGGCTGTGATAGCTCTGAACGATGATGAGCTGGGCATTGGGGTGTGTATCAGATGTGCACTGGGTGGGTATAGGCTGTGATAGCTCTGAACGATGATGAGCTGGGCATTGGGGTGTGTATCAGATGTGCACTGGGTGGGTATAGGCTGTGATAGCTCTGAACGATGATGAGCTGGGCATTGGGGTGTGTATCAGATGTGCACTGGGTGGGTATAGGCTGTGATAGCTCTGAACGATGATGAGCTGGGCATTGGGGTGTGTATCAGATGTGCACTGGGTGGGTATAGGCTGTGATAGCTCTGAACGATGATGAGCTGGGCATTGGGGTGTGTATCAGATGTGCACTGGGTGGGTATAGGCTGTGATAGCTCTGAACGATGATGAGCTGGGCATTGGGGTGTGTATCAGATGTGCACTGGGTGGGTATAGGCTGTGATAGCTCTGAACGATGATGAGCTGGGCATTGGGGTGTGTATCAGATGTGCACTGGGTGGGTATAGGCTGTGATAGCTCTGAACGATGATGAGCTGGGCATTGGGGTGTGTATCAGATGTGCACTGGGTGGGTATAGGCTGTGATAGCTCTGAACGATGATGAGCTGGGCATTGGGGTGTGTATCAGATGTGCACTGGGTGGGTATAGGCTGTGATAGCTCTGAACGATGATGAGCTGGGCATTGGGGTGTGTATCAGATGTGCACTGGGTGGGTATAGGCTGTGATAGCTCTGAACGATGATGAGCTGGGCATTGGGATGTGTATCAGATGGGCACTGGGTGGGCATAGGCTGTGATAGCTCTGAACGATGATGAGCTGGGCATTGGGATGTGTATCAGATGTGCACTGGGTGGGCATAGGCTGTGATAGCTCTGAACGATGATGAGCTGGGCATTGGGATGTGTATCAGATGGGCACTGGGTGGGCATAGGCTGTGATAGCTCTAAACGATGATGAGCTGGGCATTGGGATGTGTATCAGATGGGCACTGGGTGGGCATAGGCTGTGATAGCTCTGAACGATGATGAGTTGTGCATTGGGATGTGTATCAGATGGGCACTGGGTGGGCATAGGCTGTGATAGCTCTGAACGATGATGAGCTGGGCATTGGGATGTGTATCAGATGGGCACTGGGTGGGCATAGACTGTGATAGCTCTGAACGTTTATGAGCTGGGCATTGGGATGTGTATCAGATGGGCACTGGGTGGGCATAGACTGTGATAGCTCTGAACGTTGATGAGCTGGGCATTGGGATGTGTATCAGATGGGCACTGGGTGGGCATAGGCTGTGATAGCTCTGAACGTTGATGAGCTGGGCATTGGGATGTGTATCAGATGGGCACTGGGTGGGCATAGGCTGTGATAGCTCTGAACATTGATGAGCTGGGCATTGGGATGTGTATCAGATGGGCACTGGGTGGGCATAGGCTGTGATAGCTCTGAACGTTGATGAGCTGGGCATTGGGATGTGTATCAGATGGGCACTGGGTGGGCATAGGCTGTGATAGCTCTGAACGTTGATGAGCTGGGCATTGGGATGTGTATCAGATGGGCACTGGGTGGGCATAGGCTGTGATAGCTCTGAACGTTGATGAGCTGGGCATTGGGATGTGTATCGGATGGGCATATGGCGTGTACTGGGTGGGCATTAGGCTGTACTAATCGGCGAAACCCGCGACAGGTCAACGCAAGGATGGAATGATACAGCGCGCACATTTGATCGGGTTAGCTTCGCATCTCTCTTCGAAAGATGTTGAGCAACTATGATCATCTGATCATGGGATGCAAATCCCACCATTTTTGGAACTGGCGAGATCTACATCTCCATGATCATCTGATCATGAAGGTGTAGATGATCATCCGATCTACACCGCCATGATCACCTGATCATGAAGATGTAGTTGTAGATGATCATCAGATCTACATCCCCATGATCACCTGATCATGAAGATGTGGATGTAGATGATCATCCGATCTACATCCCCATGATCACCTGATCATGAAGATGTGGATGATTATCTCATCATGGGGATCGTGATGATGTAGATGATCGTCCGATCATGAGGGCGTAGATGACACTATTTTTGTTCTGGCCTACGTTATAACGGCGAGGGTTACTTGTTATAACGGCGAGGGTTACTTGTTATAACGGCGAGGGTTACTTGTTATACCGGCGAGGGTTACTTGTTATAACGGCGAGGGTTACTTGTTATACCGGCGAGGGTTACTTGTTATACCGGCGAGGGTTACTTGTTATACCGGCGAGGGTTACTTGTTATACCGGCGAGGGTTACTTGTTATACCGGCGAGGGTTACTTGTTATACCGGCGAGGGTTACTTGTTATACCGGCGAGGGTTACTTGTTATACCGGCGAGGGTTACTTGTTATACCGGCGAGGGTTACTTGTTATACCGGCGAGGGTTACTTGTTATACCGGCGAGGGTTACTTGTTATACCGGCGAGGGTTACTTGTTATACCGGCGAGGGTTACTTGTTATACCGGCGAGGGTTACTTGTTATACCGGCGAGGGTTACTTGTTATACCGGCGAGGGTTACTTGTTATACCGGCGAGGGTTACTTGTTATACCGGCGAGGGTTACTTGTTATACCGGCGAGGGTTACTTGTTATACCGGCGAGGGTTACTTGTTATACCGGCGAGGGTTACTTGTTATACCGGCGAGGGTTACTTGTTATACCGGCGAGGGTTACTTGTTATACCGGCGAGGGTTACTTGTTATACCGGCGAGGGTTACTTGTTATACCGGCGAGGGTTACTTGTTATACCGGCGAGGGTTACTTGTTATACCGGCGAGGGTTACTTGTTATACCGGCGAGGGTTACTTGTTATACCGGCGAGGGTTACTTGTTATACCGGCGAGGGTTACTTGTTATACCGGCGAGGGTTACTTGTTATACCGGCGAGGGTTACTTGTTATACCGGCGAGGGTTACTTGTTATACCGGCGAGGGTTACTTGTTATACCGGCGAGGGTTACTTGTTATACCGGCGAGGGTTACTTGTTATACCGGCGAGGGTTACTTGTTATACCGGCGAGGGTTACTTGTTATACCGGCGAGGGTTACTTGTTATACCGGCGAGGGTTACTTGTTATACCGGCGAGGGTTACTTGTTATACCGGCGAGGGTTACTTGTTATACCGGCGAGGGTTACTTGTTATACCGGCGAGGGTTACTTGTTATAACGGTGGGCATGCATATTTCGTCTGATACACAGCTAGTGACCGCAAAAAATGTTTTAGAGGAAATATTTAGATAATTTTAAATATTCTTATTAATTTTCCCATTTTTTTCAAAAATGCTCACATTACTCTGAAGCCTCGTATTCTCAGCGATCCTCCTCATTTCTGGTGTGTCTGCGACCACAGATGCCACAGTTTTTGGGTAGTGTCTGAAATTTTTGATGTTCTGTTAAGTTGCGTCAGTGTATGCAGTCTAGACAAAACATATTCGTCTATATCATCAGTTACTGAAGAAAATAGTGATCTGAATTCAAATAAAGTCCACAAGGCTTCACAAGCTGCGTTATTGTATTTCTGTTTTGGTAATCTATTTCAGACTGCTCAAGGTGTACCTTTCTACTGAATTTCTGTTTTGTGTTCCACCACTTTATTTCTTTAATTTTTCTTACAAGTCTATTATTGACCAAATATAGATGTTTACCAAATCCGAACTGCAGAAAAGACTTACGGTTCACAGTAAGGTTTCTTGTCGTACCCTTTGTAGTTCTTCATGTTCAGGATCATACCGCAAACAGTGCATTTGAAGCAAAGTTTGTGCCAGACCTGCAATTTTGGCGATTTGGTGAGCAATTGCACCATTATTGGTGTCATGCACTCTGGGTTAACACCCTCAAACTTGGGTAATTGAACCAAAGTATCATTTTAACTTTTCTTATGGTAAGATTCGGGAAAATGTTTCTTTGAGATACTGTATGAACAAGAGAAGAATGGATGTTAATTACATACCTTGTCGAGACACTTCAACTCCTCGATCGGGTATACCGACTTACCGCACTCCTCCCGAGCACACTTTTTGCTCATCTGAAAAGTTGATGTAGAAATTTGAAGAAAGAGAGAGAGAGAGAGAGAGAGAGAGAGAGAGAGAGAGAGAGAGAGAGAGAGAGGAAGAGAGAGAGAGAGAGAAATAGAGAGAGAGAGAGAGAGAGAGAGAGAGAGAGAGAGAAAGAGAGAGAGGGGGGAAGAGATACAGGGAGACAGACAGAGATTGCGAAAAAAGTAAAACCTGTTTCCATCGATTCAAAATGTTTTCAATCAGCGAAAACTAGAATCTATCAAGTGATTTGGAGGAAAGATATTTCTGACTCATAAGAAAAGTTGCCAATTGTTAGAAGGCTGATGTGATGAATCACAGGTGCGGTATGAGAGTTGATGTTGAAAGAGAGAGGTCAGAGAGTCAGAGAAAAACCAGGAGATCACATTATTGAGGTGCAGGTCAAAACTATAACTTGCAAGGGAATTTCAAAATGTTGCTATTTCTAGAGACACATAGAAGTTCAGGATGAAATGGTTTCTGCTTATATAGGAACGCAAGATATTTCTATTCTACCGTAGTCAATCGCTAACGAGACCTTTTGTTGGTTCAGAGTCGTGCGCCTTCAAACGCGTTGTTGATTAACTATTGAAGATGGGAAGTTTCTAATATTAAATTTTACTCTCGTGGTGTTTAAATTGAAGTAATCAGTCATCAACGAGACTTTAGACAATATCAAAGCATGCACATTCAATTGCAAGTTCGTTAACACTGAAATGTAGAGAAATAAAGAATGAGCCTATGGTTCCTCCATAATAAATTTGTCGCCGGAACGTCGCCTTCGTGTCGCTTTTTGGTTAGGCTAACCGAATGGCGACCGGAAGGCGACGTTCCGGCGACACTTTCAAGGATCGCCATTACGTACTGGTGACGTACCGGCGACAGAAATTGCGACGTACCGGCGACAACAATGCGATGTACTAGCGACAACAATGCGACGTACTGGCAACAAAAATCCGACGTTCTGGCGTCCAGAAGGCTACGTACTAGCAACTAACTCAGTTGATTCTAAAATAAAATGAGAAACAATAATCAACGTTTTATCATTAACAAGTGAAAAAGAATACAATAAAATGTACTTTACTCACTATTGCCTTCTTTATGGTTCACCTTCTTGTCGGCGTCTTCTCGCTTGCATCCTTTTCAAATATCGACCCCTGAAAAATAAAATCAATACAGTATGACAACTGGAGCTACTGTTTAAGGTCATCGAGAAAGAATAAGAATGAGCCCCTTTAAAAATTTGCCTGTACGTTTTTCGCTAAGGTGATTGAGATTAATGAGCGCGTAACTGTTTTTACCAAAGTAACGGGTCGGAGTTCAACGGAATCTTTTTTTAATAATAATATTTTCCTAGATAATTCAATTTGAATCTCCGATTGAAAATCACGCAAAAAAAGACATAACTTTGCGAGCGAAACTTTTCGAGCTTTGTGGAAAATGATAACGATTTGTAATTTCAAGCATCAATTTTTCGAAATCTATCAGCTGGAAATCGACACCATATTTCAGAAAAACATTATCATCAACTGAAAAAATACCTTGCGAAAGTATCCCACATATGATGACCTTCATCATCTTCCTCGAGGATGCTGTACCAGGGTTGTATTCGGCATCTGAATTTGTGAATTCAGAGTCTTACGTCTATTCAATAGTAATAAGTTTTACATAATTGTGGTTTGGGAGTGGTTTATGGAGTGTAAATCATTTATCGACGTGTTATGAAGAGAATCAAATGCTTGCTAAACCGATATATCTCAGTGCACAATGTGTTTTTAATCTTTTGAATAGTCTAAATCGAACTCTAAACATTTCATTCAGCTAATGATAATTAATCCAATGAGGCTTCTATCAAAAACTGTAAACATAATATAAGAACGTTGATAACTTTCAAGAACGACAACAGTTCACAGTTTGGTAAAAATCATTCGAAAACTGAATTCAAAAGTGGAATTAGGATTGTTCGAAATTAATAACGAAGTTGAAGAGTCCAGAAGTAAACTTTTTCAAAACCGAAATCAAAAGCTACAAAAATGTTCTTAACATCTGACTAATACGCCAGTTTCATACTTTTAACAATGTTTTCAAAACTAACCATTATTCTTGTGGACGTCTTCGAACGCGTCAATCCAGTACATCTTCACGGCCTTTGCTCCAGAATCACCATCAACGTCAACATAGAACTGCTCGCTTCCAACTTCTATTGGTACTTTCGCATCTTCTTTCTCTGGTCTGAATGGTTTTATAATGTTTCATTGGGATTTTATATTTTCATGATGTTTTGAAAACAAGTAATTCCATTACGAAACTATGGGGAATAGTGAAGCTGCTAATTTTCAAAACATTAATTATTCCCGTAACAAGTGTTAATAAGACTACCTACTTCGATTCCAAGAACAATAAACTCACTCGTCACCGCCTACCCATTGCTCTTGGTTGACAACAAATTGTCCAGAAGGTTCGGCCTTGATTTCCGCCTTTCCACTGTCCGCAGAACGACTCTCAACAACCTTCGCCTTCTCGGTTTTCACGTCAACTTTATCTTCGAAGTTGTCTTCTGAAAAAAATAAAATAGGATCATACTTGAAGTTGGTGATTACTTTCAACACTACAGCGAAAAATCGGGGATCAGTAAAAATTTTCAAATGTATTTTTCGTGGGCCTAAACTAAAATCACTGTACTTCGAGTTGAAAACAACTATACATACTCAGAACATGAATGAGAATGATGATTAATTTTTTTCTATTCACTTACATTAGAAAACAAACTTTTGAGCGCAAATGAACATTTAAAAAAAGATGTAAGCGAAAATATTGAAAATAAAAATATGAAATGGGTAAGACTGTGCACCATTTGCAACAACTGCGCGCTTGCAAACCGATTTACGCAGCGATGTGTCGCTAGTACGTCACCGTCTTGTCGCCGATACGTCGCCCCCCTGGATAGGCTTCCTTATTCATTTCCATATGTCGTGAGGAAGGCGACGTACCGGCGACACGACCGAGACGTTCCGGCGACCATGTGGCGACGTCGTTGGTACGCGACGTACCGACGACAATGAGGCAACGTAATGGCGATGGGGTACGTAATGGCGACAGGAAGCCGACGTTCCGGCAACAAAATAATTATGGAGTTCGTTTGCCGTAGTGTACTGCACATATCTAGCGAAAAGTCTGACCAATTTCAAACGCGCGCCAGTCGCGTTTTTGTAAAATGAGTTCGGTATGGTCGGCACTCTCGCAACTAACCTTTAGATCTTTGTGGATTTAAATTATTTTTTATTTTCAGTCCATTCTGAAATTAAAGGCTCATTACGTAAATCGTTCTTGTATTTCAAGGCGAAACTGCTACGGTACTAAGTACCCGATTTACGGAGGTCAGACTTTTTTACAGGTAGAGGAAGCTATGTGTACTGACGATGAGCTACACGGCCTCAAGCAATCGTCATCAACAAGACATTCGACAATCTCAACCAATGCTCCTTCAACTGTCGGTATACTAATTCAGGTTGCAATGCTCTTCTGGGACGTTGGCAGTAAATCCAATAAAAATTTGGGATATGTGGATGAACGTCGGTCGATCGGACGTTGGGCAAAATGGATTGTGTAACGTTTTAGTTTAAACACACTCGGCAACCAAACCAAAAGAAACCAAGTGGGAGAGAGGGAGCTCGCTGACTGCACACAAGAACGACGCACCGGGCAGCTGTTGGGTCCTGGTCAGCGGTGGTGTGACAACGAGTACACCCTCAGGGATCTCTGATACACCAAATAGACGCGCCGAGGTGAGAGAACAGTAGCGAAAATGAGAGGGCACAGAGACAAATGCCCGGTAATAGAATTTTTTGTGTAGGTTTACGGGGGGGGGGAATCGATATTCTCCTATCATTGTTCCGTATTACTTTTTCATTTTCAATCTAGACGTGTCTAACGTAATTTGAAAATACCGAGTTCTGGTTCATCTGGCAAATCAGAATGAAAAGAAAAGAGTTGAGCGGAAGAGCAATGCTATTTTGACGGAAGGCAGAGAAAAACGGAATTCCGCCCAATTCGGTGAAAGATGATTAGGAGACATTTACTCAATTGAGATACCACAGGTAATCTGTCAAACATCTGAACTATGGTTTGAATACAAAATGCCAAAATATGACAATATTTGAGAAATAATTATGATTTTTCTGTAGACATTATCAAGAACGAAACAACCATCGTTTCGAAAATTAATCATCTTCTCAACTGATTATTAGAAAAAATCTTGAGACACGAAATGTGAGGAAAGTGTAGTGAAAATTGGGTTGAGACCACCCACGAAGCTAATAAGAACACTTGGAAACTCAATGAAGTTGTGTAACATAGTGTGGAAAAGTCTTGCGGATCTCACATAGCTTCCTCTACCTGTAAAAAAATCTGGCCTCCGTAAATCGGATACTTAGTACCGTAGCAGTTTCTCCTTGAAACACAAGAACGATTAAGTGATGCGCCTTTAATTTCAATGAACTGTAAGTAAGAATAATAATTTAAATCCACAAAGATCTAACTGTTCGTTGTGAGAGTTACCGTACTCATTCTGCAAAATCGAGATTAGAGCGCGTTTGAAAACGGCCATGCTTCTAGCGATATATGTGGATCTGATTACATAGTAATTTTCGTGTGCTTAAAGGGACGGAGCGAGCAGTGAACCAAGAGTTCTGAGAATTGAAAAACTATTCAGGGAAAATGTTGACTGAACTGACATGGGAACGTTAACAAAACACGAAGTTGGAAGGTCTCATGTCTCCTAGCTCCAAATTTTTCTCGGATAGGCACAGGGTACGAAACGGGTAAAAAAAAGGTGTGGACACCCACAGGACCGTTTTGCGCCCAAAAACCGCCTGGGAAAAAATTGGAGAAGGTTCTTCAACATAGTAAAGACGATAGAAACGGGCTCAAAAAATTTGGAGCTGGCCGATTTTCAAAAAGCTAGAACCGCATGTTACTACTTCAGATTAAAATTAGAGAAAAACTGAACGGCAAGTTACTCCCAAGGTTATTCTGACAGAGTTTAGACATGAGTAAATGTGTTAAGCAGGAAAAGTAATGAAGTTTTCATGCAGAAAATTTTTGCGCATCTTTGGAATAAAAGGATGAACTACCACATAATTTTTTATACATTAGGAAAAAAACGCTTTGCTAGTTTTAAAACTGAAATATCTCACTTATGAGCGTGCATAAATGTTTCTTTATACAAAATGTATCATTTTGTCTGCACAACACAACTGGCGTTAGCTACCAACGGTTGTCACAAACAATGTGCAAACACCGACATTCCCGACGATTAATACGTCCAAAACTCGGAATTCCGTAGGGGTTAAAAACATCAAAGGGGTGGACGAGGGTATGGAAAAAGAGCTACATAAACCCATTAACATCGAGAAACTAATTTATGAGGACGGGCACGGAAGAATGGTTCTCGACCTTTTTGTGTATGCGAATAAAACGATCGGAAGTGGACAAAAAAGAGGCAATTGATAGAAAAATCAATGCATTTTATTGAATGGGAAAGGTGCGGAAAGAGAAAGAGAGAGAGAGAGAGAGAGAGAGAGAGAGAGAGAGAGAGAGAGAGAGAGAGAGAGAGAGAGAGAGATAGAGAGAGAGAGAAAGAGAGAGAGTGAGAGAGTGAGAGAGAGAGAGAGAGAGAGAGCAGGAAACACGATTACGTATGCCGAAATTCCTGTACATAAATATAAATATGCTTTTTAATTAAGCCTTAACATGCAAAGAGACTTTGAATGGACTTCGTTTTTCAAAAACCATTTTCACGTAATGTTGAAACATTAAAAATTTAAAACAGTTAAAAGCTATCAGAATTTATATGGAGCCGTTATGAGTTATTGACAGTGTAAAAAGAGTTTTCACAATTTCAGAAATGCCAGGGTTTTGTTGTGTAACTGTGACCAAATTCGAAAAGTCACTGAACTTGGCACTTTTTCAATAGTTATATGATTCATAACGTACAGAACATATCCTAGAGAAAAAAAACTAAAATTTTAAAAGTTGATAACATTGAAAATGTCGTGAAAGCAACGATGCCATTCTGTCTTACATGCTTACAAACATCTTTTATGGCATAAAAAACAAAGAATCAAGGTAGGAATGAGGTTTTGTTAGGGTAAAAAGCTGGAAGAAACCGGCCAAGAAAGCCTGAGCAAACAATGCTCTGAAGGTTGTTGAGCTTTGTGTTCAAAGTTCATCTTCGGTTTTTTGAGCACACGGCTCAATTTGTTACTTGATAGTGTCGGTAATGGGATGAATTCGTGGTAAGAAAAAAATTCAGTCTGTTTTGAATAGTTATCAGAAGTGGAAAAAAATATAGAACACACTGCGCTAAGCGTAGTAGAAAAGTGTCAGAACAAGCAGCGAGGGGAGGCGACCAATAAGCAGCGAGCACAAATCCCGCCCCTTCGTGAATACTGCACCAATGTAGATCAAATTTCAGTTACTGTAGTTAAAAAAAACTTTTTTCTCTGACATTTTTTTCAAAATTCATGATAAAAAGCTAGTTACGAAGGAAAATTTCATGATTTGCAACTTTTCGATAGCAATAGGTGGAAAAAATTTGCTTGTTGAGATGAAAAAATAAGACAAAGAAATGAAAAAATATTAATGTGCGAACGCGCCCTACAGTGCAACGCGTCTAATCGATAACGATCATCTATAGCTCGGTGTGGAACAGGTGATGATGGTGCATTCTCTACCACCTAGCCCAGCGAAGTTTAGTTATTGGTTAGTACATGACTCTATTTGTTACCTGATTGTGGTTGATTTGTGGTAAAAACGTAGCTTGAGATGAAAAAATACCAAAATTAGTCAAATTGAGATATATCGAGGAATTCAAAAGTGGATCTCTCAAACGGTAGGAACATTTCAACCACCAGTTCCCGTCATCCAACCTTCATACACCTTCTGGCAAGAGAGAGGAAGAGAGAGAGAGAGAGAGAGAGAGAGAGAGAGAGAGAGAGAGAGAGAGAGAGCAGGAAACACGATCACGTATGCCGAAATTCCTGTACATAAATATAATAAATATGTTTTTTAATTGAGCCTTAACATGCAGAAGGACTGAATTGACTGAGTTTTTCAAAAACCATTTTCACGTAATGTTGAAACATTAAAAATTTAAAACAGTTAAAAGCTATCAGAATTTATATGGAGCCGTTATGAGTTATTGACAGTGTAAAAAAAGTTTTCACAATTTCAGAAATGCCAGAGCTGAGATAGAGAGAGAGAGAGAGAGAGAGAGAGAGAGAGAGAGAGAGAAAGAGAGAGAGAGAGATGAAAAAACCAAAAACATCAAAAGTACACCGAAAATATGCATGCATGGTCAAAACAGTCAAGATGATAACATTGTATGTCACAAAAGTGATGCTCATTCCGCACATTTTGACTCTATTCTCACCAATTTTAGCCGCATATTTCGATGTAAATTGCTTGAACTGTACAAAAGATGAGAAACGGTAAGTAAACTACATGGTTGAAGAATATCCACTCAGATTTTGCTACACCACTTCCACATGTGAAGACGACCACTGTGACTTTGACGATTTTATAGAGGTGAGGAAGCACTGTATTATTCTGCTGATGAGACTTAAACTGCCTTTTCGATAGCCTAATTCAGTTAAAAAATAAAATTCAGATTATTTCAAGACTTCGAAAAAAAGAATTTCTATTAAAAAAGAGTAATCTTATCACTAATCCAGTTAAAATCATGAGAACGGAAAAAGAAAGAGTGACTGTTTTAGGTCCGAGCGCTAGCATGTACGCTAGCTGGTCGTTTCACTATTTCACAGTTATATCATTTTTAGGACGAAATAAACTGTCCATTGGACACTACAGTAGCCGACTTAATAAAGTACGATGACATTTTCATCAGGACAAAAATTTTGATCGTCACCGCAGCTGTCTGTACCAACACTCCACAGGATTGTTTCAAGTGAGTAAATAACTTTTTATGGAAAAGTTGGATGATCCTTTGAAATTATTGACCTTTACCTAACCTGAAACTTAAAATTTAACATAGACTAAATCGGAATCTACAATCTTCAGCTTTTTCTTACTAGGCACCCTATATACCACCGTGGGTCACAAACAAGGAAACTACAGTAAGACTACATTTCATACGATACTAGAGGAAGTTGTTAGTCATGACATTTTTCGTAAAACTATGCGCCAATTTTTATCAACTTCCTTATCCGGAAACTCAAAAACGAAAAGAAAACTACAGTAATCCAAACATTTCTGACCTACAATCAACTTACAGTAACCAAATGCCGACTATGAAGGTTATCCGGACGTACAGTACAGACTGTAACACCGAGGAACCCCCGACTCCCTGTTTCGGTTATCTAGCACGCGACGACGATCAAAAGGTGGGGAATTTCAGCGGGAATTCGAATTCCCTCTAGTGAAATGCGTCCACTACACACTTTGCGCGTCAATAATCCTAATCCTCTAGGTACTAGCAATATCATTCCGTGGGACACAAGGAAGCTTGCAGTTTGCGACTGAGATTCTGAGCTTTTTTGAGTGAGTTTTGTACGCATACACAATTGCACACAAAACATCCTAACCTACGACACTGATGTTAGTTGGTTTCCTGTTATACCGATTCTATTTCAAATTGCTAACAGGATTATTTAAAAAGTGAAATCGGCTACAGAAAGATTGTTTCAGAAAGAGAAAGCCGTTTTTCGACGTTGGGAACGTTTTGGCCTTTTTCCTGGACGGTTTCAACGCGATATGGCGTGCAGGGATGGGTGATGATTTGGAGGACGAACTGACTTCACACCAATACGATCTATGGGTGGGATTTTATTGATCCAAACTTTCTTAAATAAGATGAAAAAACAGACTTTCTTTGATAAAACAAGGAAAACGAAATTTCGAATGAATGAAGGAAATTTTGAGTAAATTTTGTATGTTTCACTCTCAAGTGTCGAAATCCGATCATTTTCATGGTCGAGTCATTTTTATTAGTTTTATTAAACAAGCAGGTAGTCCTCGCTACGCTCAGAGCCGTTTTTCATTACAAAAACACATATTCAGACATTTTTATTGAAAAAAATAAGTAGTTTTCACTCCCTGTTCGCTTTCACACTCCATGTACAGTTCAAGTACGGCAAAAACTAATGCAAGTCGGGCTAGAACCAATGCAACAGCTTGTGGCCCCCAGTGGTCACGTGTGCAGCGCTCGTAAAAAATGTGCAGCGGTGACCGAGTGGTTAAACCGTTGGATTTCTATTCGCTTAATGCGCGTTCGAATCCCGTCAACTACCGGCCACTTTTGCACAACCCCTCCCCCCCCCCCCCCCCCCCCCCCACAACCAAAACCAAAAAGGACCACCCAAAAATTTGCCTCACGAAAAAGGGGGCGGGGCAAAGTGGGCGGAGGATTTGTCAATTAATAATATGATTTCCTAAGTTTCTGCTACAAACATATCCACAATTTTGAGATTTTGAAAATACAGACAATTTTGAGTCTACTGATTAAGATTGAAGAAATTTTGTAACCTGCTCCAAAACTTTGGGTGCACCGGTATCGGACCGTAAATGGGCGACAGATGGACCGATGGCGGGGAGAGTGCGCTGCGTGTCAAATTTGGATTAGCATTGGATCGTAAATGGGCTACAGACAGACCGGGCCGGCATTAGATCGTATTTGGACCGGCATTGGACCGTAAATAGGCTACAGATGGACCGAATCGGCATTGGATCTTATTTGGATCAGCATTGGACCGTAAATAGGCTACAGTTGTCCGGGACGATAGTCGTCTATTTATGACCCAATGCTGGTCCACCAAAAGTTGTGGAGTAAACCGCGGGGCAAATAAAAATAAATGTTTGGAATTAATCAACAGGAAGGTATAAATTTTGTTGATCTGCAGGTGACAGGTCACTCACTCGGTGGTGCACTGGCTTCTGTTGCTGCATCGCATATAGTCAGAACGGGTTTAATAAATGCATCAAGGGTAGGTGACTGACTAATTTCGGCCAATTAGCTGTTTTTGTTACAGCTAAAGTTAGTGACAATGGGACAGCCGAGGACTGGCGACAAGGAATTTGCCATGTGGCACGACACTGCGGTAAGCCATATGAATACACATAATGGCCCATTAAAACAGTCATCGACGATTTATTCAAACCGTTATGCGGCCATTAGTAAGAGAGACATTTGTTGGAAAAATGATAAAAAAGGTTTCAGCGGGATGGACTACATTGAAAAATGTTTCATTAATACAGTGCCTCTTTACATTTTCCGAACTGATTCGCTTTCGTTACTTGGTTCTCAGAAATTTAATTTTTTTTTTCTCAAAAATGATTTGAACCGACTGGAAACTACTGCATCTGAGCGCTTCGACAGAACATCAAAGAATTCTTGAGAATGAAAAATGATGTTTCATCGATAGTAGGCCACTTGTATGAACCATGCACCAGGAAACTTGATCGAAAAAGAAAGATTAACGATGTTTGCCTGCGCATGAGTCACTTTTGAAGTAGAGAAGTTTTGAATCAAGAAGGAAAAAATCGATTTAATTTGGAATGGAAACCAAAAGATGAACAGTCGGTACATAGAAACGAGTCTCAATAGAAATGAAGAAAATAAATGGCTTTAGAAACACAAAATCCTCATTAATCGGATACGACAATCTCATTCTAATGACAGGTCGTGAAATCTATTCTTATGGCGTGATGATGATTTTATGTGACTTTGATGAGGTGTCAATAAGTATTCAAACATTTGGCAAATGTTTTAGGAGTTCTAGAGTTATGTGGAATAATCCAGTTCGCGGTTTGAAATGAAATTTATTTAGAGACATTTAATGGATAGGGAATAGTTTCAATGAAAAAGAGAAACTCAAAATTAGATGATGTGGCCAATGATGTTAAAAGAACAGTGAATTCTTGGAACATTTGAGGCTTAGAGCTCCACGATAATAGAAGGTTTATCATTAATGATGGGCGCAGGGTTTTGTACTGTGAAAAATTCCGTACTTTCTATGAAATTCGATATGATAAAAACTACAGTAGAGAATCTTAAGATACCGTACTCGTACCGGATAGTGCACGACCGAGACATGGTAACTCACATGCCACCGCAACTCGGCAAAACCGGACTATACCACCACCGCACAGAAGTTTGGTATGACCTGCAATTATGATGGCGCATCTCTCACCCTCTCTCTGATTGTCACTCGAGATATCTATCACTCATTCATTCAGGTACACAAACAACATGACCCTCGACGCAGATTTTCACATCTGCAGACAGGCGGAGGGCCCGTCGTGCAGTGGATCACTACTATCGAACATCTCCTACGATGATCATGGGTTGTATTTTGTGGCAGAAATGCCGGCATGGGGAGCTTTAGGGTGTCCTACGAACTGGTTATGAATAAATTGTGATAAGAGATAGGAAAAAGAATAAATAAAACTAAATTGTGCTCTTCTGCAGCCCGGAGGGCAATTTACGAAAAATGTAAACTGAAGTGTCGTTTTTTTGAATTTTTGTTTTTCGCGATGAATAATCAAGGCGAGTACGGTGGTGGTCGTGGCGGCTACCGCGGTGGTGGCGGATATCAACAAGGTAAATTATATTCCTACTTTTAAAAAATCTATTTCATAAGGCGGTCAACGAGGCAATTTTCACAGAGGAGGCCGTGGTGGTGGCTGGCGAGGATCCAACAATCGTGAGTTTTTCATATCTCACGCTCTACTCTTGTTTTTCAAGGAGGAAGTTGGAGCAATCGTGGTGGCTACGGAAATCAGCAAAGAGGTGGTGGCGGTTACAATAACCATCAGAGAGGATCCACCGGAGGTGGTTTCAGCAACTATGAGCAAGGAGGAGGCTACAACAACCAACAAAGAGGCAATTATGGCAATCACCAAGAAGGAAATCGTGGAAATTTCCAAGGCCAGAAGAGTCGAGGACCACCCAGAACTAATGAGCATGTGAGTGTTAATTATTTAATGCGCAGTATTCAATATCTCATTTTAGGTACCAATCGAGGGTTATTACCTAGACTCCATGTTGCAGAATCCGTGGGAGAAGCTGGAAAAGGAACTGATCTCTTCTTAAAATGATGTGTGTTTATATTGACATGTAATTAAAATGAACTGTCGTACTTTTTTTTTCAAGTTCCACGTAAGTAATTGAATTGTGATGTTATTCGCGTATTCTTTGGGTCTAACTTTTGTAATGTGCCTAGTATACTACTCATAACATCAAACAGAATTCCACAACCAACATCGTGACCCAGAAAAATCCCGCTCTATCGCCCGCCTGTTGATCTTGTATCTTTAGAAAACACAATTGAACCATTTTGAAACTAATTCATTAACAAAAACGAACGAAAAAGATACATTAGTGAAATACAGTTGATGTGCCATGGTCGTTGACACGAACAGATGAATGAAGAAAACTCGCAATCTCTAAGCAAACAAACATTAATAAAAATAGACCACAGCAAGTGTAATGAAATTAATTACCTCGTAAGCAAGGAAGATAGGGTTTATTCTCTCATTTTGTGCATTTTTGGTGCAGGAATGGTTTGAGACATGCGCCAAAATCCACCAAGAACACACCACCACCATGAGGAAGATCGATTTGGATTGAATTTATCATGTGAAAACACTTCAAATGAGCATAAAACTCGGTGGTGAACAATTGAAAACAAGGTTTGAAAGTGTTGTTCGGTGCCGTAAAGAAGATCGTCGAGTCTGGACCAAAATTACACTTTCCTGGAATAAAAAATAAATTATGGGAAAAGACGAGAATAACATGATTAAAGGCATACGGGATGATGATAAATGTTACAACACAGATTTCGCTGACCCTCCTATTCTTATTTATTTAATTGATGCAACGGGCGGCCGGAGACGTTCTCATGTCTGAATAATTATCTCATTATTCTTCTGTTACATGTTGTACTTTCGAATAGATTTATTATAGAAACTTACATGTTTGACTCCATTCGCTGGTACCGACCCTGATGACATCTTTGACGATGCTGCATTCTTGAGACCTTTCTTCTTTTGCTTTGACCACATTTCGTGACAGTCCTGAAGATTCTCGTTCTATATTTTTATGGAGCAGGTTTGAATTACTATGTATGCCAACTTTCAAACACAAAAAGAAATGAACGGTAAATGTCAGATCGACTTTAGAAAAATCTCATCAAAATGTTTTTTTCCAACTTTTTTTCATTCATGCGAAAATTACCTGATTTTTGGGTAAATTCAGTGGCTCAACAGTGCTATTCTCCATGCTTCGGATCCATGGATGACTTAAAGCTTCACGGCACGAAAGTCGTTTTTTGGGGTTGAGGACCAACAGTCGATCCAGAAGGTCAAGGGCTTGTGGTGACATTAGCCTGAAATATCACAATTACAAAAGTATGTTGAGAATAGAGAAATGACAGAATCATTTCACTGAGTAGGACTCATGTTTGAACAAGCGAGAACAGATTTTTGTAGGAAAGCACATATATCGCTAGAAGCATGGCCGTTTTCAAACGCGCTCTAATCCAAATTTTTCATAATGAGTACGGTAGCTACCCTATAGGGTCGGGACTCTCACAACGAACAGTTAGATCTTTGTGGATTTAAATTATTATTCTTACTTTCAGTCCATTGAAATTGAAGGTTCATTACGTAAATAGTTCTTGTATTTCAAGGCGAAACTACTACGGTACTAAGTACCCGATTTACGACTTTTTTACAGGTAGAGGAAGCTATGTGGAAAGGTTAAACTCGCGCAGCGGATACCTGATTTTCAAGCCAACTCGCCCACACGGAAGGTAATCGTTCGTGATTACAGCTATTGATGATTGCCATGGTAAAGTTTTATCGCAAACTCACGATTGATAGTCATCAGTCAGTCGTCTTGAGTGCATCCGCTTCGGCCGCAACATCTCCCAGTGTGGCAACTTTTGCACGTCCGGCCAGTTTTCTATTGTCGGTGAGCCACATACCTGTAAAAATTTTCAATCGTATGTTGTTTTTCGTAACACATCGAGCTAAATGTGATCGTCATCGATTAGACGCGTTGCACACAAAACTATATTGAACTCAAATTAGCTATAGGGCGCGTTCGCACATCAATATTTATTCATTCTTCTGTCTTATTTTTGTCATTTTAACAAGTGAATTTGTTTCGCCAATTGCTGTTGAAAAATTGCAAATCATGTAATTTTCCTTCGTAACTTGCTTTTTATCATGAATTTTATAAAAAACGTCAGAGAAAAAAGTGTTTAAACTACAGTAACTGTAATTTGATCTACGGCGATGTAAGATTTACGAAGGGGCGGGGTTTGTGCTCGCTGTTTATTGGTCGCCTCCCCTCACTGCTTGATCAGACACTTTTCTACTGCGCTTAGCGCAGTGTGCATAGGACTACTTGAAAATACACTCTTTATACATGACAGACAAAATACGTCAAACATCGGGATTGAATTTTGTCGAATACTTGTACAAAAAATGAAACATGATTCACTGATACAATGAACTGTTCAAAAAAATCACCTTGGTTATCAGATCCAGCTGCATAGTTTCATTGTTGCCACAGAACATTGGTTTTCTCGTGAATAGTTCTCCAAGAAGACATCTTAATTATACAAATTTAGATTCTTTCTTTATGGCGACTTTTTTAGATTCTAACATAACCAACCATGAAACTATTTTTTCAAATCAAAACCTGAAGATAGTTTCCGATTTTCTGGGTTCGATGAGGTTTGTCAAACAACCGTCAAAACAATAAAACTGACTATGAAAACTACTGCGAGATCAAATCCATGAAAAAAGAACAACTTAGAAATTTTCCTCATTAAAACTTGGAGTATAAGTTTTAAAATGTAATCCGTTTTGAAAATTTGGTTGTACAAAAAAGTTGTGCAAATCACAAAATGTTACCCAGAGCTCCAGACGTCAATTTCAGGCCCATAGTGTTCTTGTCCGTAGAGCAACTCTGGTGGTCGGTACCAGAGGGTGATCACTCGGTTGGTGTACGGTCTCTGCATGTTTTCACACCAAAACCTCGCCAATCCGAGGTCTGCCACTTTCAACTCTCCTCTGTAACAATAAAGTTTTTCGTGACGTTTTCAATTCCGTTCTTCTTACTTCTCAAAAATTGAATTCGAAACAAAAAGACAAAATCATTTTTCCTCATCTTTCAGGTAGATCTCAACAATTCTCTCTTTCATCAAAGTTTTTTTTTAAAAACTGACTTGTTGTTGACCAGTATATTGCTACATTTGATATCCCTATGAAGAATTCCCGCTTGGTGGCAGTATCCGAGGCCCTAAAAATTGCTTGTATTTCGAGTTCATGGATTCATAAAGAAAACCTCGAGTAGCTGCTTGAACAGGTTACATATCTGCGGCTCAGTCAGTTCGAACAGGTCTCTCGCCTCCAAAAGTCCCATCAAATCGTGGTCGACGTACTCGAAGACCAAGTAGAAGTTTACTGAAAATAACTTTGTTGAAAAATGACGTATTAGACACTAAATATCACTGAAAAACAATGAATAGATGATGATTTTGTTGTATTTTTTAAATTCGGCAATTTCTCAACATTTTTCACGAAAGTAAAGAAGTTCCAACTAGAGTCGGCGTTTCTTGCTATTCTGTTTTCACAAAAAGCTGATCATAGCGACTGAAAATTTGAATGTTTCTCGGATCCTCTTAAATAAATGATGTTCGATGGATTGCACACCAGAGTTGCACGGAATTCCGACTTCCGACTTCCGAGTTCCGTGAAAAAATTTCACTTCCGACTTCCGTTTAAAAAATTCTACTTCCGACTTCCGTCAAAAATTTTTTTTCGTGAAAAATGACGAAAAAACCGTGAAATCGTTTCTATTCAGTATGGAATTGACCTATCACCTGTTGAGAATGCGCGAATATACAATATCTCTGGGTTTTTTCAACTTTTTTGCACTCCCTACTACCATTGAAAAATTCTACTTCCGACTTCCGTTTAAAAAATTCACTTCCAACTACCGACTTCCGACTTCCGTTTAAAAAATTCACTTCCAACTTCTGACTTTCGTTTTGAAAATTTTTACTTCCGTGTAACTCTGTTGCATACCTTTGCTATTTCTCAATTCTGCAACCGACGCGTTGTCTGTGACAATGTCGATGAGCTTCACGACGTTCTTGTGGTTCAGTTGCCTCAGAATCTTGATCTCTCGAACCGCTGTGATCGGGAAGCCTTCTCTCTCGTTCTCCAATCGGACTCGTTTCAAGGCAACTTGTTCTTCTGCAAAATTTACATTGGATTTGATGAATATTATCCATTTGAGAACGATGTCTGGCTGATAATGAATAAATCTAGAATATGTTCTCCAAAGCATGCTCGGGAAAATGAATTAATTCTGGAAAATACAGAATTTTCAAAAATTCTCGAGTCAATGATTCTATCTTAAATTAAATTAATAACCACAAACTCATAGGGAACGATTCAGAGACGTAAGAAAAGTGCTTTTGGAGAGTAAAAGTTGAAAAACGAACTGGTAGTGTTGTTGATCGCCTTGTACACCTGCCCATAGGTTCCTTCTCCAATTTGCATCTTCACTTCGTATTCCTTCAGTGAGCTCGAACCCCAGTCTGGTCCACGATGTTCCATGACGCGATTTCCATGAGGTACTAGGATTCTGAAATTTTATGGTAAGAATGTGTCGACCAGCTCATTAAACACTCTTAAATCTTTTATGATTGTCTATGACTTCTCCAAACAATTGAAACCTGTTGAAATTCGTATTTTCAATCTTCATTATTCCGTTTTTATCATTATAGCACAAACTCAACACAATCTATTCATATGAATACTTCTCACTTCTTAGGATCAAGAACATGAATGGAGAAATATGAAAGACAGAGTGAACCCCATAATTTTCCGAAGCGCTCGAAACGGCCCCAATTCTTCTTGATTCCTACTTCCAAACATGAGTTAGTTCTCTATGGCTTGATATAATTCCCATTTTTATTCGAAAATCGAAGTGACAACCTCGTAAATTCCTATAGGATACAAATTGAGTCGTCAACTTGATTTTAGTTCATATAGACAAATGACAAACTAACTACCAAACGTCGTAAATCTCAATTTAACTGCTATAGACTCAAACACACAAAGGGTTACGGTAGTCATTTCTATATTAAGAATTGAAAAGCGGCGATGGCTTAGTGGCTAAAAGAATCTCAAGTTTATATCGAGAGTTCGATTCCCGCTCTATACAAATTTTTCGCTATTGTTCTTCTCTCGACTTTAAAAATTCAAAACTAGAAAATTAAAAAAAAAAAACTTACACCGGTTTCGCCGGCTCTCTTGCCAACATCATTTCTGCAGCCGATTCTTCACCTTCCTCCGGTTCTGGATACAGTTCAGCGAAAGACATCTTGGTTTTAACTGGAACTCACATTTTACTTGAAGGTCTATATATAGAGATAACATCTGAGTATGGGATTTTAAGGCTTTTGTGACGTTGAACCAGAGAGATGATCAGTAAAATGGTTCGAAACCAACTCTTTTTTGAAAATCGTATGTACAAAGGATTGTCGATTCCGGTTTGATAGATATTTTCAATAATATATGAAGGAAAAATAGTCTGTTTAAAAAAAACCGGGAACTACAAAAAGCATATAGGAAAACTGACCTTCTGTAACTCCCTCACCACTCGTTGATGGTGGATATTGGTGTAACATCAATGGCGGTTGGATTGCTGGCTGTGAATATTGTACTGGTGGCGGTTGGGGTGGAGCTGCGGGTTGTATGTTGAAGTGAATCTGAAAGTTTAATCAATCGATAAAATTGGAAGAATTGAACGGCACACAAGTGTAAGCACTCGAATCGAGTTAAATTTGATTTATTTCCTGTGTGACACGAAAAGTTTTGAAAAAAGTTGAATTTTTAGAAAGTAAATTTCAAAAAAAATTAAACTTTGAATGTTCTGTATATATGATGGTAACATCATCTCAAAATCTCAAACGCCATTCACAAACATTTTTCATAGAAGACTCACCGGCATTTGAGGATGAGGCGGTGGTGGTGGCATCGGTGGCATTGGGGCCGGTGGTAGTGGTGCCGCGTAGTATTGGTGAGGAGCTGGCGCCATTGATGGGGGCAATGGCGGTGGTGGAAGTGGTATGCCAGCAACTACTTGCTGCAAACGTGAACATCAGCATTTTCGATTCGTTTTTCACCAGAAATACCCTAATAACCTAACAAACTTCCAAGAACTGATAATTTTTCTAAATAAAACAAGACTCACCACTGGATGCCCGTATTGGTGAACAAAGGACTGTGGTGGAGGACACGCTGCAGGCACGTTGAACTGAATTCCGTTCGACGCCAACTCCTTCCGATGCTGAACGAAATGATTTTCGATTTAACAGCAACTATGGTTTTCACACCTTCTTGAAAAATATTCAATCCACGATAGTTACAGTTCTACCAAATTTCTTAATTATTTGGACACTCTGAAAACCAACAAAATGCTCAAATATTCCGTATAAAAATCTCATCTTTTTAAAACATGGTATCTACCCTCCCTCAACCTTCCCTATTCCGAGTTTTCAAGTAAAAACACATTCGCATATTCAGCACGGGTGGATATCTATTAAAAACACGCGCATCATGGTCGTTTTACCAGCCATAATATCTATCTACCATAGTATCTGGTTCCAACCGCGTGTCAGGCAGGTGCCTATGAGCTTAACGACTGATGTCGAATGGCCTCGTGACACACTATAATTAAAAGAAATCTTTTGATATTTCCGACTTCTCAACACATTTTCCGTTTCATAGTTATTCTTTTCCATTGTAAGGCTACTTTAATCTTTTGGTCACCCACAAAACCCAACACTCACATCCATTTCCTCACTGGAACTCGACGAGCTCGAGCTGCTTCTGTCCCTCTTTCTGCTCTTCTTCTTCTTCCGATGACGGGATGACGAAGATGAGGATTCAGGAGGGAAGGCGTTGCCGTGGTTACGCTTGATCTCACCCAGGAGAGAAGTCGACATTCTGAAAGTGAACACATTTATGATGGAATCGACAAATTGATAATCAGGAATAAGGAGTGCTTCATTGTGAAGAACGTACCCTGCGGGACGGTTAGGCAGCGCGTCAACTCCTACACAACAAATCTTCCATATGGAGTGGAGTGATATCTACGCTCATTAATCATGAGCCTTCATCTACTCGTTATTTCGTAAACAAAGTCGAATGTCAGGTAACTTCTATGTAAGATTTTAATAACTAGATATTTCACAATTATTGCAGACTCAATGATTGTCTCTCAAAGCACTCCGTGGTTCATCGAAGACAAAAATTCCAACACGTCAATCCATGAACAAGAATGGGATGAGAATGCGGAGAAAGCGGTCGATTCGAGACGCGTGGACGGCTGTCAGCGAGTACAAACTTCAAATTGTAGTCGTGACATTCCTGGGAAGCTGCTGTACGGCACACTTCGAGCGAAGAGGAGAAAACAAAAAAAGAACACTTGCGAAACTAAACGTCGTACAATATATGTTGTGATGTGCTCTCGACCATCGAGTTTAGATTCTGCTTCTATTATCATCTAGTGCTTTCTAGACACGCACAGATAGCTTTTCTATTGTCATCGACTGTATTTCAGACATCCAAAGTCAATGCTGTACACATGTGCTTACTTACTTCTAATTCCCACTCTATGAAACTCCACTCAATTGTATTACTTGTTTCCACTATGTCATCCATTCTTTTTTTAGAACTGAAACTTTCATTATTCCATTCGCTTGTTCCGAACTTTATTTATGAAAATTTTTCTAGAGGATAATTAGAGTCCATATGCAGTATCATCAACATGACCTACATTTTTCTCATTGATGCCTTAAACTAATTCTAAACTCATAAGACACCTAGTCAATTCGCAAAAACAGTGAGAAAACCAAGAAGCGTGTGTGAAATAATTGGTTCGGGCCGAAAATGACTAAAATATTGATTTCAGGGTGGTAAGGGCAGCGATGAAGGAGAAATAAACCAACGATGGGAGGGTGTACAAGGAGGCAAATTGCGCCCTTTTGAAAGACAGATGCGTGTGAATCTTATGCAGCATATTGGTGTCGCTCTACACCAGTTACACCATTGGCGAGGGTGAATAGAAGCAAAGTGGACTCGTGGGCACTCTTTTTGTTCTTCTTAAACGCGCAACAGCACCTGTATACACGGGCGCTTTCAATATACCCCTTGCGCTTTCTTTTGTACCTCACCCATCAGATTCAACTTTTCATTTGACTAATCAACTCATCATATAAAACATTATTGTGCTTTTTCCGCTCTATTAGACTGTCGGAAAAGTCTTGGTATGTCCCTTTTTCCCCTATTTAGAATTTGAGCTTATGCTGAACTTTCATGTTTTTTCTCGTATGAGCGCTTCATAACGAAGAACGTCCTCTCGCGGGACGGTCAGACAGCTCGTATACTACAAAACAACAACCCTGCAACTTGGAGTGGAGTGATATCTACGCTTATTAGTGCTGAGCTTTTAACTAGTCGTTATTTCCTAAACCAAGGGAATACCGGGTGACTTCTATACCGTTTGTCTGAATTTTTCGCAACACATGAAACTAAACATTTTTTTTAATATCTGTTAGGCTGTCGGGAAAGTCTTGGTATACTTTGAACACTGAATAAGGCACCAATAAATTCCCAATGGTAGCATATCAGTGAGAATATATTTTCTCTCTACGTCGCAGTGACTATGCTTTGTACTTTCACAGATATTTTGTACTTTGACTAAATTCACAACTCACAATACATCACAGTCTGAGTCACTCGAATATCTTCGTTTCGACTTCTTCTTACTCCTCTTTTCTCTCGGTGATCGGTGACGACTGAAAGTTTATTTTCCTTCAGAGTTACCCTTAACTTGTAGGTAATCACAATCACAGAAACAAACACAAGATTTAAAAAATTTTTAATGTCTTGGAAACATTGATTTAGCAATCTCAATAGTTTGAAAATGTTCGATAAGGATATTACATTTTTAATTTCGATATAATCAGCCAACAGAAAAAGAATATTATTTTTAAACGATCTCGTACCCTTTTCAATAATCGGAAATAATAATAATATTGATCACAACATCAAACAAAACCTTCTAGACCTAGACCTCTTTGATTTTCCTTTCTTGCTTCGCTTTTTATCCCGTCGATCTTCTTGACGTCGTCGTTTTTCTCTTCTGAAACTCTTTCTGTCGAGCATTTCTTTCATTCTTGACAATTTTTATATGCTTGATTTTCATAAGTATAAACTCATAAAGATTTCTATAACGGAATACAACTTCTAGTGTATAGATAAATCTTTTACAGATTAAATAATTCACAAAACATACCTCGGCGAAACGGACGGTGTTCGGTCTTCTCTTGACGCTCTGTCTCTACGACCTTGTCGTGAGTTTGTTTTTCTGAATTGGTGCATAAAATCGGTAAAGATCATTCGAAACGAACCTGCTGTAACGCGGCGAAGGACTTTTTTCGAGGTCCATTTTGCCTGAAAATTTCACGCGGATAAAAATTAAACGGAAAAAACTCACCTTTGTTGTTTCTGTACTGGTTCTCTCGGTTCTGATCTAATTTCTCAATGTTCATGAATTAAGAAATCTGAAAACTTTAAATTTCATCAGAATTAATGAAAACGAGTTAGGAATTCTAATGCTAGGTGGTTAGATGACTTCCAAATTCAGTAGGAACTACATTTAGAAAATATATACGGTAATAGTTTAATGAGCAACGTGTATAAGAACTACGCAAAGTAGCCGAAAATTCACAAATTGTGTGCGGAAAATAAAATTGATTGAAGAGGGCGGGGTCAGGACGCACAAAGCGCAGCATTATTGCAGTTCGCGGCGGGCTTTTTGTTTATCTGGGTGGCATTATTTATTTTGAAACTTTTTTCGTCTTTTAGGGGCTGAAACAATAAGTGAACTCTGTAATTTGAACTTCCGTTCCTAATAAAAAAGAAGGGAAGTTTTTTCGTTACTACAAATCTGGCTAGCATTCATTTATTCAAGCGTTTTTCTTTAATTTTTCAGAAAATTCGCATTAGATATGTTCATCGTGATAGAGACACTTTGTGAGTTACGTGAAAGTTGAAACGCTTATTATCATCTAGTATCAACGCAAAATGTTTACTTTTCATCTTTGAAAAAATTCAAAAATTATTTTATTATAGATATTTTCTAACTACTTTGAACGATAGCTCTCTCATCTCAATGAGGTTAATAAAATTAACTGACCGTGAAAAAGTCAAAATAAACAAAAAAAAACTCACGAGGCGACTGAATTCTGCGTGAATATTAATCCTGAAAACAGGTGGCATAATTACAACAAATGTGGATTATTCACGTTTGGATATTCGATTTATTCTTTGTCTTTGTGTTTGTTTCTATTACAATTGAGCTACTGCAGGAAGACCCGAAAAATTATAAACGTCATGTGATTCTGCGTCATCAGAATGAGTGGAGATGCACGTCGTAGATCATCTTCGGACCGTTCAGCTGGATCTTGAATCGATTGTTCTTGTCTACTTCAGCCTGAACATTTCATAATTGAACAATGACAGTATTTAAGCTTCCATGAAGCTGAATTGACAGTCACACGTTTCAATTTGAAAACCCGAGCCGCGCAGCAGCACGCGCCTGAATTGAATTTTGAATTTGATGCGCATTTCCGCATTACCAAAATCTTTCGAAAAGTTTACGTTTAAACCGATCCAACGCCCATGAGTTGAGAACGGACCACAGAGAGACAGTGTAACCGAATAGCCTTTTTAAGTTTCATGGAAAATATACAAACTCATCATTGAAGCAAACGATTACTTTTCGCTGCGTTTTCAAACTTTCTAATGAATTTGGAGTAAACACAACAAAATATCACTTCTTGGCAAATGTCCAAAGTCAAGAAGACGTAACGCGGAGTCACAAATCCATAGTCTCGTGGTGTTTCCAACTTGAATCCGTCCTTCTTCACAACTGACGTCTGCAGCTTCTTGAACAGTTCTTTTTGCTTTCGGAGAGCGCCGAGCATCAATGAGAACCTGGTTGAAATAGTTAGAGGCTGCTTGTAAACAGTTTTTTTTTCAATGAAGCAAACTATACACAGAAAAAAAATGTATTAGGTTTTCCTGTACGATAGATTATTAATGATTTTACATCAACTTTGTTCGATATTCTACGGAGATACTCAAACCACAAAAAGTATACAAAGAAAAATCGAAAGTAATGTTCGTTAAATGTTCACGGAATATGTTTTGATAGATTTTCAACTGGAAACAATCAAACTACTTACAGTAAAATTTTTAAAAAAATGTTATAATCGAGGTCATTATGTTTCACTCACTTGGTGTTAACGGGAAATTGCATATAAAATTCCTAGCATCCTCACTTTTTGAGAAATAAAACTATTTTTACAGACAAAAACGAAACCTCGCATAAATTTTGTCATCAACCTTCTCATCCACAGCGTCGAGCTGTAGGAACGTCATGTCGTGAAGGTAGTTGGCAAGACAGTCTGAACGGTTGTAAGAACACTTCTAAACAATTATCAAGAGAGGAATTCTCATGTAAGTGAAAGGTTAGTAAAATATACCAACACTCAGTTATGTTCCCATAATTCGGCATTATGTATCCGTCCGATCCAAGGAAGTCGTCCGGAGTCATCTGAAATGTTCTGTCTCATATTTAATACCAAGTACAGGCCCTAAGTGAATCATGATTCCAAAGAGGTAAAAATAAGAATGGAGAGCTCGAAAATTCACAACTCGGCGAACCTATGCCGTGCTCATTTTTTCATACTGAATTTCACATTTATCAATACTATATGTTTATCGATTACACGATTGCTCTAGAAACGAAATACCGTTGATATGGAGTTATTAGGATGTCAATGGTGATCTGTGGAGTTTATGAGCTCTTGATGAAAATTTATGAAGTTCATAGGCTGTTGTTATCTATCTGCTATGACGAAAATGCGTTGTTGATATCAGCGGTATTTCGTTCCTAGAGTGTGATGAATTAATTGAAAGAAAGCTTGATAATAGTGTGTTAAAATACCTTCAAAGCATCCCTTTGTTTCTGAGTGAATCTCTTCGCGTTTTCACGGTGAAAGTCAAAAATTCGCGATCCTCCGAAGGCATGCTCTTCCAAAGATGAAAAGTCATTCTGAAAGGGGGGACTATTCAAGATCTTTTTTGATCATACAAAAATTTACCCAAAGGCTGGAATGGTATAAAAATTTAAGAATGACAAAACTATACAGAAATCGAGGTAAATTGTTGTTTTTTAAGTTTTGAGAACATATTGAACACAGGCTACATGATTACCCAAATTTTGATCAAAAAGGCGGGTAAGCTGAGAAACTTAGAATTTCTTGGTGAATATGGTTTATCATTCTAATTCATTCAAATCGCTATTAGTCAAACAAAAATTCACCTTTGCAAAAGCAGACAACACCTCCAGGAACACTTCACGGCCATTGCCTAGAAAGTCATCGAAATTGTCCTCCAAGCCAGTTCCTTTTGTCATTCCTCGGAGCTGTGAAGAACAAGTTATAAACTAACACAGAATCATACATGCTGAATATTGTTGAGACATCGAAAAAATACTCACCCAGATGAACTTGGCCCATTGCTTTGGAGCTGCGAAAATGCCACCAGAATCACTCTTCAAGATCAAGTTCGAGAATGGTGGTTTGATCGAAAGTTGCTGGAACGAAAGTTCAGATGAAAATAATTTCTTCTCTCTTATTCAAAGTCCGTGGGAGACGCTATAATCTGCCGACCCTCACGCCTGTATCATGAATTATTCTCAATTTGCAATCTGCAATTAAAAGTGATTTCCTTTTATAATAAGCTTAGGTTAGGTTGGGAGAACAACTTTTGTGAAGAACCAAGTGTTGGACACCGAAATTAAGCATTTAGTCAAGCAAATATGATGCCATGAGGGTCTCTATTCATCGATTTTTTACTTTCCGAACATCTATTTACGGAGACAAAAATGAACAACCAAACATTGTTCGCTCTTAAAAACCAATGATCACAGGTACCAGAAACACAAAAAAAGTTTTAAAAAATAACCTCATAGATGTAATTGTCATCGGTCCGTCTGGTTGAAATGAAGGGCGCCTGGTCTGGAGGATAAAATTCAACGGACCTTTTCGGGTAATAGTTCCTGTGAATGCTTATTTAGTGAAATTAATGGATAAAACGAACCAAACTTGACGAAGTTTGTTCAGATTTTCATACTGGCTAGTTTCTTCGCTACTTGACGATCCGTATCGTGCTGAATAGATAATTGCGTATTTATTAAATGAAGATCAGAAAGTCAGTAAACTTGCCGAAACTGTGAGGAAAGATGTCAATCTTGATAAAATACTCAGAAACTAAAAAACCTACTGTGTTACCTTATTTTATGAACAACTAAATTTCTGGTTATAAAAATCTCAAGAGAAAAATTCACAACAATGAGATAGCCGTTATCTTACAAATTTTATTTTTAAAAAAATCTATGCATCGGCGTGATTATTTGTAACCGAGTTGATTGTTACAGCTTATACAAAAATTTTCCATCACTTTAAAAGATTAACTACTACTGGTAAGGTTCTACATGACCTACAAACACCAAAATTTTCAGTTGAACAAGAAAAAAAACCTATAACTCTGGCCTTCGTCTTCAGCAGCCTGGTAACCGTAACTCTATCTAAAATCTTCATCGACGATGTGCACCCCGGATGTCTGAAATCATTCCATTCAGGAACTCACACGTTCCACACAAGATAACCACTGCTGGTGTTCAACCAGGACGAACCTTGCATCGTTTCTTCAAATAATTTATAAACTAATCACAATTATCAACTATTCCGAGATTGGAGTGTGTGTGGGTGATGGACGACGTACATCTCTTTTTTTTTCATCACTCGACACACACAACGCGAATCCCCAAATGCATTGTCAGATATATTGCACATGCGAAACTCATCGGATCGATAAAAAAGTGTGAATAAAATAGAAAAAAGGAGTGAGTTGCCCAGCGAAACACAGAACAATTTCAGTTCACCGGCAGGGTAAAAGCTTATGACCGATGGTCCGGGGAAGAGAGAGAGAGGGGGGGATAAAAAAATGGGGAAAGTATGAAAAAGGGTGGGAAAATGATCAAATTTCGGTTTACGGGAAACCGCTTGTCATGTGGATGGTTAACGTATCACTTGAAATGGCACATTAGACGTGCGGAGAGAGAGAGGAGGAGGAGGAGGGAAAGAATCGCCGTTGTTTCGGTAGATAGAAGTGATGTGTGAAGGTTCTCGTGGTTCTTCGATTATCCGGTCATTCCACGAACCTGAAAATGTGATAAATCATAAAGATTCCAAAAGCATCCTGTAGAAACACTCAGTTTCCATTAGTGTATAAGATGTTGCCTTTATTCACACTCATATCCATAGATATCTTTTCACTATAATTCATCAGAAATAAAACGAAGACTCTGGATCGGTCCGAACGGTCATTTTGAAAGAAAACTTTCTTTTTCACCGATTATTAGCATATAAAATTTGTTAGTTTTTCTCTGACATACTCATTTTTCGATTCCTTTTCCCATTATTCTCGCAAAAATGGAACAAAGGTGCTTATGCGGTTCACAGTAGTCATTTTCACGGAAAATAACAGTCAGGAAATAAAAATGTCAATGGATTTCAGTTAAGAAAAGATGTCTGAGAAAAAAAAGAATATCGAAAACGAAATCTGCAAAAAAATTATTGATTACTTTTCTTTAATTCAATATGATCCATCCCCAAAACACAAAACTACTATTAAATTGCGTCTGAAAATAGCGCACCACCAGATTTGCATGGAATACTGGCTTCCATTCAGAACATTCGGCAAAACCTTCGAGATAGAAAAAAGACTGATGTCTTGCGTCTCATTGTGCTAGAAAAAGAACTGAACGTTTGTTCAAGTTTCGAAAGTATTTGTTGAAAATGGTCCAAAACTAGTGTCATTTCACAATATTCTTCCGAATGCTTCGCAGATGTACTTCAATCCGCGTGAACAGATTATGAATAATAACATTGAATTTGAAAAAGACGAGATGGCGTACCGAGAGGGTCAATTTATATGACAATTCCATCTAAACCCCACCTGTCCACTCTTCCTCGCCTCTTCCAACTCTTTCTGTGCCTTCTCTTCGATGGCTCGGATGTCGGCCATGGTCAGTCCATACCAGTTGTCGATCCAGCAGAAAACTTCACGATGGAACTTCGAGAAGAGTCGTGGGTATTGCTGAAATCATTAAATTTTCTAGAACATTGCTCAATAATGTAACAGATTAATAAAAAAGAGGTGAACAGATGTTTTCCATGTGAAGCTTAGCTTAATTTAAAAAAAAAGAACTGTATTTTATCTACTTGAAGCCTAGCCAATTATCTCGTATTCCTGGTTTTTCAAGTTTTCGAAATGAAGTTAAGTGAACATGTAGTTTTTGTGGCGAGAATTCATTTTTGATCTTTATCACCGTAGAACCTCAATACTGGCCACAATCTTGCATTTTTCTATTGAAAAACTTTTCGACTCAAGACTCTTACACAAAAAACTGCATGTTGTGAGAAATCTTACCGTATGCGCATACCCTTCGACAATCTTTTGGAATCCGAACCACTTGAAGTAGACCGTGACCAGCTTGTAGGCGCACATCACCGGTTCGGCAGTCTTCTTCCAGTCTCCGGCAAGAGGTCCCCGGCCCGTTTTGACACTGTGAAACTTGCTAGGTGACGTGGCAGGGTTTAGGTCACCAGACTGTAGATGTTCAGTGTCGTTGGCAATGTCCAGATGGATCACTTCACGTTTCGCCAACTCTTCCTTGCTGAGACCATGGGCCTGTAAGAATTTCATGATGAAGGTAATTAGTGGTTTAGTGTAGTGGGTACAGATTCTTCACGGCAGAATTTTATTTCACCACCACTCTAACATTCTGTGAATTGGCAAGGTGATAGCCTAAAAAGGCTCGTACAATCAGTACTTTGGACTTTCATTTGGAAAACACCGAGCAGTCTGATAACAAGTATGAAGTTCCATCTTTGTAATGGAGCAAAGTTATAATTGAACAGAGACATTTTCAAGTATTCAGTGCTAATGAAGATGGATGGTCTCTAGTTAGTAATAGATCAGGTTGGCAGGGAACTGTCACATGTACCTTCGCATGTGAAAAAAAAGTATTTTTGGCGGATCCTCTAGAGACAAACTAAAAGTGCACCTTCATGGTGTTCGCATGGTGTGTGAAAAACATGTTGACGCCAAAAATGTGATAGAAGCGATGGTGTTGTCTACCACAGGCCATAATTATTCGAAATTACAAAAGAAACTAGGGGTTTCTTCATTTTTCGAATACGTTTCGTTTATAGTCCAAAACTTACATTCTCTGTTTCTCCACGATCCGGCAAGTGGATTGTTTCAACTTTTACGTAAAAGTTCTCCTTCATGTAGTCTGGGTTCTAAAATGAGGATTTTGTTGGAGGAAATTTGGTTTAATTTGGATTCGAAAATTCTTTTGGGAATTCTGATCAAATCGTGTATAAAAATTTGTGTATCTTTTGAAAAAAACATATCATACATAGTGCGCCTTTTGTTCAGTTTAAACTAATTATCGCATTAAATTTAGTATACAAAACTGTTGAAGGTTCCGAGATAACCAGAAACCTTTTTCGGTGAAAGAAAAATTATGACTTTTTTAAGTTTCACAAACTGTATATAAAAAGATGGTTTTGGACAAATTCAATATATGGTGCCCACTGGTCCAGAAAAAAAAATCCTGAAGCTTTGGAGCTCCATCATTTCCGTTTTTTTTCAATTTCAACACTGAAAATAGTGAAACCTGTTCTTTGTACTGCGAAAAAGTAGACTGAATCATTCGAATCAAGAATCATTATGAGGTGCAAAAATTTGTTTTGGTAATCAAGTTTAAACTTTATTCAAATCTTAGCTCTGTACCTAACTAGTGCTTTGAACCTAAGATTCATGACTCGCGATTCTTGATTTGGGATTCAGTCTACTTTTTCGTATAAAATGTACTTTCAGTGTAAGTTTTGAGAATTTTTTTTTCGTGTTTCACAAATTTTTATGAACACTCAATATTAAACAAATTTGCTATGTTGTGACCTGTCTACCAGAACAAAAAATATAAACTTGCAACACTTCTATCTTCATTCTCTCTCTCAAAATCGATCATCATGAAAGTTGAACGACCTAACAAAAGTAACTTCCGTATAAAATTTCGATCAAATTTTATTTCAATGTGCTATACAACCAACATTCACTCCAAGCATAAAAAACTACCCAATGCAACAAAAACTCACTGTCAGAACGGTTTTGCAGTACGGGTATGCATTCCATGCCTCTTCGTGGATCGCAAGGGATCCTTTTGGTGCAAGTTTTCTGATAATCGATGGGACTTTTCTAGAAACCAATTAATAGTTGGCTGTTATAGATCCGCGACTCACGATTGCAAGTGGTAAATTTTGTGCGTGTATTGACCCTTCTTGAATTGACCGCCAAGCAGCGGAATGTCGTCGAAAGGTTCGTTCTTGAGGACCTGGAAATTTCAATTTTTAATCATCACGAGTCAAAACTGAACACATGCACCGTCTATTCTCGAAGCAGAAACCCGAAATGCACTCTTTTTCGAGTGTATTTAAAGAAAAATATGTTTATCTATTTTTAATTGGCTTTACAAACGAAGTGAAGCGAGCAACCTTGCAGTATAATGTTCGACTGTCGAGAAAAAAATGTTATTAAAAATTAAAATCCACGGTGGTTTTTTTCTAGTTCAGAATTAGTAATAGTTGAAAGCACATTTTTTGTCAAAAGCTAACAATTCGAAAACATACGAATTGAGAATTGTATGCTGTAAAACGATTCATGACCGTATAGTCCCATTGAAGGATACATATTGAAATTCTCATACTCCAATCAGATAAACAGATGAGTCTTAACGAACCTCAACTCCTTCACCACCGCCAGTTTCTGCTTTGGAGGCTTCGGCAACCGACCACAACTGTCCGACCTGGTATTCTTCTACTGACATTGGCAGCACTACCCGGCTGAATGTATTGAACTCAAAAAGACCGTAACAATCCGCGGAATTCTGGCATTCTTCACAACATCCATCAAGTTTTACAGGAAATGAAACAAGACTTTTTTCGTAGAATTACGCCGTGAATAACTATTAGAACCAAAAGTCATTTCAAACTCACTATTCCTTGATAATCATCTTCGAAGCTCCGTTTACCTGAAATGCTGAGTATGAATATTTGGTTTCATTTCACGGAATGAAACATGAAGCAATGAAAAGCGAAATGATGAAATGAGCATTCGTTTAGTGCAGAGTTGGAACGTTTGAACAGTGAAATCACGTTGAAGAAAACTGGAACTGTATTGGTGGAAGCATGCTTCATGATGAATTATCGATCGGAAGTGTTCGAAAAGAAACGCGATGAGTCATGTTTTCGCTTTACAAGCGCTGTTGTTTTCAATGACCAGTTCGATTTTTTTCCTCTGATCGAAAATGATGAGCGCTGAACACGAGCATATTTCAATCACTCAGAAAATAAAGAACTTAGTTTCAGCTAGTTGAACTCGTGAAAATTGCGAAAATCGAAAAGAGCAAAAAAGAAAAGATGAGAAAGCAGGCAGTGTAAAGTGGAAGTTCGTCCTTTCAATTTTCTTTCTTTTCTTTTTGCACTTTTTAATTTTTTCGAGAGCTTACAGACTCTCGTAGAGACATTTATCCAGAGGAACATTCTAAAAGTGTTAGTAGCTCAATCTAGTTGAAAAACCTTCGTTCAAAAAACCGCTGGAGGGGGTTAAATTTCAATAACCTATCTACAACATTTATGGTAGTAATGAAGCGACTGGCTGTGCAATGTCTTTCTCTTCTCTTTACTCCACTCATTGTTGTCTTCTAACTTGAATCGATGCGGTGCAAGCGACTGGTTACACGCACACACACACACACAGCTAGAAAAAGGAAGTCGCGCGAGATGCCCAGGCATTTTTTGTTGGCTATGCGAGTGATTCCCCCTCACGACACAGAAAAACACTCATTTCTATGAACATCCGTTTGATTGACACGCGTTGCGGTTCTTCACACGGTCTGAGTCAAAGAGCACTCAAAAAAAATAACAAATTTCGTGTATTTTTATCAAAACAATATCCTTTACAATTTTTCTATAGTTCGGAGTGTAACTCATGAATGCCACATTAGCCTAGTTCAATGAAAATCTTATATTCCACTGGCACGAAGCCCCTGGGAACACCAAAAGCGTTCGATACGGATAGGAATTAAACCTTTCTCTCGACCTACAGTGTACTGTAAGATACGTACCTTCTACAATTTTCGTAGATTCGAAGTCTAGCAAACTGATGACACGCTAGCGTATTATCATGAAAATGTTATTCACAGAGTGAAAGCAGAAAATGATGTATAAAAAACTCACTAACACTGGTGCGAGTAGGGGAGTACTTTACCTGAAAAGTGAGTGCAGATATTCAATTTCTGGCATAACTTGTACAGGTAAACCAGGGTTCATCAGGTTCAATGAGAACTTTTTATTCACGTCGATAAAGAGCACCCGAATTGTGTTACAAAGACTATCATACAAAAGTTGATTGGAATAAAAGAGAGGCAGTGCAAAATATACTCAATGAGAGGGGAGGAAGGTGAAATCCGAGTCAGATCGTTGCCTGGGAGATAGCGATTTTCGATTATAAATGTCTAGGTGTCGATGGCATGCAGATGAGTCTGGAGAGGGAGGGGGAAGGGGACGTTTCACGATAGAGAGAGAAAAAAGTTTGAATTGCCGGATGACACGAAAACGACATTTTTGGATTCAGGGAATTTCAGAGGCTTTGAAAAAGATTGGTGACGTCGTGAAGCCACACCAAAACTCATCTTTCAATCATCCCTAAACTCGGAAAATGAGTTTATCTGATGTCTCTATGAATTTTATGCCAAGATCCAGCATGTTCAAGTCTATTAAAAATGAATTTCGACACGGCATCAGGTATTTCTGTACTATGGTTTCTCATACCAGTGAAAGTGACAAGCTGCCACTTTCAATGAAGATAACCCTACATATACTTCGTATGTAACCACAGCTTATCAGCTCTTGATTACAAGTCGGAATTCAGCTCACACACACACACCTGATTTCTCCCTATCTCTGTTTCTGGTCGTTTTCATGTGACACCTCTCATGTATTAGATTGTCAGGAATTTTTTGATATATACAGTACTGTTCATAATCTTAGTCGCATTTGACTTTTTCGTCATAATTCTTTTCAAACTCAGTGAATCGATCTGAACTGCTCAGAGACAGTTTTGCAGTACATTACACGTTTGTGGTACAAGTTTCGTCATGATTCACAAAGAATGAACATATTTTTGGAATTGAAACGAAAAACATGAATAATTGAAAAAATTTAATTCATGCTTCAAAGTCACATAACTTACTAAAGTCAGTGCTAGATGTTCCAGACCAGTTATGAAATGCTTGAATATGTTGTCTCAACTCTTTTCGTGTCAGTCTTAGCCTAACATCTTTTTGGCCTAGAGCACAGGAGGTTTACAAAGACCAGCACCTTGAAGATCTGCCATGTTTTTAGAAAACGAGTGATCTGCAATGAATATCGTGGTTCAAATTTGCCACAAATCACTCCACAGCTTTTTACAGTATTGAGGTACATTTTTCAAATATTGAAATAGTGTTAGACAAATCATAGAGTTCACACGACATAGTTGAATCCAGGAACCCAGATTGCGCACCCTGTGTTCGGCGGCATTTTTCTCTGAAATGTCATACTCAATGACAATATTCTAGAATTTTTATGAGCGTATATTTGTGACACATAAATTTTCGTAATAATCCATAATCACGAGCACACTGCAAGACCCGAATCTCCAGAAACAGGAAGTACTGTCTTGCATGTTGTAGTGCTCCAGTCATCTGAACATGTCGGAACGTGTCACATAACGACTGGAGTTCTGGAATCACGTGAACACAGTGGAATAATGTTTTTTCATCTGGAATATTCAAAAAATAAACTGAATACGACGAAAAGCATCTGTATCCAACCCTGAAGTATGGAGAGGGTAACGGTATGGTCTATGAGTTATATTTGGACGGTTATATTTTGCTATTAAGACTTTTGGGTATGTTTATGGCGAGTCAATAGAATTAAAAATTATGTGAGACCAATATTATAAAACAAAAACTCATGAATGTTGCCTTCGGATACGAGATTTCAGAGGAAAACGCCGCCGAACACAGGGTGCGCAATCTGGGTTCCTGGATTCAACGATGTCGTGTGAACTCTATGATTTGTCCAACACCATTTCAATATTTGAAAAATGTACCTCGATACTGTAAAAAGCTGTGGAGTGATTTGTGGCAAATTTGAACCACGATATTCATTGCAGATCACTCGTTTTCTAAAAACTTGGCAGATCTTCAAGGTGCTGGTCTTTGTAAACCTCCTGTGCTCTAGGCCAAAAAGATGTCAGGCTAAGACTGACACGAAAAGAGTTGAGACAACATATTCAAGCATTTCATAACTGGTCTGGAACATCTAGCACTGACTTTAGTAAGTTATGTGACTTTGAAGCATGAATTAAATTTTTTCAATTATTCATGTTTTTCGTTTCAATTCCAAAAATATGTTCATTCTTTGTGAATCATGACGAAACTTGTACCATAAACGTGTAATGTACTCCAAAACTGTCTCTGATCAGTTCAGATCGATTCATTGAGTTTGAAAAAAATTATGACGAAAAAGTCAAATGCGACTAAGATTATGAACAGTACTGTATTTCCTTTTGCTTAGAATGTGAGAACTTCATGTTCTCAAGGTCCTTAATAAACAAGATAACTTGCTGTAAAACATGACTCGAAAACACCAAGAACTTCCTGACAACCTAGTACATACCTCAAGATGGTAATTGCCAGCTTGAACAATTTCTATAAACTACCGTTAAAAATACTAAATTCCCGTAAAACATAAAAGGCCAATTGATAGGGTAAGATTGTGGATAACCGTTACATACAGAGAATTACCGGTAATGTTAAAACTTCAGGGTACTGTAGAGTTTTTGGTCGTTTTCATGGAAAACACTGGGGACCAAGAGACACTGATGTCACTGATTCTCTTTCTCTTCGAACGTAGCGAGTTGGAAATCACCAAAGTTGGCTCGGATGTCTCTGGACAGAGCGACCATTTCGTCCAACGGCAGCACTCTGTCTGACTCTTCCCCGCTCTCCATCTCGTATTCGTTTTCGTAGCCGATCGAATGGACCGATTTCCACCTGCAAAAAAGCCCGTTTCTAATTGATTTCATCTACGATCCGCCGACTGGCAACTAGCCAAGTTTTCCCGCAATGAAGTGATGTTGGGTACTTTTGAGTAAATTTGTTAATAGTGACCTAAAATGGGTAAAATCTGTGGCATATGACGGAAAAGTTGACGAAAACATAAATACCGTATTGACGCTCGTTACCTTTGAGAAAACAAGGCGTTGAAGGAAAATCAAATGTGAGAATTTGAATGAATCTGGATGATTTCAGATCCATTCTTCTAAGATTGAAGTTTTTTCATAGATCATTGTTACAATTAAAGCTTTTTGTTTCAGAATGTCACTCATAATGAAGACAATATTGATAATCTATAACGTACAACAAAATAGGAGATGTAGAAGAGGAGCTACAATGTAAATTGATCTACAGTAATTCATTGTCCGACCCACCTAATATTGTCCATTTCCGATCCGTCCATGCTGCTACACTGTGATTCAGTATCTTCGTTACGTCTCGACCACTTTTTCACAAGTTTTTTGGGTCTTCTGGGGCTGAAAGTTACTTTTATCTTGTACGAAATTGGAAAAGGGACAGAGTCTTTCTTCTTGATTTTGTTTTTGAAGTTCTGAAGTGATCTTCAAAAGATTCGGTACTTTTACGGTGTTGATAATTGAGAGCTCGCCTTGTAGTAACCAAAATTTCTAACGACAGCATCAAAGTTGTGAACGGTGTAAAATTTTAGGGACAAACGACTGTCAGCAAAACATGCATTGATTAACAGCAGCAGAGAGCAATACTTGGAAACAATAACGGTGATTTGCGTAACTTTCAAAACTGTTTACAAATTCAATGTGTAAATCTCACGTTCTGGCCTCCGACTCGGCATCGGAGAGAACCGCTTCTGACTCTGCGTTATCGTATTCTGTGTGACAGGCAGACGATGTTGCTCTTGCCACCGATTTCATGCTGCCGAAGGCGTTCATCGGGAACGGTTGGTACCTGAAAGATGAAACGGTGTTTAATGTTCGTAGAATTTCTAGTAAAATAGCACTATATCAACTACGAACGTTGTCTCTTTATGATCGGAACAAACGTTTTTTTCACGAAGAGTTTAATTGTTTCTTGTTAGCCAGAAAAGTAAGACACATAGTAAGACACACACTGAAACCTGTTGTTGTTTCGCTTATGAATTCTAATATATGTTTTGAAAACTCACTCCAAAGGTTTCATATCAGCAAACTCATCGTAAGCGTCGAGTTCCTGGATCATCCGATCAACTTTGTGCGCGACATTCTCCAGGTTTTCACTCGTTGACCTCTCCTGAACACATTTGTCTGAAAGATCATCATGAAGCACAAACCTTTTTGAAAATGCCGAGTGCTCTTTGCAGTGAGGTTCTCGAGCTGGGTCGCCAACGTTTGTCTGGAAAAAGTAATATATTAGATGGTGAGAAGAGGAGACTCACAGTTACTTCTGTTCGTCGTGACACTCTGCTCTGAATCCGAACACTCTGAGTATTGAAGTGCACGTTCATTGTCATAGTGGCCTGTCGATGGTTCGCTGAAGAATAACACTTTTGTTGAAGTTTAATAACTTTAAAATTTTAGTGAAACGAAGAGCCCTTTATTCCTGGCTCGGATTTTCCGGAACATTAATGGAGATAACTTTCTTCCACTTTTCAGGCTAAAAACAGCTTTTGCAAGCCGTTTGGAAGCCGTACTTCTGCTCAGAATAGGAATGGCTCACCGATATGGATCATAATCCATTCTTCTCAATCCGCGACGGCTCGACGCTGAGCTGTGAACATCACGTCGTTGTTGCATTAGAGCAGTTTCTGGGGTCACCCATTCTGAAATAGAACGGTGAGAACTATGCAATTTTTTGAAGACCAAGAGACTTTTGTTCTGTACTGCAGGTTTAATATTCCAAATCCGTTCATATGAAATAAAAATTCGATTTCAAAGACATGCATAATCTTTGGGTTAGATATGGAGTAATGAAAATTCTCATTTACCAGTTACATGAACATCGGAGATGAACATGCACACGAACGAATTTGAAAAAAAAACATTGACATTCACTCTTTTTTCTAAGAATTTTTGAATTGATATTAATATTTCTCTTGAGTTTCATCAACATTCTTTCATATATCAAATTGTCTTCATATAGGTCGAAATCATACCCAATTCTGAATCCGTCTCGGCAATATCATCGATCGACTGGAGCTCGGATGACATGGAAGATACCATAGATGAGGCGAACTGAACATTTTTATTTCCAGTGACTGACCAACAATTTTGTCGCTACGCTCAAGAAAAAGACACAAAAACTTGAATGTTAGAACGTTAACAACATCGCTTTCAATGAAAATAACTGCAAAATTTTTATAGGCAAAAAGAAGTTGTTCCGAACGGGAGTTAAGCGATTTCCAAAGTAAGTTTAAAAATCTCGAATGAGTAATTTTTATCATAATACTATAAAGAAAACCTCAAATTCTGAATTTTCCGACTTTGGTCTCTTTCTCAAATGAGCATCAATCATTCCTTCCATATGCCTTTTTTGCTCTTCTCTGCTCATCGATTCGGCTACCGTCACGTCTGGATCGTGTTTACCATCAGTCAACAGTTCATAGGCGTTTTGATGCGTCGAAATCTGTGAATGTGGCAGTTAAAACAAGAACTTCTATCTCTCGTGTCTATTTTTATTGTGTCTCAAACTAATAATCCCACTGAATTATCGAACAGTGAAAAACCGAAAAAATAAACTCGAACATTTTATTAAAAACTCACCTTCAGTGGGTTCTTGGCGAATCTGACTGGTCTGGGTCGAAGAGCCAGGTAAATCTCTTCTGAAGCTAGGATCATGTCGTGACCTGCGGTCTGAATTTCAGTCTTTCTACAAATTCAGATGAACACGTTTCTTTTATTGCAAAGTTTATAGTTTCATCACGAAAATTCTCGTTAGGGACAAAATCAGCACTATTATCTTGTTTGAGGATATAATTGAACTAAGATTTCACAAAAAAGAATTATTGGATGATTAAATTTGGAAAAAAAATTAGGAATTTTATTCATGAAACTGGTAACTTTTCGAGACAAAAAGTTCTTTGACCATATTTCCCATCTAAAAGTTCGGCATGAGCCGAAATTTCGCTCAGTTTTAATGTATACCGATGAAAACTCACCTGCATCAAAGTTCTCGCTTTCTCAACCGTCTCACCGAACAACTCATACCGTGGCTGAACAACGTCGCCGACAACCGCTAATGCGCTTCCACAGTCGATTCCTACAAAATGAATCGTTTCACAATGCGAAGGAAAAAACTGACCAATCTGTACATGGAACTCGTTATCTTCTGCGAATTTTGCGACTTTGAGGAGGAACTGCGACATGGTGAACAGAAGTTCACCGATGGTCCATGGTGTTTCGTCAACCTGCAAATTCCCGTGAGACTCGTGTCACAGTGGTTGTATGTTTCAGAAGTACTCACGTTCTGAGAAGCATCCGGTAGGAGACCAACTGCAACGACGTAGAATCTGTTGGCGTTCTTCACTTTTTCGACTCCTTTGTACTGAGAGATCATCTGAAACGTGAAAGTCAATCCCTCTCTCTCTCTCTCTCTCTCTCTCTCTCTCTCTCTCTCTCTCTCTCTCTCTCTTTCTCTCTCTCTCTCTTTCCGTACAAAAATAACCTGATCCATGTGACTGAAAACAAAATTCAGTGAGTTGAGTCCGTCTTCGTCGACCAACGGGAAGCCACTGACCGCGAGGTAGGCGACACCAACTGCAATACCGTGAATGTCAAGATTGTGTGTAAAAGTTACCTGAATTGTACGAATGGTTCCACAAGTCTCTTCCTTTCATCAGCACTGCAGCTGCAACATGCGCAGGGACCAAGTTCAGCAAGGTTTGGTGACTGAGTGACGTCATCTTTTCACGCATAGAGGTTTCTTCGAGACCCTGAAAAATTCGTGTCGTCTCTCTCTCTATCTCTCTAACACATTGAAATATCAAGAATTACCTTTACAACGGCCAGAAAATCAAGCCTCAACAGTTTTTCACAGGTCCGACCATGGAGAAGCAAAAGTGCTGACAAGGCCAAGAGGTAACAAGCCAAATCGAACTCGGTTGCGAATCTGCAATAAGTAACCATTTCAGTCGACTTGGATTCTGAGCTAAGCTGTGAAACCGTCGTGGTACCTATCACATGCCACCAAACGAAAACTTGTAAAACACAATTTAGAACAAAAACTTGAAAACTTACTGATTTGCTGTCATGCCGACAGCTCTCGTCGTCCAAATTTGCAGTACGTAAAGCAACATTGAGATGGTGTAAAGAGCGCCGAGGTAAACTGACGGGAATCTCAAGAAGACGCCTGTTGTGAGCGTCCACAGAGCAAAGGAAAAGGTTGAGAAGTGGGCCTGAATCACTTCGCTATTCAACTGTTGTGAGTAGATTTTCAACTACGCGCATCATATTTTATGATTGAAGATTCATTATGTTGAGTTTTTGAAACGTATCGCGAACTGGTTTCTTTTACAATGGTGAAACTACCTTTTACGATGGTGAAACTTAGAAAATACTAATTTTAGATAATAATTCAGTGAAGAAATCATATTTTATTTCTTCCTAAGGGTTGAAAATGAAAAAGACTTACCGTTTTACAGACTCCAGAATCTGTTGGTTGCGGGCACGAGAACTGAAAGACTTTATAAAGTGAAAAGAATGTTGAAAGTTTACCGTGTTGACAATTCCACACAAGAATAAGACGGTCATGACCAAGAGCACTGTCACAGCATGGCCTGACGAGGTTTTCGTAATGAACTGGGAGAAGCTCTTAAACGAGTCGTTAAAACACATTGGGATGAAGCCTTACGTGGAAGAAGTCAATGTAGAGTATTAGAAGGATCACGAAGAGGAGTGTTAACGCTACGATTATCAGTACGAGGCCCGTGATCAGTCTGCAAATCATTCTCACTGAATTGGGATAGTTGATGAAGATTGATTTTGTGTTTCACAGCGAGAAGAAATTTATTATCCATACTCTAACGAAGCTCACCTCGGCATCACAAGCATGTGATAGATTCCATACAGGACTAGAAAGAAGATGGAGATCGCTAGAGACGGAATAAACCAATGGTCCATCTCTTTGTGATACTGTAATATGGCTCACGTCGAGGTTATTTACAAGAATGCTCACCTCGGACTCGATTATTTCATTTCTAAACTTGAGACTCAATGGGTTCATGATGGACTTTTGTGATTCCTTTGCTTCCACCATGTCAAAACTTTTCCCTTTCTCCATTTTCCTGAAAAAAAACTGATTGTACGATTGAGTATTGGGTAATTTCACCTCTTCTTGCACGTACCAGCTGCGGCGTCTAGCGTGCAGACACCTTGTAACAGCCGGTTGATCGCTTGTGGAACTGTGACCAGTGAGAATCTGAAAAAATCGTTTCATGAATACATGAACATCAGGACTCATCGAAATTATTGCAAGGAGGTAGATAAATTATACACAAAAAAGAGAATAACCTTGCGAAATTCATCTGCAGTAGTGTTCATGATGACCCTAGTGAAACTTTGATGATTTTCTGTCCTTATGAAAAAAACGAGTCAGCGTTCTACCACTTATGATCTTACAGTGAAGCTAAAGAAAATATACAAACATTACTATTTTCTACATGAAGGTGAGGGTGAGATTTCACCAAGCACTATGTGCAATCAAATAGCTTTGTCACTTCAAAACAGCATTTTTTCTTCTCGGACATGACTCAACCTACACGTTAGAAACATGGAGTAAAAAAGTCAAAAAGAGTAATCGTGTTTCAACTCGACAACTTTAATCGGGAACAAGCCTCTACGATCAATTCATCGTATTGAAATATGTATTAGAAAGACACACCTCTTCTCCGCATGGAAGACTTCTGTCGAAGTGAAGTAGTTGTACACTCTCCAGACGTTGTTGGACGTCATTTCCAGTTGAAAATCGGCTCCGAGAAGTCTTCTCGTTTCACTGGTAATGTAGATTCCCCTGTGAAAAAAGGAATCGATTTCATGCAAAATATGAAATTTTTTTGTGTTTCACAAGTTATTTAAAAAAAAAATTCCGTTCATTGAGAGATTTTCAGTCTTATGCATTCGTTCGACAACCTCGAAAAAGCTCGAGAATAATTCAGAGTCAAGAGAAGTTTTCACAAGACGATGGTAAAAAACTCACGGAGTCTCCATGCTGCTCTGCAAGAGAATTGCATTGTCGTAGGGTTCGCCGATGACGTCATAGTGCCATTTGGAAGACCCTACTACTCCGGCTGCGATAGGCCCACTGAAAAATCTTTTGATGAACGATGTAATTCAAGAAATATCCTTGTCTTCGAACCAGCAAACGTCAAGGTTTCGGCGGAAACGACTCTTCCTCATGGAAAAACCTCATTTTCTATAAAACAGAAATACTCACCTATCGATTCCAACTGTGAGCGACACTTCTGCCAGCGTGGCACCTCGAAAAGACCTTAATTCATTAATTTCTGAAACTTTTCTGCAGGTAAAGCTCACTCGATCAAGGCTTCCAGCTCCATAGCGAAACTACACAGCTTGGATGCATGGTCCGAGTCGATTCCTTCAACAATTCCTTCCGATAACATCATTTTTTTCAATTGAAGTTATTTTTACCTATCACTCTACAATTTCAGTCATGTAACGCGTAGAAAAAAAAGACAGAAAACAATGATAAAGTAATAAACATCAAGTCTCACCGGGAATACTACAAACAGCAGTGATGCCTTCAGAAATGATCAAGGTAACTCCATGCCTGTCCGCAATACGTCTGATTCGTTGATCAATTTCCTGAAAAATCGATAATCCGATAATAATGTCTACTAACCTTCAAGACTCTTGCTGCGTCGATAGCTGTGCACTGGGATAGGCATGCTTCGAACCCGTTGAGTCTTCCATAGAGAACTGAGACCTGAAGCGAATTCCAAAAATGAGGTAAAGAACTTTAAAACGGTTGTTTATTTCTAGTTGAATGGAAGACTTCTGGAAATTTCCTTTTTTTAAACCATAATGGAATTGTTGCAACACTATGTCAACTATTTTCCTACTATCGATGAAAATATCAAGTTTCGATTACTGCAATGCATAAAGAAAATTCGATCTGAACCGTTCAATCTATCAAAGTTTACTGTAGCCGAATTTCAATTCTACTGACTCGTTCATTCTTACAGTAACCAAAAAATACCTGGCTGTAGAGTTCATTGTACAAATGAGGATGATTCGTCGTTATCTGTTGACGTGCTTGAGGGAGAAGATGTGAAGGGAGGAAGGTTGCAAGCAGGTTATTCTGAACAAATTCACAATTGATGACTGATAACTCTGGAAAGAAAAGGAATTGACGTTTTAGTCACTTTGAAAACTACGGACTTATCAACTCTTTAAGGTGTCGAAAATCAACTCATGCTAAGACAATGTTATGTATTGAATTTCAACTCGTTTTTTGATAGCTATAGACAAAACTGTTTGAAATTTCGATCACTCGGAATACAGTAAGAATGGGGCCCAGTATGGTATATCAAACCACTACAGTAGTACTATTTTCCTATTGAACATAAAAATAGTTTGTTTACGTACTATTCTCCCATAGTTTATGAAATCTCACCAATCTTCCACTCTGCTGCAGGGCACTCTTCTCCGCCTCATACGAATTGTGAGCTGACAGGAAAGCGTTTCGGGCGATTCTTTCCTTCGTGACGTGTAGATAAATGCCTGTGAAGTGAGCCCACGCATGCAGAATTCCAATCGCCAGAAACTGTAAAAGTACCTCTGTGTTTCAGGTGGATATTAACAGGTTGGTTTGAGACGCAGGGTCATTGATATAGCGACATTTTTTTTAAACAATTCATAATACACCGCTCGTTCCTATTCTGGAGAAAATTTTCAAAATTGACAAGGCTACGTTGATTGTGCACTCCGTTCTGACAGGGCTGTCACAAAATTTAACGAATTTGACGAATTTTTTTAGTTAAATAATTTTTGAATATTATTATACAAGGTTTCGTTAAGACAAGAATTTTATTCAAAATTCTTTAAGCGGAATTCCTATTTTAACGATACCGTTGATCGTTGATTTACGGTCTAAAACAAAATAGGGTCTTTTTTCAGGATTGTGAAAATCAGGTAATCGTGGAGTTAACGGTTTTCTCACTTTGAACGAATTCTTCAATAGTTGAAATGAAATTTATGAAAATTTTCGTGAACTTCGTGACAGCCCTGATCAGAACTCGAAGCACAGCAGAAACGATACGGGTATAATTTCCACCTTTAACTGTTGTGGCATAATAATTTCTGAAAGTTTTCCCTAACAAGCTTACAGTAAAGCAGTATGACGTATAGGAAAGAATGCGCTGAATGTTGCCAGTACTATTTAAAGAAAAACCTCATTGAGACTCGGCTTAGCCGTCATCATCATCATGCTAGCCATTTGCAGTATGGAGACAGCGATTGCAGATAGCATGACCGTGTAGAACGGGAGGACGATCAACGTGTACTCTGCGAATACCAATAGAACCGTTGGTAGTGCTGCATCGAACGAGGGAAGATTCGTGAGTAATTCGACTCCCAGCGTGCCCAGTGCCAAGTACTGCAGTGCCCGTGGCTTGTCTGGTTGTGTCATTTGAAACATCAGGCAGATCGTGGACAGAACCAGAATCACCGAAGGCCATACTGCTCTGCAAATTACGAATTTACTCCATCCCATAAAGAGACTAAAGCTTCAATTAAGTACTTTCAGAAACACACATATCTTCCTCCACCTTCAAAAAAGTCTGACCTCCGTAAATCGGCTGTAGCAGTTTCGCCTTGAAAAACAAGAACGATTAAGTAATGCTCCTTTAATTTAAATGGACTGAAAGTAAGAATAATAATTTAAATCCACAAAGATCTAACTGTTCGTTGTGAGAGTCCCGACCCTAGGGTAGGCCTACCGTACTCATTTTACAAAAATGCGACAAAATTCGAAAAATGCGTTTGAAATCGGTCAGACTTTTTCGTAGATATGTGAAACATGTAACTACCATTCAGGCTTTCTGACATGTGAGCAAAGCTTGAACAACTTTGTTATAAGTATAGAGAGATCCAGAAATGTTTCCCACAATGACTTTCTGTACGAAAAGTATAAAACCATTTTTCATATCCTCCCTAATTTCATTTCATTCACATAACTGTCTTGGATACATCAAATCAATAGAATTTTTCAAGAAATCAAAGAATATCGATAGTCTAGACTTTTTTTCCCAAGGTGGAACTTTTTTTTGAAAGAATAACATTTTTGCATTTTTTTCCTTTTTATCGTTTCGATTTATTCTTCCCTGGAATCTCTTGTTCTCATCATTATGAATCATTATTACCTCGAGTCGGGCATATGAGCCAGGGTCCTGAGGAAGGCACAAACTGCAGTAATCGCCAGCAGCCATCGTAAAGACCTGAAATGTTGGAAACTGAACGCTCGTTAGGCAGTGTAAACAGCCGGAATGTCGGCACAACACTCAACTGTTATGGCTGTTTTTTCCTCTATAAAAGAGCATCACACAAACTGGGCGATAAATTCAGATATGAATTTTAATGAGTGTTCTGCACGAGTTAGTTCTCATAAAATGACAAAAAAAAGTTGAAATCACTTGAACAGAAAGAATATTTTCGATGGTTAAGATACGGAACTTCAGCATTTTCGAATAAAGCTTGAAATACGTTAGAAACCATGATCCTAGTATATTAAAATAACCTAAAATATCCAACAAGTACCCAAGCATTATTTCGTTCAAATTTGTTCGGCGAATCACCGTACACCAGAGAATGTCAAAATCATACTAAAACTCGACACGAGAGAGTGAAACTTTAAACCTCGCGAAGGAAACGTTCTATAACCTATTCATTCACAGCTGGTTCAACTTGGTTCTCGACAGATGTCGAACTTTCGCCCGTGTTCAGTGCAAAACAAGAAGGTTACCCACCACACTATAGGAACAAAAGAAGACATTTTTGAGGAAACACTCACCTCGATCCATCTTTCAGCCGCCACGTCGCGAACCCTGCTTCCAGGGCTTCGCTGCTGAATCCCATAGTTCTGAAATGATCAAGTTTACGGGAACAAGATTTTAATCGAATGGGAAGTAATTAAGAAATCATCAGAGCTCATAATTCAAGACCACGTCTGGCATGCATGAGAATGAAAAAGTACTAGAGTGAAAAGGGCAAAAAGGCATGAGTCTTGAGTCTGGAGGATGACGAGATTTTATAATGAGCCCGAGTTCACCTTCTCAGCTGATGGATGTTCTGTTGAGATCTATCTCTTCCAGTTATAAAATGTAAACGGAAATTCGGAGCTCAGTCATTCTAACCACTGTTATACAGAAAACCTGAGTTCTTCATACAGTATACCGATTTCGCTCGTATGTTCTACTAACCTACTGGTACTCATTCACTTCTAATAATTGTCGGGTTAGCGAGAAGATGCGTTTGAATTCATTCGAAGAAAGACTTTTTTGATTCATTCTTCTAGAAAAATAATTATGCCTAGGATCTTTGATATAGGCTCAGAGTAAAATTAGTATGAATTCTACAAGGGACAAAGATAGTTAGATAGATAGATAGAGAGAGAGAGAGAGAGAGAGAGAGAGAGAGAGAGAGAGAGAGAGAGAGAGAGAGAAAGATGAAGAAGGATAAGCTCCCCAAGCAGTGCGAAATAAAAACGAGTAAAAAACTCAACAAGACGATATTTCTCACGGAGTGCACTTTGAGAATGAAGATAGATTCACATCAGCTGAGAAAATGAACTTTGTCTCATTATAAAATCTTGCAGCCCCATGAGAAACAATGAAAACACGAGTGGACACCCTCGACGGCGTGAAAAAGTGACAACTCTGTGACATGAAATGGATACTATCAACAGAGATGATTCAGAGCGAAATGCATCATAGAGAACGGGATAAGTAATATCGAGAGTGGTTTGAGCAATGAAAAATCTTATTGGAATTCGCTGGTTGATTGCTCCATTCGGTGTGGTTTTTATCTTTATATAGTCGGATTGCGATGTACAAAGACATCCACTTAAATCAAGGTGGGGGTACGTTTCATCTGTTTTCGAAGGTAGCGGGCAGTTTTAAATTCCTAATGTTGCTACCAGCTGTCAAAATTCACGTTAAGTGCAGTAGGAATAAAAGAGGAAAAAATTTATTCCTACGTACAGTCTGGATAAAAGTAATCGTGAACAATGTTCAAAAATCTCATAGTCACAACCAGTACAATTATATTTTGAGTTTTTTGAAATGGTCAAAATCGAGAAGGAAATTGAATCTTATTACTCTGATTATTACTGTGAGAAGATTTGTCAATAATATTTCTGAACCAGAACTATATTTATAAGCCCGGCTTAATGATTGATAGATATTGTGATAATTATCAATACCTGCAGGAAAATTTCAAGTGGAGGATGAATGAAATTGAAAGAGATGGAGTGAATTTTACTGATACGTCCTACTTCAATTAGGAATAGGAATAGCCGATGGAGAAAAGCTTGTGTTAAACTGTTACAATGAGCATGAACACAATCGCGCGAGGAAATCTTACTGTAGCTTTTCTCTATGAAATGCATTCTGGTCTAAAAAAATGAAGACTGAAGACTGATATCCATTCAAAACCATAACTAATGGCTGATGGATCCAAGTTTCTATACTCATCACAATCAACATGTAAGATCTTTTGAGAAAATCTTACTGTAGCTCTTCCTTATGAGATTCATTCTGGTCTACTTTGAATGAAGAATGATATCCATTTAAAACCATAGCTAATGGGTGACGGATCCAAGTTCTAAATACAATGAACATGTAAGTAAGATCTTCCGAGAAAATCTTACTGTAGGTTTTTCTTATAGGATTCATTTTGACTTTTGTTAAAATGAACATGCAATTATGATTTCTTGAGAAAAATCTTAATTTGTATGCTCTCGGTACGATTTCGCATGATTCAACGAATGATATCCATTGTAAACCATAAGTAATGGGTATAGAGATAACCGATGGAGACCCCCAAGAGAATGATGATTGATGTGCGTTTCATGAAACCATCAAAACCATGAAAGACGAATCCACCTTCACTCAAATCTCCTTCTTCAGGTTTCGAGGATAGATATGTGATGGCGGTAAATGTGTGTGTGTGAGTGAGCGAGTCGACTGATGTGATCAAGCGGAGGGAACCGACAACGATACATACGAGCGAGGTGGACGAGGAGAAGGAGGAGGAGGAGGCAAGGGTTACACAAGTGTAATACAACACAACTGGACATCATCTCATCAGCCACTCCTCCCTTACTATCCTTACTACTTAATGTCGCCACCGAGATGTCCCCTACGGCACACTACCAAGACCATTTCTTTTTGTGTGTGTGAGTGACAGTCGAGAATCCGTAACAAGGTAGTGACCACTACGACCAACCAGATGGAACTAAAAAACGCACTTTCCAATAAAAGATTCTGAGAGTTCGACCGATATCGTCGATCACTGATATTTAGGAGTTTCTTTCGAAAGGTAAAATGGAAAAATGAATCCTATAGGAAAAACTCGGTAACTACTACAAGTCTAATGACAGAAAGAGAGGACTTTGATCAGAATGAATGACGTTAGAAAAGCAATAGGAAACATAAAATGGAACACGAAACACAGTGTTTTCCAAAAACTGTCGCTTTTACAAGAAGATAGACAAGCGGAAATCGAACGCAACAATGAAAATCAGTGACAAGACGGAACACCCAGTACCTCTGTTACATCCTGAACAGAATCAGCGTCGTTACACGCTTCATAACGTGAAGTCTCCCACCGTTCGACCAACCGTGGAGGCGGCAAAACAAAAGGGTGAAAAGAGACCGGACAAACGCCTGGGAACGAGGTGTGTGTATGTGTAAAGGTTTTGACAAGGTGTAGTAGTAGTAGTACCCGATGGAAGTCGGAAAGACATTCTCGATATTGCTTCCTACTATAAATCTTCTTACGTTTTATTTCCGGAATTCATCAGTTTCAAACAATCAAACCAACGTTTACTGATTGACTACTGAATGAAACGATTAACTACAAACATTTGTTGGTGAATGCGAAATATTAATACCCGAATTTCTAAAATACTTCAACCGTCTATGAACAATTGAGAGCCCATTGAAAACTAGAAGAAACATTGACTATAACGCGTCTGACTATCTTGGTTTAGATAATAGGTTCGAGATAACTTACGCATATTCTACGCGAAAGTATTAAATATAGCACGAAGAGAGAGAGAGAGAGAGAGAGAGAGAGAGAGAGAGAGAGAGAGAGAGAGAGAGATAGGACTGTCGCAGGTTCGAACTCTTGCTTGGCTATTCCCGCTTATGCTACCAACTCAATCATCACACGAGAATTTACAAACCAGTGCAGTTTGCTGAACATGAAACTTTTCGAACCCAAAGATGACAAGTCAAAATGACAAAATGCGGCTGCTTGAGTCTATCAAAAGTTGACAGATGTATCTCTCTCTCCCTCTCTCTTACTCGACAAACATTGACCTTCCATTTGGCGCGCAAACTATTTGAAAGTGAGAGTTAAGGATTTAAGAGAGAAGTAAATGGAAGAACGCCACATTGAAAAGTACAAATTCATTCAATATTTCACTTCTTCTTGCTCGGTTCGATCGTATAACGAAACTGTAAGAGAACCGTTCGACATCATCAGAAACCGCTTTTTTCAATATTAAATACTCACCTTAGCTTTGTTAATCCTTTGTTTTCGCACCAGTCCTGGGGTAAACGGTTGTTTTGTCACCGGATCCGTTCGAGACTTTCTGCATGGTAAATATAGTGGTTTTACCTACCTACTCTACTTGATTCAAAAACTTCGCGAGTAATGCACTCTTTCACACATTAAAGCTCAAGATAACTATAGTATGCATATTACGGTACCACAAGAACTCACTTGTTGTAAATCTGACTCTGCTTCGGGATCACAAACTTCACTTTTGTTGGGGATTGAGCTACCTAAAAACATATAAATTGATATACTTATTGTTTCGACATCACAAAACAGCTGTTCCACTTGGACTACTAGATATTCAATTTCAACACATTCAAAGCATACCGTGGGATCCTTCATTGCTTCTTTAAACGCTTCCCTTGTCTGGATGAGGTGGGCGCACGAGCGAGCAGTGTTACTCAGAACCTGGAATGAAGTACTGTAATAATGTAACATTGACTCAAGGTTTGTCTGTACCTGCTTCGGCTTTCCAAAGTACTTGTCGTCTCTTGCCTTCAACACGTCGAGATCTTGGAATGGGTCCAGGTTGTTGCTGAAACTCGAGTGAAAGAATGATAAGCCTAAATGCACCAGTGCTTCGCCGGTACTGGTGTCAATTATAATAACTGAAGGTTCAGAAAACTTATTACATGGTATCACTTCACTTCAAGTTGTAACTAGTTTCCAAAAAAAATTGTTCGTTTGCTAGAAATTGCGACAAAAAAAACTCACGGCTCCTTCACCTTGTCGCACATCACCCACTTTCCTTCTTCTAGGTCTTTCAGAGCAAATGTCATCACCACATTGTTCGACTCCGGTGCTTTTTCCTTCATCGCCCAGAACGGTATTCCCTGCAAATTTTCGTCTTCGCACTTCTGTTATTCTCGACTGTTCTCTCTCTCTCTCTCTCAAATTTTCTACGGAGAAACCCCGAGTTTCAGCAGCGTATCAAACCAATTAGAGCCAACTTCGATCAAATCGTTTTGTGCGAACAAAAGCAGACAACTTCCTGTACTGCGCTGCCCATTCACACCACATAAAGTTGTCAACGAGTCGACGAGATTGGGTCATTATTTCCATATTCTCACACATGAATTACATACAGACACCAACAATTGACATGCACAGTATCGGTGACCGGTGCGCGCATTCTCTCACTCACTCTCTCTCACACGCGCGTTTTGGGTGTGTCAGGCTATGAGGGTTTAAGTGAAAAAAAACCGACAGACTGCTGTTCACACCCATTAATCACCGACAACAGCAGCAGTAGCTGCGGCGACCTGACGGCTGGAAATTGTGAAACTACCACACTCTCGAGGGGTCGCCGATCACTGTTTAAAACTCACACCTCTCTGCTCACCAGAGTTGCACGGAAGTAAAATTTTTCAAAACGGAAGTCGGAGGTCGAAAGTGAAAAAAGGGCTGAAGTCGGAAGTCGGAAGTGAAAAAAGGGCGGAAGTCGGAAGGCGGAAGTCAGAAGTGAAAAAAAAGGCGGAAGTCGGAAGTCGGAAGTGAAAAAAGGGCGGAAGTCGGAAGTCGGAAGTGAAAAAAGGGCGGAAGTCGGAAGGCGGAAGTCGGAAGTAGAATTTTTTTCAACGGTAGTCGGAAGTGCAAAAAAATTGAAAAACCCCATAGATATTGTATATCCGCTCATTCTCAACAGGTGTAGGTCAATTCCATACTTAGTAGAAACGATTTCACGGTTTTTTCGTCATTTTTCACGAAAAAATTTTTTGACGGAAGTCGGAAGTAGAATTTGTTAAACGGAAGTCGGAAGTAGAATTTGTTAAACGGAAGTCGGAAGTGATTTTTTTTTTTGCAAAAGTCGGAAGTCGGAAGTAAAAAAAAGGGCGGAAGTCGGAAGGCGGAAGTCGGAATTCCGTGCAACCCTGCTGCTCACCATATTTTTTTGTTTTAAACACAGCAATCTGTTTGCATGTTTCACGGATAATTTATATGATATTGCAATTTTCGGATTACAATTTATAATTACCCCCCGTCATAAGGAAAATCCAGCTTCGAAACGGTGCAATTCAATATCTGTGAGTTGAGAAATGACATGATTGAATAAAATGAAAATGTGGTATTTTCACGACAACATCGTATTGTCTGGAATTTCTGCCAACTGTTTTCAGGAAAAAAAACAGAAACTTAAATTATTCTAAAAGATTACCTTGACAAATAACTGTCCCTTGTTGTCATTGTTTTGACACGGCGGTAGTTCAGGCGGGGGTGGACCAATGTCTTCGAGGGAGTATTCCGCCATCACGTCGAACCCAGTGTCGTCTTGATCTTTTCTGAAAAAATGAAAATAAGATTCGCAATTGGTAACTTCTTTCCGTTGTCATTCATACAATTCTTTTCGAAACACAAATGAATTAGTTCCTGTATACCAAAGAAACACTCACACAATGAAGGAATCGTCACCATCCACCTTCTTGATCGGCTTCTTCTTTGGTGTTGAGGGAGATAGTGACGGCGATACTCCCTTCTCCTGGTTTGCGCCTTTCGCCGATTCGTCATTGATGATCAGTCCTTTCATGAAGGCGAAATGCTCTGTGAATATGAGCCGTGACCGAATGATAGAAGGTAGAACTCACTTTTGAAGTCATACTCTTTCAGGTTGTCCAGCACATTTCCAGTCTTCAGATTGTCGAGCACCGTCCCATTCTTCTTCTGAAAATTGGTTCAGACCAGGGCTGGTTACGAAATTTAACGAAATTAACGATTTAACGAATTTAACGAAATTTTTCGTTAAATCTGATTTAACGATTAACGGATTCGTTAAATTTGGAAAAACCGTTAATTTAACGATTAACGGTTTCGTTAAATTTGGAAAACCCGTTAATTTAACGATTAACGGATTCGTTAAATTTGGAAAAACCGTTAAATTAACGATTAACGGATTCGTTAAATTTGAAAAAACCGTTAATTTAACGATTAACGGATTCGTTAAATTTGGAAAAACCGTTAATTTAACGATTAACGGATTCGTTAAATTTGAAAAAAACGTTAATTTAACGATCAATAATTCCGTTAAAATTAGAAGTTGAACACCATAGTTGAGTGATTTTTCTGTCACAATCTTGGTCAATAATGCATTTTTCAACAATCGTAGTACTTAAAAAATTAACAAAATCCCAATTTTATGTTCAATTGACCGATTTACCAAAAATTTCCGTTAAATTTCGTTAAATTTGGAATATTGGCTGATTTAACGATTAACGGTTTCGTTAAATTTGAAAAAACCGTTAATTTAACGATTAACGGATTCGTTAAATTTGGAAAAACCGTTAATTTAACGATTAACGGATTCGTTAAATTTGGAAAAACCGTTAAATTAACGATTAACGGATTCGTTAAATTTGAAAAAACCGTTAATTTAACGATTAACGGATTCGTTAAATTTGGAAAAACCGTTAATTTAACGATTAACGGATTCGTTAAATTTGAAAAAAACGTTAATTTAACGATCAATAATTCCGTTAAAATTAGAAGTTGAACACCATAGTTGAGTGATTTTTCTGTCACAATCTTGGTCAATAATGCATTTTTCAACAATCGTAGTACTTAAAAAATTAACAAAATCCCAATTTTATGTTCAATTGACCGATTTACCAAAAATTTCCGTTAAATTTCGTTAAATTTGGAATATTGGCTGATTTAACGATTAACGGTTTCGTTAAATTTGAAAAAACCGTTAATTTAACGATTAACGGATTCGTTAAATTTGGAAAAACCGTTAATTTAACGATTAACGGATTCGTTAAATTTGAAAAAAACGTTAATTTAACGATCAATAATTCCGTTAAAATTAGAAGTTGAACACCATAGTTGAGTGATTTTTCTGTCACAATCTTGGTCAATAATGCATTTTTCAACAATCGTAGTACTTAAAAAATTAACAAAATCCCAATTTTATGTTCAATTGACCGATTTACCAAAAATTTCCGTTAAATTTCGTTAAATTTGGAATATTGGCTGATTTAACGATTAACGGTTTCGTTAAATTTGAAAAAACCGTTAATTTAACGATTAACGGATTCGTTAAATTTGGAAAAACCGTTAATTTAACGATTAACGGATTCGTTAAATTTGAAAAAAACGTTAATTTAACGATCAATAATTCCGTTAAAATTAGAAGTTGAACACCATAGTTGAGTGATTTTTCTGTCACAATCTTGGTCAATAATGCATTTTTCAACAATCGTAGTACTTAAAAAATTAACAAAATCCCAATTTTATGTTCAATTGACCGATTTACCAAAAATTTCCGTTAAATTTCGTTAAATTTGGAATATTGGCTGATTTAACGATTAACGGTTTCGTTAAATTTGGAAAAACCGTTAATTTAACGATTAACGGTTTCGTTAAATTTGGAAAACCCGTTAATTTAACGATTAACGGATTCGTTAAATTTGAAAAAACCGTTAATTTAACGATTAACGGTTTCGTTAAATTTGGAAAAACCGTTAATTTAACGATTAACGGATTCGTTAAATTTGAAAAAACCGTTAATTTAACGATTAACGGTTTCGTTAAATTTAGAAAAACCGTTAATTTAACGTTTAACGGTTTCGTTAAATCCGAAATTTCGTAACCAGCCCTGGTTCAGACTGCTATAGACGATGCTCAGTCAACGTACAATCTTGGCCTTGTCTTTCGGATTCTTTTGACTGGCAGCCATCTTTCGTGGTTGAATTTGACATTGCGATTTCGACTTGGACAGTTTCGCGGGTCCTTTCTTTTTCGGTGGAGCCTGGAATTACAGCGATAGGCGAAGTCTAGTCCGACGATAACATATTCAGACGTTTCATTAATTCGACCGTTTCCTAAGGGTTCATTCTAATTATTGTGAGTATACGGTTGACGTTTCAACTATTTCACGTTATTCCGTGAGTTCATTCAACATCCACCACTTCTCACGTAATCTTGAGAATTAACTTCCACAAACAGAGAAGAAATCTCACCTTGGTCATCTTTTCACTGGGAACGTCGCACGCTTTTGCGTTTCCTTTCTTGATAATCTTCGGCAACGAGCTCTTCTCTTCGTTGTTAGACTTCGAATCGTGCTCTTCCTTGCGTTTTTGCTTCGGCTTTGTTTTCTGGAATCATAATCTTTTTACTTTTTATTTTCGTTATCCAGTGTTTGTGTTTCTAAATTTTTTTATTTCTGTGAATGAAATTAATTCTGAATTTCATAGAATTCATCTTCAAAAAATTCAATTTTGAATCAATGGTGCTGAAATTCGGTTTATCCATTGTGAGAGCTACATTCATTTTGGAAAAGAGATTTCCAAAAAAATATAATTCTGAACTCCGCTCACCTCATCAGTCTTCGAAGGTCGTTTTTTCAGCTTTGAACCCTGTCAATTCACGTGTTAGCTTGTGGAGAAAGAGACTGAAAGACCCAAACTCACCTCAAGCAGATCGCTGTTTTGATCCTGTGAAAATAATCAATTAGCAAGAAAAACACAAGTTGTCACTAACCGCAACCGCAATCAAAGCGTCAAAAGGATCAATCTCCTTCTCTGGTTTTTTCTTGGTGCCCTGCAAATGACTGCTTCTTGTTTCCTTTCCATGCAAAGAGATAAAAACCTTGGTCACCTGATTGTTGAATGGATCATTCGCATCTAGTTGCTTTGTATCTTTTTTCTTCAAATTACCCTGTTTGAATGTAGTTGCATACTGCTCGTCAAACGACCTACTGATTGCTCCATCGCACCGGTTCCGAGTTGCAGTTCTGGAGGAAGACTCGCCATTATCTTTTCCTTCTTCTTTCTCGCCTTCTCTTCTTTCGCCCTTTTCGCTTCCTCCTTTTTTGCTTTTTTCTGAAGGAAATTTTTTTAAAGGAAATTATTAACTAATAATTTTTTTGTAGTACAAAAACAGTTAATACGAAAAAGTGTACTGAATCGTTTTTATTAAGAATCATTTTTTCATTTATCTTTGTCGACACCTCAAATTTTAGGCTCAGGTAAGGTTCAAAGCACTAGTTAGGTACGATGATAAGATTTGATCAAAGTTTAAACTTGATTATCACAAAAAAATTTTTTCACCTTGTAAGCCCTCCTTGAGGAAATGATTCTTAATAGAAACGATTCAGTACACTTTTTCGTATTAAGTGTACAAAAACTGAAGCAATATCGTTCATAAAGTGAAACAACATCGAAAGTCGTTTTCGATTAAAACTTTGAAATCGGTCGCCCCGGCAACTTTTGAGAGCGATTTTCATAGTTTTTATGGTCGTCATCATGGTTAAAAATGTAGATCTGTCAGATCTCTCAACTTCATGCTGTCTCGATACCGCGCAAGACAGTTGAGACATCTGACGTCACAGGAAAAACATGTAGTGAGTTACTTCAGTCTACAATAGCAAAAAATGAAACCTTTTTATCCTCCTCATCTTCCCATTCGCCATCCGCTACTTCCGCAACTTGATTGTTTTCATCGTTTCGGACAGATTCTTCCTTTTTTATCTCCTCTTCCCTCTTCACCTTCTTCTTTCTCTGTAAGCAAAAAGTGAGATGGGTATTTTTTAAATCTCCAAACCTTCTTTTTGTTCTGATCACTATTGTCTTTCTGTAAACTGGGAACTTAGAAGAGGAGAAAGTAATAGACTGTCTGGAAAGTGTCGGACACTCAAATTCCGAATTGAAACTATACGCCGATACTTTCCGACAATCAAACAGAATAAAAACATTTTCTTCATTAGTGGTTTTACATCTGTCTCTATCCGAATTCTGTTGGGTCTCTGCGGATGGTGCGATGGGAGTTGCCGGAGTCTGAACGGAAACGTTGATAAGTTCATAAAAATATACTCACACTATACACCGACGGAGATGTTTTGTTTTTCTGAGATGAAGAAACATAACTGTATCAGATGAAAATTAGACAAGAATCTTATAAAAACCAACTTTTCACCATTCGCTTTGTCCTCGTTTTTCTTTTCTTCTGTTTTGTCACAAGCAGCTCTTGTGAATTCCTGGGAATGAAAATAAAATACGCGACAAGGAAACACAAACTCGGTCCTCCATTTCGGGACTTAGCTAGGAGATAAAACTAAAAATAAGCGATTCCCGGCATTTGGAGCTAAATTGGATGTCACGTTCACGTTTATGAAATACTGGAAGAAAACTTAGAATAAATGACGAAAGATTGAAGATTCGAATTTCAAAAAGTAGAATAGGAATAATATTGTTCTGGACTGTTTTCGGAACCATCAAAGTTGATAATTTATCAACTATTCACATCAGTATAAAGTTCGAATCATTGAATTATGCAGAAATAGGAGAGTAAACGAAAAAGTCGGCAATTAGTAAATCGCATCCCATCGCATCCCGCATCCCGCATCCCATTTTGAAAAACGGGATGCGATAACTTTTTTCGCATCGCATGAACACCTCTTTTTTAAGCTTAGGTTAGGTTTGGGTCAGCTTAACGTTTAACCTAAGCCTAAATATAAGGTGATTGGGCTGTTCCGAGCAAAGTTACAGACGTTTGAAAAAAACGGGATGCGACGGGATGCGGGATGCGATGGGATGCGATTTACTAATTGCCGAAAAAGTCGAAAATAAAAGAATAGATCAAATAGGTTACTGTAGCTTTGCTGATTTTTGAAATTCGAAAATTTTTACTTTCCACTATTTTTATAATGCATTCAAAGTTCAAAGAAATTAATTCTGCTTATTTTAGTGGTTTGTCACGGGAAAGTTAATTATCGATGGTTTTCGAGTAACTTTATTTTTGTACTGCTTGAAGAGCCCGAGTAGTGAGAGTAAATTCTCTTCCGTGAAAAATATGTTTTCTCTATACTTGTCTATAGATGTTATCATATTCAACTTTATTATCGCTTTCCTACTTACTACTAGTCTGACAGCCCCTTTCCAGTCGACTATTTCAATACTTGAAGTCGAAAATAGGCGTTACCGGACATGCAATCTACGCAGACTTTTTGTTTTGCTGTCAGAAATTTTTTCTTTCTATCTGTTCAGGTTTAATCAGAATGCTGATAAGTTTTCTCAGTGTATTGATCATTTTAACTCTTGTCTATGAAATTTACTCAGTTCTATAGCTTACTTTCCATAATATCGCGTTTAAGGAACAACCGAAAGACAGTTGAATTCAGAAAATGGCTCAGGTAATAATTTCTGATCTTTATTAAAACTCTATCAAAGCCTTCAGTACACATTCGAAATGGCTATGACTTGTGGTGGCTGTGCTAATGCTGCTCGAAAGGTCCTAGGAAAGCTCGGAGGCTTGTTTTCGTTTTTATATTATTAAACTTGTTCCAGCTTTCTATTTTCTTCAAATTTCATGTAGATACTTTTTATCAACAGAAATGTGGAATTTCCAGAAGACAAAGTGAAGATTGATGACATCAACGTCGACACCAAGTTGATCAAAGTCACGACGGATCTCCCAGCTGCAGAGGTGAGCTTGCAAATAAAACGTTTTTCTTCAAGTTTCTTCATTCCAGGTTATGGAGGCCCTGAAGAAGACCGGCAAAGAAATCAAACTCGTGCAATAATTTAGCTTCCAATTTGTGACATTGACATTCCCTATATTTATTGATTTATATAAATCTCATGTGATGAAATTGTCAAGTGACTGCACCGCGCCAACGACAACAAAAAATGATCTTCATTGAAAACTCAACTTGTTCGGTGTCGGGGGAAAGGAGCAGCCAGATGGTCGTCGGGAGTATGTTGAATGAATCAGAGAGCAACGAAAAACCAAGCAACAGACAACGGTAACAGAATTTGGGAAGGTGGATTGTGGCGCGGATAGATATGCTAGAAAACTAGGTTGATTGTACAAACGAATTGGAGACAACTATACAATATTGACCCAAAATATTAGAAGGAAATTTGAACCGAACATTTTAGAAACTTTGGGAGAATAGTAAGGCAACTGAGAGCTCACACAGGTTGAAGTGCTACAACCGAACAGAAGGAAGAAAATTATAAATTTTGCAAGTTACTGAGAAACGAGGGATTCGAGCAATTTCTTCTTGTCCTCATCGAGATTCGCCGAGGAAGCGATCTCGAGGAAGGTGTCCTTTGGAACATTCGTGTAGAGGTGCTTGATCAGCTCGACGACCTGAGCCTTCACTGCAGCGCCCTTCTCATCCTCATCGTCGAAGGCGTTGAGGTCAAGAGCGGATAGAGCTGAAAACAATTTATAAATTTTATTGTCCAACAGATTCTTTAAAACTCTAGTCACATATCTTCCTCTACCTGTAAAAAAGTCTGACCTCCGTAAATCGGTTTCTTAGTTACCGTAGCAGTTTCGCTTCGAAAAACATGAACGATTAAGTAATGCGCCTTTAATTTCAATGGACTGAAAGTAGGAATAATAATTTAAATCCACAAAGATCTAACTGTTCGTTGTGAGAGTCCGAGCCTACCGTACTCAGTTTACAAAAATGCGACTGCCGCGAATTTGAAATCGGTTAGACTTTTTGCTAGATATGTGCTAGTCAGAAGAGAAAAAATCAAAAAACTCACCGATATCGAGAATCTTTGGCAGGTTCTGGTTGTTGGCACCGAAGAAGTGAGCATTATGCGAGTTGTAAAGCATCACGAAGAAGGTATAGATGTACACGGACTCTTGTTGGTCTTCGTATGTTGGGAGCCATGAGAGGAAGACTGGGATTATCTGAAAATTTTTTTGTCAAATTCATATTGTCTTCCACGAGAAATTTTTAAAAATCATCAAAACCAAGAAGTAAAAACTCACCTCTGGGAGAATGTTGGAAATCTCTGGCAGATCCAAGAGGAGGATCTTGGTAACAGCAGCGATTGCGTTTTCGGTGGCAACGGTTCCTTCCTCAGTAGCACGAGCTTGTGGGCTGGAAAAATTAGTTGAATTTGTTATTTCATAAAGAAAAAGCTCACTCTTGGATCATCTCGACCAACTTCTGGAAAGCGTCGGAAATGTTTTGTTTGTACTGCTCAATTCCATCCTTGACACGGAGAGCCATGATTCCGATTCCGTAAGCGGCAGCCTGACGAACTTCTGGGTATTCTTCTCTCAAAGCACCGATGATGATGGGGACCAACGTTGGGAAGTCAGCTGGGACGAACTGTAAACAAGATTATTTCGTTGCTGCCGATCAGTTTCCTAATCAATATTTTCATGCAGACTCACGCTGTTCGAGAATTCGATGGCGTCGTCCATAATGCATGTCGCCCATTGCCGTTCGAAGAACTTGGACTGTGGGTTGAGCAGAAGGATTGCGTGTTCGAAACTTGGACGGAGTGGACCGTAAGCTTCTCCACGAGTCTCCTTCATCACACTGTGGATAAGTTCAGCAATTCGCGACAAGTACGATGAGTAGTACTCGAGCTCGTCGTCAATCTCTTCCTTCTGGTCTTCACCGTCTTCCGAGTCAGCTTCATCACGTTCCTTCTTGCGCTCAGCGTAGTCCTTCATCGAGTCGTTGAGAAGTGGTACAATCTCTGACAAGTATTCTGGTGTCAAACCCTGAAAAACAGTTTTCAAATCGCATAATTTTTTGAATGAACATGAGTTTTAATGAAACAAAAACCTTTTCTCAGAACCCCGATTTTGAATACACTTCACGGTTCTTCGTTTGAAAAAAACTATGAAATCTAACCTCGAACTCAAGAATATCGATGATTCCAGCAACAGCTCCAAGAAGTTCAGCCTTAAGCTCGAAGTCTTCTTCCTTTGAAGCAATCTTGTTGAGTTCTGGGATGAACTCGCTGGCGAGACGTCTCATTGCGTCGACTCCTTGATGTTTCACGCACTCGACGAGACATGGCATAACGTCAGCAGCAGCCTGACGAACTCCATCGTGGAACAAGAAGTGAAGGTTAGTCATGGCAATTTCAGCAACCTTGTCGACATATCCAGCGAAATGTTCTGAAAATCAGTTTTCAGTCAACTATGGAAGTTTCTTCGTTCAGAAAATTCCTTAACATTGGACCTATTTCGTAACAATCGAATTGCGTTATTTCAAACTATTACACATTGATTGACTGATCTTTGCTAGACGCGGCGGCAGTTACATAGTGCACAAGAACTTTGAAAGTGCTGACTCACTTTAAACATTTAAGAGCAAATGTGTTCATAACTTTAAAAAATTAGAATTTACCTTTGAGCTGTCTAGCGTAGCAAACGAGCATTTCGCAAGCAGTTGCTTTTTCTTCGAGTCCAGCAGTCCTGATTCCGAAGTTTTGATCTTCTCCAATATTCTGGTAAGTCCATGATTCTTCATTCTGCTTGTCTTGATCGTCAACAACAGCGTACTCGAGATTGAAGCTGGCGGCACGAAGAATGGTGTCCATGATGAGTGGAAGGTACGGAACGAAGTCAGCACCGAGAACCGTTGAGAAACGAGTCCATGAACTGATCATGTAAGAGCACTGTGGATCTTCGATCGAGAGAGTTGGCATCGATGCAGAGAGCATGTTCATGATGTGAACAGCGTCAGCGTGGAACACTTCCTTTCCGACGGCAACACCGATGAGAGAGATGCACTCCATAGTCTTTCCGCGAAGCTCCTAAAAAATACAATTAAACAATTTTACAATTAAACTCTATTATTTTTTGAATTAAAAGCTAGTAAAATAAAAAGCTCACCTTGAACTCCTCGACGTCAGTCTTTTCGAGGATGAAAAGAAGTGGTTGCATGAGTCTAGCGTAGTACTCCTTGAACAAATCTTGTGCTGCTTCAGCGGTGGAGGCGATGGCAGTGACGACTTGTTCGACAACAAGCTTGGTCTTCTGGTCTTGGACATCACGGAAAGTGTAGTCAAGAGTCTGTTCCAGGCTCTGGATGATTGCTGGAAGGTATCCAGAGATGACGTTCTGTGGACACTCTTCGCAGAAGTTGATGAGGGCTGCAGCAGCATGTCTGGTCACACGAAGGCAGTCGCGCATCTCCAAGCATCGGAGGAGAACTGGAACAACCTGTGCGTGTGATTTCTTCTGGAGAGTTGGGGCGAAGTCTGAGCTCATCTGTCCAATTGCATTGCAAGCTGCGTAGCGGACTCTTGGGTGCTGAAAATGCATATTTAATTATTGATAAACATCATAATACTTACTGGGTCAGTGGCGTACTTGCTGATCTGCTCCATGAAGACTTGAATGTTTGGCTCCATGCTTCTCTGGCAACCTTCTCCAATGGCAGAGAAAGCCATGAGAGCAGCGTGGCGTTTCTTCCAGTCTTCGCTGTTGAGGTACTGCTCGACAACTGGCAAGAACTTTGGCATCATGGTCTTTCCGTTGAGAGTAGTAGCAATTCTGTCGAGAGAGCTCTCTCCTACTCCCGAAGTTTCTTCTTCTTCCTCGTCGTCGTCAAGTCCAGCCCATTCGTTGAGGTCATCATCAAGCTCTGCCATCATGAACATACACGCTTCGACTGAAATTATATGATGAGAAGGCTGTGTTTGACTTCAACGTACTGATTGGTTTCAAATAAACTGCTCCCTTGTTCTTCATCGTCTTTCTTGCAGACTCGATGTACGAGACGATGACTTCCATAGCAGAGTGACGGTATGACTCGTTGCGGTCAGGGGTATTGATGATCTGAAACAATCGAAATTAAACTACCGAACAATGCAATTTGAAATTTTTGAAAAGGACCTATAACTTACACCAAGACACAGTTCGATAGTGTTCTGAAGATTGACAGTGATGATTGCTGGTACAGTAGCAGCGAGATCAGCCAAGCATTGGAGAGGACCATCGTCGTCTTCTTCAGTCTCAACAACGTGCTTGCAGACAAGAAGAATTGGGTCCACAAGATGAGCCATCTGCTTGACAATTCCGTTGTTCTTCTTGAAGACAAGGTCGTCGTCTTCGTTCTCAGTCACAAACGAAACAATAGCCTTGACAGCTGCTGAGCGAACCTTCGATTCGGGGTTGGAGAGACAGGCTTCGAACATACTCTGAATTTGTGACTTTAAATAAAAAAATTTCGAACATTCACAACTTACAGTTACGTCGTTGACGTACTTTCCCATGGAAACACCAAAAATGTTGGGGGTGTTCTCAATCAGAAGCATAGCAGCGTGCTTATGGTTTGGATCTGGGGAAGTGAAGCAGTGCGAAAGGAACTCGATGACTCCCTTCCAGTTCTGCTCTCCGGTTTCTTCATCGATAGTTTCGTGCGAGATTTGAGCGATGACGTCGATGTACTTGCTTCTAGTTGTGTCGTTAGCTGATGAGGCTTTCTCGAGGAGCTGAAGAAAACAATAATTAAAAAATAAAGCAATCGAACCTTGACAAGAATTGCAGCCTTGCTGGCATCATCAATCTTGGGCCAGAGGTCTTCGAAGCTTCTTGCAAATAGTCTCCGGAGAAGAACGAGTGCCATAACTTCATTCTAAAACAGATGAATTTTTAAAAATAAAAAAAACAATCACGAACCTTCGTTTCTGGATTCATATCAAGATACTGACATAGTCCAAGAACGCGCTGTTCTGGCTCGACTTTATTAAAGCTATCTTCAGCCTCTTTCCTAATTGTATTATCCGTATCTTGGAGTTGGAGAATAACAGTATTAAATGCTTCCATTTCAATTTTCTGGAATGAAAATTGCTTGAATTTCGCAATATATAAAAATAGAACAGAAGAAACTGAAAAGATGCGATGGTGATAAATTGCAGTTGAATTGTGCGTTAACGCACTTTCAGAGTATTATAAAAACTAACTTCTAAATTAGCGCCGTAAATCCTAATTTTGGCGCCAAAAGTACACCAGTGCGAATTGAAGCTTAATAATAATTTTCGATAAGTTTGTATTATTGTCAACAAATTGAAAAATTTTCATCAAAGTTGACATAGAAATGGAATAGAAAAAATGGGTCGAAAGGGAGAAAAAAGTGAAAGAAAAGAAAATAAAAAATGAAACGCAAAGTGCAATTACTGTAGCCGTGTTGGCATTGGAGCGCACTTCCATCGCTCGCCCGCCAACTCAAATCAAGTATTTCAAAACTCGCCTTTTTCTTGGCATTTAGTAAAGCCTGAATACGAATGGAAAGTTTACCCGGTGCGGTGCAGTGCACTCGGTGCGTTTTACTAAATGCCCTTTTTCTTCAAAAAAAACTAGAAAAAATTAATTATTTATTGTGTTAAAAACCATTGAATGGCAAAAGAGGCAATTTGGTTTGAGTCATGATTAGAAATGGATTGGCTAAAGCATAAACGGTAAATACCCACGGAAATAATTGCACTTGAAGAAAATGTTACAATACAAGATTGGTATCCCTCGGACTAGATGCGTAAAAACGTGAAACTAGAAAATGAGGCCTGTTGTATGGTAATAGAAAATTGTGATGGAATAGGTCAGATACATTCAACTGTAAAAATCAAATTCAAATGACCGTTACGATGTTATTCGTCATTTTCTTGCTAAAAAAAATATACACCAATTAAAAAAACGGCAAGTGTGCGACAAAAATGGAATGTTAATGTTCGCACTATCGGTATTGCTTGTTTGGTCTGAGCATGAGATGCATGTAATCGAAATCCCTGTCTTCAAATATCTATCGTCTGATTTCTGAATTAGTTCATTTGATATTGTCAGTTTAATTCTACATACTTGAAAACATCGTCTTCCCCTCGTTCACTTCGAGCAACGGAATAGGCTGCGTGTAGGATTGTGTCGTTTCTAGAAACAGTTAAAGCTCGATCGATACCTGAATAAAGTACATGAAGTGTTTTCCTAACTATAATTTTTACCGAAAGGTTTTAGGTGATAAATCAGGTATTCAAGTGTGTACATCAAATTCGGGCCGACGTAGTGGAAAGAGATGGCATAATCTGAAAATTCATATCTACTGTTGAACAGACTATTTTGTCACTATTAACTATTCACTGCTCATTTTCTTCAAAAACTCACCTGAACAACACTCCGGACCCTGTTCCATCTTGTAGTATGTGTAAGACCAGAACCAGAAAGATTTGTCAACATGTCCTACGTTTAAGTGGTGTTCGGGAACGAACGGCATAAACCTGATCATTTTATTGTTACTTGGATTTTGATTTTGATGAATTACCTATGCTTTCCATCAGCATCTCTGGAGTCTCCGGCTAGAACACCCACTTTTTCAAGGCATTTCCCCATTTCTGCGTCTTCTGCTCCTCCATGATTTTGTGAGCAGATTGTTTTGTTTGGCAGTGCCTCCTCGACAAACCTATACAAGAGATGTGAAAAGTGAACCAAAATGTGACAATGGCCGAACCAATGTTCAGGATCGAATTTTTCTGTCCTTACAGTTACAGTGCAAAATTTTCCTCTGATTTTTGACTGCGTCTTTTTTCGTTCGAAGTTTCAGACAAAAAAACACTTTAAACGGAAGATAAAAACTCACAATTTCAATGCTTTCCTACTGAGAACATATCCAGCACCTCCGGAATGATAACCTTTCTTCGTGAACGGTTTGAATTTGCAACCAAAGTGTACTGGTTCGTCAGGAGAATGAGCAAGAAGCATAAACCTATGAACGTTTTTGAATTCAAAAATGGAAAACAAAATTACCTTAAATTCTCCATAACAACGTAAGTATCGTCATCGGCTTTCAGGAACCAATCGTAGTCGTTCTGAAAATTAAAATTCACATTGATTCACACAGAACACACCTAGGCAAAGTAATAAGAGAAAAAACCGATTCCACTTTCGAAAGTGTTTGTACTTTAATTAATGTTTTACTTGACATAATGAACATTGCAGACTGTTCCCAACGATAATTTTACCTACTTCGAACATTTTTACGTTACGATTCTTGAATCTGGAATGAAAAAAAGGGGAATAGTAAAATTTTTGAACTACAGTAACTGAAACTTGATCTACTCTATCGATTTTATTTGCTTACACTTTTCAACTGCGTTTGCCGCGGTGTGCAGAAGTCTTACCAAATGATTTTTGTACAGATAGGTAAATGCCTTCTTCGTCTTTTCCCAAAGGAAATCTCTTCCTTCCGAAACATTCAAACTGATTGCTGGGAGAGATGGATCATCTTCGGAGGACATAAAGACAAATCTGGACAACATCAAGTTTAGAAAAAATGAGTACAAGACTTACTTATTACATCGTTGTGCCCATGTAGCTTTGACGTGTACTGCTCGCTTTTCGTGGTTTTGCTTTCCAGTCAAAATCCAACAGAATATTCTTACCTTTGAGGCTATTTCGTCAGCAACAGAACTTTCTCCTGAATAATATTTACAGTAAAGAATGTATACAAGGGAGAAAACCTTCGTGATTATGAGAGGAACTGTTCGAGTGGAATTTTACTGGAGCAAAGTTCGCGTGGTGATCGTCCACTTCGTCATCGTTGTGAGCATCATTACCATGGAGATGATCGTCATCGTTTCTGAATTTCAAATATGAAAATTTCCATATATTGAAATTTCGAACAGTTTGAAGTTCTTGAATAAAAATTACCTTGTCGCCCTCAGAATAGTTCGACTGTATTCCGAGTTTTCGGTGTTAGTGAGAATTGATATGGAAAATCCAACAATTATGCCAAAGCACAAATACGCGACAGGCGACAGTCTCGGCCAGTTTACCATTCTATTGCATCCTGGAAATGAATTAAAAGGATTTTTGAACAAAATCTGTCATTAACAACAAAAACGGACAGCAAGTATTGATAATTCAATAACAGTATCTTTGATTATGAGAACATCAAAGCGAACATGAGTGTTAGAAGTGCTTTCTCACTCTCCTGAGTAGATCATACAGCTGATAAACCGATTAAAAACATCAGAACCATTTTATGCTTGCGAAACTATCGAAATGAGTAGGAATCATGAGTGCTACAACGTACCAGTTTTTGATAAACGTCTGTATGTGACCGTTTTATTTCAAAACACCTAAAAAAGAACATTCTGATCTTTAAATAGCGAGTAATAAAATGACATAAAAAGTAAAAAATATCCAACGTGGTTACATTAGAGCACGATTGCACACTTCAGTTTTTACTTCATTTTTTTTTGAACTTGAAAAAGTCTTTCTTATTACTCCTAACTGGTTTCATTTGATGTTTCAACACTAAATTCTTGCTTGACCTACAATTCTCTTTATCAGAATCGAAACTCACAACTGATTAAAACTCGGCAATAAGCAGCTACTTTGTGGGAGTAGTTTTTCAATATATTGAAAATCTAACTATGTGGGGGGAATTACAACGTGGAGCTTAGTCCATAGATGGATAGAATGAGCCTAAAACGGTGGTACAATCGATGCTTTGTATAGCTGAACAAACACATTGTTATCTAAACGAAGGTCACTTTCGAGTGCTATACTGTACCGAAAAATGTGTCGCGACTTTTTGGAGAGAGTCAGAAAGATTCAAAGGTTCATGGTATAGAGGGGTTGCAGTTGCTCGCTCATTTGGTTTTTTGTCCTATGGAACCGGTTGTGAGCACATTGCATGGTAAAGCGTTATTGATGTTTGGTTTTGTTTGATCACTGTTTCTTCTGTAGTTACTCCGAGAAACACACGTGTAAGTAAATGAACTTGATCTTTAGAAAACGAATGAGGTTCTGGGAAGAAATAGGTGAAGGTTTTGGGGACTTCACGGTGTCTACCATTGAGATTATAGTTTTCCTACTTCTTTTCACAATTATTATTCAAAAATTCAAAGTAGTGAGCAAAAACTTGCTCTGGCATGGAAAAAAGTCAGGTAAATGGGTATCCCAGAATTGTGCTCACTTTACTGGCTAGGTCTCAACTACGGATCATAAAGCAATCCACCTACTCGATTGAATATCTAGGTCTTTTACTTGGTATAGAGATGTCTTCACATGTATGGTTTCACCGTAGTGAAATCTCTACATGAATAAGAGAAGGTCTCCTAATGATAAGAGTAGATTACACAAGTAGCATGAGAGCACGAGACTGAGGCACTGACATACGTAAATATTCATGGGATGACTCTTCGTGGAATCAGTTGATGACTTTTATGAAGTTTTAGAGGCCGGAGACAGTAATCGGATTTGAACAGAATGGTTCATCGTTTGAATTTTTGCACTGAACGACCCCGAAAACTCTTGTTAGAAGGTGTTCATCGTATGTTTCTCTAGATAGTACTGGGAATAGTTAGAGATTGGATGACTTCACAAACTAATGATTCTTGTAGTTACAGTACCCAAATAGTGCAAATTTTGAACTTGTAGTAATAGTGTTGACAAGCATTCTTTAGAAGCACTAGATTTTAACTTCTGAGAGAAAGAGAGAGAGAGAGAGAGAGAGAGAGAGAGAGTCAGAGAGAGAGAGAGAGAGATAAAAATAGAGATAGAGATAGAGAGAAAGAGGGAGAGAGAGAAAGAGAGAGAGAGAGAGAGAGAGAGAGAGAGAGAGAGAGAGAGAGAGAGAGCAAGAGAGAGAGAGAGAGAGAGAGAGAGAGAGAGAGAGAGAGAGAGAGAGAGCAAGAGAGAGAGAGAGAGAGAGAAGGATAGAGAGAGAATGTTTCGAATAGGTTCAGTGACTGGGTAGAGAGAAGCAACTGGTATGGCTGAAATTGAGTTCAGAGAGTCTCCGGTCTCCGATCAAGTTTCCACTGATTAAAGAGTCGAAGAAGAAAAAAACGGAAACAATCATTAAAATTTGATCTGCGTTCATTTTTGAGACGGGAGGACGGGAAGCTGTGTCAACAAAGGCAAACATCAAAATCGTTTGCCACCCGACGTGGATGGATGGCAGAAATTGTCATGGAGACTTGCGATGAACGCATATTCGGACATAATTACCTTGCGCAACCAGAGGGCCACTTTCTCCATTCAATTCAACAAAAGAACAGAAACGGTTTATTAGATTCGTGAGTAGGGATGAGGGAGGGCCATAAGTGTACATTGCTATAGAACCAGCTATCATTTTCCGAGGTTGTTGTGATTTTTTTGATATTTTACACGAGTATTATACAGTTTCATCGGTCTCTTTCAGTTTCACGCGGATATGCCAAATGCTACCTAAGTTGAAGCTAACAAGCGAGGAAAAAAAATCAAACGAAGATAGACACAAAGTATTCAACAATTCATTACTGGTCGAGGGCGAATTGGTGGTGGAGCGATGGTGTAGTTTAGGGAGACTAGTCGGTCGACCTGAAATACAAGGTTTGCAAAACCATATAGTTTTTGATCTACACAAAATTTGTCACACTTTTCAACTAATAATACAAGATTAAGGGATTTGGTGCACCTGGTGCACATATATCGTTAGAAGCATGGCCGTTTTCAAACGCGCTCTAATCTCAATTTTGCAAATTGAGTACGGTAGGCCTACCCTCGCACATATCTAGCAAAAAGTCTGACCGATTTCAAACTCGCGGCAGTCGCATTTTTGTAAAATGAGTTCGGTAGGGTCGGGACTCTCACAACGAACAGTTAGATCTTTGTGGATTTAAATTATTATTCTTACTTTCAGTCTATTGAAATTGAAGGCGCATTACTTAATGGTTCATGTATTTCAAAGCGAAACTGCTACGGTAACTAAGTAACCGATTTACGGAGGTCAGACTTTTTTACAGGTAGAGGAAGATATGTGTACTGTAAAAATATAATTTTCATAGTTTCCTACTGTAAGTTTGGCAGTAGATCAAAAAGTGCACCTGAGCCTTCTGACTTTCATCAGCAATTCCCAGCGTCCACATGAGACTGCACCAGTTGGCAGCTCGGGCTCGTGTAGCAGCCCTGTGGACGAGTTGAAGGGCGTGCAACATCCTCGTGTTCACTGAAAACTGAGAATATTCCTCTGTCCATCATCAGAATAACCCACCGTGCTCTTCGTTGTAGCAGTTCTCGCCTCTCAGCTGTTGCATGATCACACTTCTCTCGTGGTGTCTCGTCTGTTGTAGCAGCGTGATGGCGTCGAGGAATTCTGAATAATTCGATTCAGAACTTCTTTGGAAGAGAATCACAATCATCTCATCAGCTTTCTGGAGCTGGTAGATCAAACGCTTCTCTAGCGCCCCGCATACAGTGTTTGTACCGTATCATTTCTCCTTTTTGGGACTTCACTGTATCTATTTTTGTTTCGCATTGAAAATTTTGAATGAATTTTTTGCAAACGAAGAAAATACATACCACTCATAATATCATGAATCTCCAGTGGCAGCGGCTGACATCGAAGTTGTTCCATTTTCAAGAGGAGCGTCTTGATTCTTGCGTTCTGAATAATGAATATTGAGTTCTACAGAGATAAAATACTATATTTAAGTTTAATAGTTTTTTCACTACAATTTTTAGTGAAGGGAAATGTGATTTTGTGTTTCACAGCGAACACGAACACAGAAAATTATATGACTGGGAATTCAATGAAGTATGTATGTACAGTAGCGTTCAAAAGTTTAAAAAGTCTTTTGAAAGAAATGTTTTTGGTTGAAAGACAAGGAGGTAACTCACATTTTATTATTATTGAAATATTTATAATTGTTTGAAGTAACTTCAAAGAAAAATTGAAGGTGATCGCTCGAGTTTGACCCGAGTTATGGCCGAAACAAAAAACTTTCGAAACTCTTGAACGCTACTGTACATCTGAATTTAGGTGACTGTATCACTACACCATTCGAGACTGTTACACCTGTTTTTCGGAAACCATGGGTTGTAGTGTGCTTATGAACATAAATTGTAACAAAAATTATCTTAAAAAAATATCCACAAGGAAAAACGGATCAATGTCGTCTTCGGATATGACTTTTCAGAGAAAAACGCCGCCGAGCGAAATGAACCACAACTCTTCAAGATTTTTAACCCTTCCCGCAGATACAATGATAGTTGCAAGCGAAACAAACCTCCCGGAAGAAGTCAACGATGAGTCGGTCAGTCCTTGACGGCGCGTGTGGCAGTCTTGGGATCGAGTAGCTGTTAGAACTTGAGATTTTCTTTCCAAGGTTGTGTCTTGCCAGTTCCGCTTCTGTCTGCTTTCGTTCTTTCTGAACGATGAAGTCAGACAATTTTTCTCCTAGACATTCAGCTTTGGTAGATTTCTGTTGTTTTAATTATTTGAGGAGTACCCAGTTTTTTTTTTCAATTTAGTTGTAGAGAACAGTTATGATATTAAAATAACTGTATCATGGAAGATGTGATCGTTTTTGAAAAGTGGCTCTTCTACAGTAACAGTAATTTATCCGAAATTCTCTCGCCAGAATCGCCCTACCGAAGTAGTTACAGACATTCAATACAGCTTATCACACCTCTTCTGAAAGCTTGAACCACTTGTTATCATCTATTAAAACTTTTAATTCTCTTCTAAACTTCATGTAAAGCCACAAGAACTACCTCAAGCTGCCGGTATTCCTCACTAGTCTCCTCGAACTTGTTCTGCAGTTGGCTGGTGATTTCAGGAGTGCGTCGGACTGGGTACTGTGGTGGGGGTGGTCCTGGACAAGATTTTTAGTTACTTCCATGGGAAATAAGAAATTACCTCCAAAAGCAGGATGGAAAGGTGTAGGGAACTGACTGAACATGTCCATCTGGGCGTATTCCACGGTCGGGTTTCGCCATTGTGGTGTTGCTTGTGGAAGCTGTTGCAGTGGCTTCCGGACGTCTGGAAAATGGAAATTTGTTTTTAAAAAATTAGAAATTGAGTTTTGAAAATTAGCAGATTTTCGTGTTTAATCGAAGAATCTTTATCAGTTTGCTTAGGCTTAGGTTGTTTCCGCTTGGGTGTTTTCCGTTATCCAATTTTCAATCTGGTTTTCATTTTGTTGGTTGTATGTAACACTCACCTCTACTGACTTCATCTTTCCGCCACAAGTTAGAAGTAGATGGCAAAGATGAAGAATTGAAGTTGGATGGTGAAGACGAACTTGACGGGGTCGTCGCCAACGTCCCAATGTTAAGTTTCAACAGTTCATGGATCAACTTCAACTCATTGTCTTGAATGTCATTGGTCCTTGGGGCAATCTGACGTGGCTTGTCGGACAGCAGCGGGTGATCCTTGTCGTCGAGGTAGTCGGCGGTAGCTATCGGAGATATTTGGGGTTGCGACGAGGTCGATGAACGATTGCTGCTCTCTCCACAGTCGGATTCATTTGACTGAAAGTTAGTGTGTAAGAATGTCGATAATGTCATTTTTCCCACTTTAAGCTTTCATGTCGGCTTAGTTAGGACAACAACCTGGGAAAAACACGGGTTTCTTCTGTTTCGATGATGCATGACCGATTAGAGATCTACAGAAAGCTATTCTCAAGCTTTTCTCTACAGAAGATGACTTCTTTTCAGTGAAAACTTCTAGACATTTGAATTAGATAAATTTCCGGGGAGATTAATTGAATCTCAAAACTACGAAAATTTTCGTGAGCTATTGCTCATTCTCTTGAAACAACTGAAACTGTGAGAATTTGATAAAAGATGCATTCTTTGATCCACGCGATCATAGGAACCGTCAACTTGAAACTACTAATTCTATACCACAATGGAGGTTTATCAAGAGCTGCCCGACCCCATCCAGGAAAGAACTGTCAAAATTTGAAAGTTGATTCCGAGTGTCTTTGTGAAGGGGAATAAGCACGCACCGGCCGTTCGTTTGTGACCTTGTCTCTCTCTCTCTTTCTTTCTTCACTATGGTTGAGAGAAGAAAAAAGTGCACGCGAAGAGAGAAAAAAAATCAATCCTGTTTGTTCGTACTTACGAGCGAAAGAACGCCGCTCGGATGACCTGGTGTTGAACTTTTAGCCCAGCTTGGCTTAGGTTAGTGTTAGGTAAGGCAGGAAAAAAGTCGAAGTTTGTTTTTTGCCTGGCTAGGCTTAGGGAAATGTTAGGAAAGCCAAAGTTTCAGGTTTTTGATTGAATAAAGTTATAATTTGTTGTAAAGAGCTCAGTTTTGCTAACATTCTAGAAAAGTTTCAGACTTCTCGGGATTGAATAACAAAATTCGTTGTAGGGAACTTTGTCCGTAGCGCCGTTAGGTTCGGGCTTATGTTAACACTATCATTGAGAAATTAGGTCAAGCGAAGTACCTATAATGAAAAATTGACAGGTAAAATTATAGGGAAATGTTTAAAAGACGAATAATTCTTCATGGTTTTGGCGAGAGGTGTCTAGGGACACTTTGGTCACTTTCCGTATTCAATGTCTCAAAAACGAGACCTCTGGAGAGAAAAATGGTGGGAAAGTCTTTTTCGCTCGTCTCCAAGGACCAATTAACTGACCCAGTTCGAATGTTCTCTTGATAGTGGAGTAAAACTACCTAGATACACCAACCTGGCTGTTGATCCAACTGTAAACACTTCGCCAAGAATCCTCGGGCATCCATGGTGTCCCGAAAAAGTCATTGGAGCTTAACTCCATCGTACGAGCCATCGTGCTGAAAGAAGCCAATGTTCATGAGATGAAAGTTTGACAAAGGGAGAATTAAAGATTTAATTAGGCAGTAGAGATTGTGTGTAGGAGGAAGAGTTTCACGGGAATCTGACCTCCATGCTGCAGGAAATCACTAAATACACTTTTGATCAGAAACCAACAGAATTATAATTTTATACCTTCTTGAAATTCCTACAGAAAACAGCTGATTGAACAGAAAGCGTGAAAACAGATGATATCAACAGTGAGACAATGAAGAAAGATTCAAAACAGAAAAGCATGTAAAGAGAACAGTCACAAGAGGATTTCACAGACTGCGAGCCATAAAATGTTCTCAGAACTATGACCAGTGAAATATTAATGACATTGGGCTTTTTCCGTACTTTTTTTTGGTCATTTGGTTCCAGGTGAAGCAGTTTTGGAATAGGAAAAGATAGGAGAGGACCAAAGAATTCTGAGTAATGATAGTGAAACTAAATTTTAGGTTTCTGAAGGTTGGGAGGTAAAAGGTGTAGGAATACTCAGGAGATGCCTAAAGCCATAAGGTATCATTGTGAAAAGTTTGAAGAAGATGAATTGAAGTACTCAGGAGGTTAGGATCGAGATGCAGAAAATCTTAGAGGGTTGGAGATAGTATGAGAGTGTCTCAGGGTAACTTCAGTGTAAGAAAACCCTAGAGTAATACCTCAGATGATTCGAAGTTGTTATAGAAAAAATCAGAATATGTCAGGTTCTTTAGGGACATTCAGCTCTCCATGACGCCTGGGGCACCTGGCTACCGTAGTTCGGGTCCACCCCTAAGATATTGAGTAGATCACCTTAAAAGAGATAAGAAGTAAGGTTAGGGATCTCAGAGTCGAGTTGTGATAGAAAATTGGAGCGCAACCCGTCGCCGGTGGTCAAAAAACGCGTTAGTTCGTGAGTGCTGGTCGACTCGGGCCGTACCAGGCTGCACCAAGCAGTGGATTCCCGTGAGTAGCAGCCGTGGTGTGTGTAAGAGACACCAGGTGGGTGAGAGGAAAGTGAGAGTGAGTGAAGGGTTGAAGAGACGACAGACGGTCAGACACTCTCTCCTCTCAACTCTCATACGCACACACCCAATGGCCTCATTTGACAATTGAAATAGTTTGAAACGCGTTTTGGCGGGAACTAGCAGAGGGAGTGAGAGAAAGAGAGCCTGTAGCAGAGTGGTACGGCCCCAAGCCGTCGCGCACCACCTCGCGACCCGCCACCACCACGACGACAGCATGTTTGGAGGGTTCGGTCCCAGCCCGTTCACTCTTTTTGCATGACTAACACGACAATTGACCAACGCCTGATAAGGCTTGCACTGGGAACGGAGAGAACGAAAAGAGTTTTGGAGTGCTCGGTTCAGTTATCCATGTTTGAGGTACACGAATAAGATATTTCTCATGATCAGGATGTAGCTAGATGAAGAAAGAAATTGGTTGCGAGAGGAAGTATAAAAATGTTCGGTTCAATCATCCAAGTTTGAGGTGATAAGGATACATCTAGGAACAGGAAGAAATATCAATGCGGATCTGTTAAGAGTCTTGCGGAAGGAATTGTGAAAGTGATCGGTTCAATAATCCAAGTTCAAGGTGACCAATGGAAGATCTTCCCTTGATAAGGATGTAGCTGGAAGGAGAGAATTAGTTCCTGTGAATCTGTTCAAACCATGTGCAAAGATGTACAGAGAAAAGTTAAAACTGCGATTCGTCAAAAACCATCTGAAGAAGCCTGTTGAACTGGTCGTAAAGTTATGGACGATATAGTATGACCAATCAAAAATATAGAAAATGAGAGAGAGAGATAGTACTTCAAAAAACACGAAATACTCAAAATTCATGCCACGTGGGTCCGATTTTTGATTTTCGCGATTTATTTTTGAAAACAAGTCAAGAAGAGAGCAAATAGTGGAAACTAGTGAGGGAGAAAGATTTTGTGGGCAGAAAAGGGCGGTCGTCGTGTTTTGTCGAGTGAGAGCAGAAGAAGAGGCTGACTGGTCGCACTATGAGGACGACTGACCCTAAGTGCAGAAAACACGTTCGACGACAGCTGAGAGAACGAGAGAGAGAGAGAGAGAGAGAGAGAGAGAGAGAGAGAGAGAGAGAGAGAGAGGGAGAGAGAGAGAGAGAGAGAGGGAGAGAGAGAGAGAGAGAGAGAGAGAGAGAGAGAGAGAGAGAGAGAGAGAGAAAGAGAGAAACATCCGAGAACATACAACACAAAAATCGGATAGGTTGAATACCCTTGTTAGAGGAGTTCTAATGGTTCCCAAGCGGCGACCGTTGCCCCACCCCTAGTCGACCTGGCTGGATAGTGAATGTCTTTTTCAGAGTTAAACGTAAATCTGTATTCTACCTAGCCTAAAGATCATTTCGGAACATGACTGATCATTGAGTTGATCTTAACTTGAAAAATTCATTCTGAAGAAGTTGAAAGGATTTTCTTTGGTTTCTCCTACATGTTTCCCACAACAGTTTTAACTCCTGGTAAAATTTACAAAACTCGAGATCTCATTACACCACGTAATTGAGAAGTTACAATCGTATTATTTTAACTCCATTCCTGAACTGAGGTTGTGAAAAAAAGTTGATGCACCATAGAACCACAACAGAGTTGCACGGATGTAAAATTTTTCAAAACGGAAGTGAATTTTTTAATCGGAAGTCGGAAGACGGAAGTGAAATTTTTTTCACGGAAGTCGGAAGTCGGAAGTCGGAAGTTGGAAGTGAATTTTTTAAACGGAAGTCGGAAGTCGGAAGTTGGAAGTGAATTTTTTAAACGGAAGTTGAAAGTGAAATTTTTTTCACGGAAGTCGGAAGTGGAAAGTTGGAAAATTTTTTAAACGGAAGTCGGAAGAAAAAAAAGGTCGGAAGTCGGAAGTCGGAAGTCGGAAGTAGAATTTTTTCAATGGTAGTCGGGAGTGCAAAAAAGTTGAAAAAACCCAGAGACATTGTATATTCGCGCATTCTCAACAGGTGATAGGTCAATTCCATACTGAATAGAAACGATTTCACGGTTTTTTTCGTCATTTTTCACGAAAAAAATTTTTTTGACGGAAGTCGGAAGTGAAAAGAGGGCGGAAGTCGGAAGTCGGAATTCCGTGCAACTCTGGTGTTAACATTTTAAGGACGTAGATTAGGACAATTTAAGTTCAGTTACACCCGTTTGGGCTTGAAAGTGGTACCCACTTTCGTATACCAGGTAAATATTGATAAGTAACTTTTTCTTACTGTTTTTTTGTTCACAAATGTCCAAAATATCTACAGAAAAAAACTGATTGTGATCGCTCAAGTTTGACCAGTGTTATCGACAAAAATGTTGCAAAACTTCTTTTCGCTACTGTAAAACGCACTTGATTGTCACTTTATTTCTTGAAAAATAATAGAGATTTCAAGTTTTCATTCAAAAATTAGTTATTTTGTCGTCGCAGCTGGGGTCGGATCTGCGGCTTCTGGTTCTTTCTTCTCTTCTTCTTTCTCAACAGGTGCCGATTTTTTCTTCTTCTGTGCCAGTTTTCTCGCTTGGATTCGCTGAAAACACTTTCACCATCAGTTTTTTTTCGATTTTTGAACCTGTAGTGCATTGACGAGTTGATCGGCGTCGATAAATCTACCACCGCCAAAACCGCCTCCTCCACCTCCACCATAACCGCCACCACCACCATATGGTGCAGCTGTCGTGTCAGGTGCTTGATAACTCGGCTGGTACGCATCTGGAGCACTCACGTCACTTGCATCTGGCTTGGTGATGTCACCATTGGATAGTTCCTTGCTGAAATTTGAATTTAGGTTCAGCAGGGGTCTCAGGACAGTGAAGATTTATAATACCTGCTCTAGAATCTGGACAAAAATAGGTCGTAAGAAACGATTCAAATACGACAGATTCCGAAACGACGATTCCTAGCACGGAGGTTGCCAATTTTTAAAATTTTTCTTACTAGATCTTATCCACCAAAATTGAAAATTATATGGTTACGAGCTTCATAAAGTGTGAAATTACTAAACACTAGTGAATTCTAAACCGAATTTACCAAACCACGTCTCACAAAACGGTAACATGAACTTTGTGTCTT
>OZ022252.1:6921987-6936987 GCA_963978915.1 Caenorhabditis parvicauda
ATGTAGTCCTATAGTTGCGTGATTTATATGGATGATTTATCATGTTTGTACCTGATGATGAGAGTCGACAACTCCTCAAGAACTCAATTTTTAAACCCCATGCAAGGGGTCAAGAGTCCCCTCCTTCGTTCCCTCAAATGTTTACATGTAAAAGTAGCTTTGGGAAAGATTAGGCGTCGCTCAAATGTGAATATTTTAACACAAGAATTCTCAAGAGACCGACTAGCCAAAAGTTCTCACGCATATCTAAAAGACACTGCGCAGATGCTCTCAAACTCCCTTTTGTTGAACTTCCCAATCACGATTAAATGATATACAGTGTGGACAGAAAATACAGGAACGGTACACGAAGCTCCGCTACTCGAACAATATTCTAGATTACTTTCTGAAATTTTGGTCTATTGTAGCCAACACTATTCTCCACAAGTGTACTAAATTTCATCCTGATTCATTATCTTCGAAACGGTGTATGATGATTTGATTGAAAACAGTGGATTTTCAAGTGGACATAAAATAGAGGAACGCTACTGTAATTTGAAGGTCAACGCTCGGAATTTGGAATTAATGATGAAAATGACACGTTTTAAAGTTTTTTTAACAACTGATATTTTTATTTTCATCATTCCGACAATTTTGACAGAGTTACAAGCAAATCTTGTCGAATCCTGTAATTTCCCGCATTTTAGAAGTTTTTGTCCATTTAAAGTCTCCTTGTTAATTGAATCCACAAAAGTCATTGTTGGATTTCTCATTTTATTTTCTTTTTGTGCGAGATAACTTGATTATTTGTAGTCTAACATACTGTAACACGAAAATGGTAGAGAGAAAGAGTTAGGAAAAGGAATAATTTTGACTCATGAGATCTCTCTCTCTCTCTCTCTCTCTCTCTCTCTCTTCTCCTGTGTCGAACATCAAACAACGTGAGAAAACGAAAGCAAGCTGGCAAATGAGAAAAAAGCAATATTCCTGTAGAAAACAGGTTGTTTTGATATCCACCAAACCAGCCGGCCCTCTCTCTCTTTCTCTACCATTCTCTCTCTCTTTTTTTTTCTACCACTCTCTCTCTCTCTCTGTCTCTGTCTCTGTCTCTGTCTCTCTCTCTCTCTGTCTCTCTCTCTCTCTCTCTCTCTCTCTCTTTTTTCTTTTCCTCTCTCTGTGTCCGTCTATTTCTTAGTCTCCTCTTCTGCTCATTTTTGTGTCCGTGAGAATTCTATTAGCAAAAGCGTTAATTCAATCTTCCTAATACCACACGATGCCTTGCTCATCTATTCTCTCGTTGTCTTCTTCTCTTTCTCTATTCAACAATAGACACATATCTATGGAAATGTACACCCATTGCCCATAACATCTCCGCCAGTCATCACTTTTTATTCATCAGTTGAAGGAAATTGCGAATAAGACACTGCTGACAGTGACGTTGGCACAGAGAGAGAGAGAGAGAGAGAAAAAAGAGAAAGAGAGAGAGAGAGGTTCCATAACTATTCCTTCTGTTTACTATCAGTCAATTCTATAGAACCGAAGTCCGCTTGTTGTGTGCTTCGGATTAGCCACTAATTTCTCCTTCATTTTCTTTCTCTCTGTTTTCTCAACTAATGTACCACTTTCAAAAGTGTCTGAAGACTTATTCATTATTTAGTCAAACTGTTATAACGTCTCTACTACCCTTTTTCAAATGGTGTGAAAACTGCTTTTAGGCTTGATTTTAATTTTAAAAAATCAAGATCATCTCACTTATGGTTTTTTTAAATTTTAAAAATTGCTAATCAAATAATGTACAAAGACCAGTCCCAAAATTCATTATGTTCTCTTTTTTAAGAATGCCTTTTTTCTATGGTACTTTTGAATAAACAACTGGTACATACTTCACTTTTTGAGGTTTGAAAAAGTATTTGGCTGTTTTGATTCATATTGACACTGATTAGTCATAGTTTTCATTGAAATCCGTACTGATTTTTTTCTAGTTCTCATGTTCGGAATCCCTCCATACTGAACGTAATCCGTGTTTTCATAATGTTTGGAATCTCAGTTCTCTTGCATAAGTTATTTTTCGAAGCACGCAAAAGTAGGTACATCAGTGAGTATTTTCGGAAGCAGAGCGTTCTGCAACGCACATATATCGCTAGAAGCATGGCCGTTTTCAAACGCGCTCTAATCTCAATTTTGCAGAATGAGTACGGTAACTCTCACAACGAACAGTTAGATCTTTGTGGATTTAATTTATTATTCTTACTTACAGTTCATTGAAATTAAAGGCGCATCACTATATCGTTCCTGTGTTTCAAGGCGAAACTGCTACAGTACTAAGTAACCGATTTACGGAGGCCAGATTTTTTTACAGGTAGAGGAAGATATGTGAGGTATTCTAAGAAACATTAAAAATTAAAATTCCTAATGTTCGCGATCTTTCCCCAACCCAACGTTATGCATTCCGGTTGGATAAAAAAAAACTCACTCTGCGTCTGCGAAAAACGCGTCAATGATACGGTCTCCAAGAGGATTCTGACGAAGTTCGGTGATCGCCTTAATCTCTTTTTCTCCTCGTTCTTTTATCTCATGTAATTCAAACTAGATTATGGACCCTTGAAAGAGGTACTTACACGTGAGCTGAATGGTAAATAGCCGACACGACTGCACTTATACTCGTCACTTTTGGCTGAGATATGCTGGAAATGAGAGCGCTTCTAGCACACTTCCGCTTACCTTCGTTTTTGGTTTTTGGGCATTTTTCATGTCACCTGAGTCTAAGCGGGACCCGTGGTGGGTCGGCGCGAGATGTTTGCATTTGTTCCATCACTTACTAACTTTAGGTTTCGTTTCTCTCTCTCTCTCTCTCTCTCTCTCTCTCTCTCTCTCTCTCCTCTCTCTCTCTCTCTCTCTCTCTCTCTCTCTCTCTCTTTCTCTCTCTCTCTCTCTCTCTCTCTCTCTCTCTCTCTTCTCTCTCTCTCTCCTCTCTCCTCTCCCGCTCTCCCTCTCTCTCTCTCTCTCTCTCTCTCTCTCTCTCTCTCTCTCTCTCTCTCTCTCTCTCTCTCTCTCTCTCTCCTCACCTGGAAATCGGATTTGGTCAAGAAATACTCCTGGGTAGTTCTGTCTCTATGAGTAGCAAGAGAATTGAACCGATTGTACAAAGTGATGATTCCCTTCTTGGAAACTGCAAAAGTATCGATTGGTCATTTTTCCGATTGCAGAACTCACGTCCACTTTCGATGCGAAGCTTCTCCAACTCGGCTTCGGGTATATGTGAACTGGACTGTCCCATCTAAACGTTCGTTTTGATTCAATGAAAAGTTTATGTGATAGGAACTCCAAAGTTTTTCTCGGGCGGACAGAGGGTGCAAAATGGTCTGGTGCATGGTGGGGGCGAACTCGTATTTTTCGAGGCGTCCACAGGGCATAAAACGGATGCTGTCCTCGTTGTTTCAACCATCATAATGGGTACATGTAGTACACCAACTAAAGTAGACTTTGTCGAGAGCCAATATTTTTTTTAACAAACTGAAGCTGTTCACAATTTTTCTCAAAAAGTTTAGCAAACGTACTTCTGAACAGATTTGTTACGTAATAGTATGAACGTTGGTTACTGTAAGTCATAGGGTTAACCTCTCCCATGATTTCCTCGTGTTCAAACCATTGAAATATTGACAACTTTCTTGGACACATAGAAAAGTTATTAGTTGAACTCGAGAGATGGGTATCAGACGAAGAAAGAAGTTTGGTGGAAGGTCTAGTGATCACATGATTGCTTCCTCTCATGAGTATTCCTTAAAAAGGAATGATTTCAAAGACTTGGAACTAACAAAAAATGGTTGAAGCCTTTTCTCTATAATATTTTTAACGCTGCACATATCTAGCAAAAAGTCTGACCAATTTCAAACGCGCGCCAGTCGCATTTTTGTAAAATGAGTACGGTAGGAGTCGGGACTCTCACAACGAACAGTTAGATCTTTGTGGATTTGAATTATTGTTCTTACTTCCAGTCCATTGAAATTAAAGCCTCATTACTTAATCGTTCTTGTATTTCAAAGCGAAACTGCTACGGTAACTAAGTAACCGATTTACGAAGGTCAGACTTTTTTACAGGTAGAGGAAGCTATGTGCGCTGTTCCCTACCAAACGGCTACGTTATGGTGACGTACCTGTGACAAATCAATGATTAGCCATTTTTTCGCCTTGCCGCAGATACATTGCTATATTGTGACCGTGGCCGGCATGTCGCCGGCACGTCACCGTATGGTAGGTTATACCAAACGGCGACAGGAAGGCGACGTACCAGCGACGAATTTGTTATGAAGTTTTATTGCAGATGCCAAAAGGTTGTCATCCATGCGCCGAGAAGCGGGATTTCATGGATGTAAGTCTTATTCAATTCAATACAAAAGGCAAAAGAGTAAGAATATCATTGGTGCGTGTATTCCTGCTTATCAGCCGTTGATACGACGCAAATTTAGTTTTATGAGCACACATTCGGTCCTGATGTGGAAAGAGCAAGAACGTCATTCGGATCAATTTTTGTTCATAGTGAAAAATACATTCTTACCTGTCTGACACATAAGGCTGCATACTGTAATATCACTTTTAAAATACTATTTAGAAAATAAAATTACACTCTCATAGGTTTTTTGCTGTCTGAAATAAAATTTTGACTACGGTAGAATGTGTTTCTGACTCTAAAACAACTTCAACTATATTCATATAGGAAAAGGGCTTTTCATGGGATCTAGAAGTTTTATGAACTGTAGACCGTAGTCTCGGCCCCAAAGTACAGTAGCCCCTATGATACAGTATTCGTAGAGTATCTCATGAATGATTAACGTAGAAAAAATTTATACTTTGAAACATGAAATAGTGGAAACATTACTGGTTTTGTCGACTGTTTTTCAGTTTTACCAGGGACCATGTTATTCTGGTATTTTCAAACTTCCATAACTTTGCTCGGACCATCCCAATCACCTTGTTTTTAGGCTTACATTAGGTTGAACCTTGAGTTAACAGAAAATGCAGAACCACAGTATCACTGAGCAGTTTAAAAACATGTCATTCGTTTCTAACCGGGACTATGGTAACGCTTCCACAGTAATTTAATATCAATGTGAGCAGTTTTTTCTCTGAAGTGAGATTGCGGCCAGGTTTTAGTGAAACAGTCGTTCTAACATTGTTTTACGTAGAAACAGCTCGGTGAATTCCCATATGATACTGGTCAATGGTTATCGTGTTGATTCAAGGGCTCAGAGATAACGCCTGAAACCTTGATGCAAGCTTCTGTTCTGGTTTCAGTGAAACGACCTAGAAAAGTTCTGAAAAGCCAAAAAAACCATTTTCAGCCGAATCCGCCCAGAAAAAATGCCGATTTCTATGCAGATTACGATCCGATGATAGGAGTTGGAACGGCAGTTGCATTGGTCCTCTTCTTTGTTCTGGTCACGATCAAAGGTATTGCACATATCTAGCAAAAAGTCTTACCGATTTCAAACTCGCGGCAGGCGCATTTTTGTAAACTGAATACGGTAGGGTCGGGACTCTCACAACGAACAGTTAGATCTTTGTGGATTTGAATTATTGTTCCTACTCCATTGAAATTGAAGGCGCATTACTTAATCGTTCATGTATTTCAAAGCGAAACTGCTACGGTAACTAAGTAACCGATTTACGGAGGTCAGACTTTTTTACAGGTAGAGGAAGATATGTGTATTTTTGAATTACAGTTGGAGAATATAACTGAGAACCGCCCATTTTTCTTGTTGAATCATTCTCAAAACAAAGAACAATAATTAAAATAGGTCAAAAATTTTAAATGTAATTTATATCATCTGAAACATGAAAAAGATCTTTCTCAATGTCTTGTCTTACTAGTTTGTTGCATTTCGGCAAATGAATTGTTTCTTGGGAGAGGGCCTTGTCTCAAGAAAGAGATTCACACGGTTCCATCGATAAAATTCAAATTCAGGCCTTGTGCAGTACTGTATACGAAAGTACAAAATGCACAAGTTCTACGCCAAGATCAAGGACGAAGCAAAGGTTTTCCTCCTCTGTTTTTCTCATCAATCTCAGATTTCAGGTACCCGAGCTGAGTACGATATGTGACAATGAAGGTTTGTTTTGAGATTCATCGAAAACACCTAAATCGAGATATTTATCACATGCTAACACGAAAAAGAATACACAAAACTGTTTTGGCAGTACTTCACCGGTGAAGCTAAACAATAAAAACTGGGGGGAGGGGATGCGAGTACGACAGTCCACTTTACAGTGCCTCCAGATCTACGTGTCTAATGTCGGGATGCTTCTTGGTTATGTCACTCTCTATCCGATCGATTTCGTCACCGAGTCGATCGATAATCTTCTCACCGTGGTGCTCCATGAACGTCTCCAACTCGTCGCGAGTTTCGATCGTTTTGACCTCCTGAATACGGTATTTTTTCACTTCTTTTTGACGAAAATTTAAAATTATAAAGAGAACTATAATCGTCATCAGGAATTGAAAATGATATGAATACAGATCACATGTCAAAATATCTGAAATTCCAATGAAATTTTTCTCTATTATCTTCAAAAATTAGAATTATAGGATCGTTTTTAGAGAAAAAAATACTCTTAAAAATTCTGGACGATCGTATTTTTGCTTTCTATTAGTTTTATATTTTTTCTGTATTAAAAATGTATTTCAGTAAAGATGAAATGATAATGAAAACACTGCTAGGAACTTAAAAATTGGTTTCAAAGCTTGATTAAACGTTTAAAAATGAGATAAATAAACAAAATCTGACTTTCAGAAGGGTCGGCATATGAACAGCCGACTGTAAATACGCCCTTGTGATGGCTCTTCCGTCAAAGTCGAGCTCCGCCTTGAACCGACTCTGCTCCACTCCCAAGGCCGTCGCTTTCACGTCATGTACCGATCTAAATTATTCATGTTTTGGGTATTTTTTGTAATTTTCACATTAATTGGGTCTGTTTGTGTGCTCACTGTTAGAATGTGTAAATGAAGAATTTCCGGTAAGACCATTTTTCTAAATATTGAAGAAATTGGGCAAATCAATACTAATTTTCATAATTTACTCTGAATTCATGTTTCAATAACAATACAAAGTCATTTACTTTGAAAGACACCTTATTCTGAGACGAGATATTTTACAAAGCACAATCTCACTATCTCGGGTAAACAAATACGATGACTATAATAAAAACTATGCCAAGAACGATAACTTAGATATGTATTATCATGATAATCGCATGTTTTCATCATAATATTCGCATTTTTTAAAAATTATAATACGCGTAATTGGTTAATCGAGATCGGATAAAGTATTATTCGTTTTGTTCTTCTCAAGTTATTTTATTATTCGTTTTGTTCTTTGTTTTTTTTCTCTGGTTGATCTGAGTTACCAGGTAATCGATAAAAATGTGGTCTGGACCAGTTAAAGGGTTCATCAAGAGTATTTCACCTCATTGAAACTTCTTGATCAGAAGGTTTTTGTACTTTTTTGCAAGATGAACTATACAGAGTAGCTTATTTCGATCAATCTTGTGAATCGAACACATTAATCAGTAAAACAGAACGGTTCTCTCTATTAAAACCAATTTTTCAAATGGAAACAAACCTTATGACTGGATCATTGTTCAGCCTGGCGACAATGTCATCGGTGATTCTTTTCGGAAGACTCCTTCCAACCAAATGAGCCGCGTTCGTTCTGATGATGAAAGAAGCGACGGTTCCTGGAAATTGATGAGAATGCGAAACCCGCGGAGGGTCGGCGACTTACCCAAAAGACCTCCGATCATGATTGATCCACAACAGTCGGGAATTGGCGAATCTAGGAAGCTCGACAGTGATATGGCTCCGAGAGCTATACCTACCTGAACCATTTTGATGAAAACATGCGCGGTTTTACTTATCGAATCAGAAAAAACCGGTAATTAAGAACATCTGGTGTTCTTCAAGTCATCGTGGCAATACAAAGTACTGAGTTTGTTTATTTCATCTATTTTTTGTGTTTTAGTTAATGATGCTTCACCACTTTTAAACATCGTCTCCTTCAGAGTAGCACGATTTTCTTACTTTTGACTCCCTTCATCTTTCACTTCCAATAAAAAACTTATTTTTGTGCTATGAATTTCGTCAAGTTTTCGAACTCCGTAAACCTTTATAACCTAACCACGATCTCTAGCTTTGAGTATGAAAACTTTTACTCAACTCTTATCTTGTAGTTGACCGGAGCAGCTTTTTTTAAAGGTTCTCCTACGGTTCCCACGCCCCTTATCTGTGCCCACATGACGGCTATTACTGGTCGTCACGAAGCTTATGATTATGTTCAATAAATAAAGTTACACTGGTTTTCATTCAACTGCGATTAATCAGAATTCTTTGGCGATTATATACGCAAGAACGAAAATTTTCCAAATTCTTTCGATTTTTTCAAAAAAGGAACAATCAGTTGAAAAAACAATATAAACCAAATTTTCATGACCGAATAATTTTGTGAGACATTTTTTGGGTTGGGAAACCTTGAACCGAATCGAGAGTTGTGGTCTGATAATTCTACTGAGTGTTTCAATTGAACTATAAGTCAGTTTCACTCAATATTATGTAATAGACATAGGAAATTTTGATGAAATCCTAACTGACATCACCAAAATGGTGCAAAATGGGGTTTCAGTTTTGGGTCGCACAGTTGCTTTCACATTTATTCGTCGTCTAGACACTTTTTCATTTTTCATATTCTTGTCACCATAAAGAAAAACTCACACCACACACAGCTGCAGTATCTTCGAGTAAAACCACATTCAGAGATGGATCGGCCGATGTGCGAACTGAAAGTTTGATCTATACAGTGCGTCCCAAAATAATAGAATATGTGATTATGTTTTTTTGCGACGCTTTATGCTAAAATCAACTTCACATTTATGAAATTATGAATTATTTTCTAAACATAAAGTCACAAGAATAAAACTAACATTGATTGTGGGAAAATCTACAAAACTCTTTCCAAAAGGGTTTTTTAGTGAAAAAAAATGAGTTATGACAAGTTTTTTGTCTATTAAAAGCGAATTCAATACGAGAAAAAAGCTTTTCTTTTATCGAAGATCTAATACATAAAATTCGAAGAATAAAATAAGGAGAATTGGAGATAGTGAGAAATGTTCAATTAACAATGGAATTTATAATTATTTCGAATGAGTTAATTGAAATTTTCCCACTGTAACTTTTTCATCGTTACTGTATTCGAAAAATGAAAACGAACTGTAATTCCACATGCTGATGTTAGCCTGCCTTGCTTTCGCAAATGCTTCCTTGTAAGCCGTGATGGCAGAGGTTCCTTGGAAGCAGAGCGACATGAACAACGCGTAATATGCCTGCAAATTATCTGATAACATTAGGTTTTTACAACAATCTTTTGATTTGAACAGTAGTGCAAAAAATAATTCTAATACTTTCCTGGCACACTGACACTGTCCCTCTTTTAGAATTCGATTCAGATATTTCCAAGAAAAAAATTTTTAAAATAAGAGAAAGTGCTCCCCAGGTATATTCAACATAGTAGAAAATCACACTCTGTCATCAAGAAAAATCAAAATCTCACATAAGTCAACGGTTCCAAATGACCAGGGTTGAGTAGACCACTGATGCCGTGATACATGGACAGTCCGCACCCGAACGCCATGATACCGCATCCGGAAATGAGTGATGTCACGTAACGCATGTTACCGTAGCCGTAAGGGAACAACGTGTCTGGGTTCTTTTGTGAATAACGGATGCCTAGAAGAAGAATGAGCTGATTACACGTGTCCATTGCGCTGTGAATCGCTTCTGCGAACAGAGATTTTGAGCCTGAACGGAGTTTAATCTTATATTTTATAATTATTTCTAAATTTTACGACCATTCTGACATTCAAATTAGGATATTTTTTCATGAATTCGCGTTGAAACCGTTTCTTATTCTCTGTTTTTAAACTTCAAATGGAATTTTAAATTTTAATTTTTCTAACTGTCGAAAAAAAACCTGTAACATATGCTGCTGCAAACTTGGTGAGCATATCACACATGTTAAGTGTAAAAGCTATGGCTACAACTCGATCTGCTCCTGCAATGAAATGAGTCTTTTTTTTTGTTTTCGAAATAATACTTTTTAAATAAGTTCTTCTCACTTTTGACAACAATAACTTAAAAATAAAGAGCTCCAAACATGGAAAAAGTTTAAAAATTTGAAATTGTACAAAATCAATGACTACAATGTGATATTATAAGTTTCCATGACAACAAAATCTCTTAACTAAAATTTACCATGTTGATTATTTGTAGTTTCAATCCTCATACGCATTCGCATACGCTCCGCGTCAGTTAAATCTTTCCTCATCGCAACTAGCGGCCTTCTGTGTGCTTCGAGGGCTTCAGAACTTCCATGAACCTTAACCATAATTAGTTTAAAAAATATTTTGAAATTATTCTTCAAATTTACAAAAAATAAAAAGTTACCTTCAACGCTTTATGATACACATCGGTAAGTGAATAAAGTGTTGCATTTTTCGACTTTGTCAACGTTTCATGAGCTGTGGAGATTACTGGCTTTGAGTGACTAGGGAGGTCAACAAGATCCGTCTCTCTAAAAATCGATACTATCGATTTTTCCTCAATAAATAACAAACTTCAACCCGAACTCTGCCATCGCCCGTAACTTGTCGATTTTGTCATTTTCGTAAGACCTACTTTTCTTGGACAACTGAGCGACCTAATAAACGACAATAAAACAAATATAAAAGGCCGCGAACCCGGAATAATCGTTTCAATTGCCGTTTTGACAAATGTTCCTCGTCTGTGGTAGATGCACTCCGAATACATACTCCGATAACGTTTGATTTGAACGCTGGAAACGGCTCAACTCAAGAAAATTGTAGAAAAAACTCACATTCGAGTAGAATCGGCGATAACCTCAAAGAGCAAGGCAACATCTTCAGAAAAATCGGAAATGAAAATAAAAACCGATGGAGTGCGAATGTGCTCTTCTGTACTCTTACGCGGCAGTTTAAACTTTTCTTTTATTTTTATTTTCGTTCTTCAAAAACAAAAACACATGTGCGTCAGTTGTTTATTCATCTATCAATTACACATTTAATGCAAAATTATTTTCTCGAAATTCTTCGTGAATGTAGTTAATATGGCATCTTCGACTGCTTTTAAAGCTTCAGGACTCGTGTCAGCAGCTTCTTTTGTCATTTTCAACATGAATCTGAAGTTCATTTTCATTTCAAATAACCTTTTCTCACTCACTTGAGCACGTTCTCCGAGTCGTTCGCATTACATTTGATTCTTTTGTACGCCAAAATGAATTTATCCGCCATTCCACTTTCAAATTCTTCGTTTGTACCTTTCGAGTGCATAAGCCTATAGTTAATGCAAGGTTTGTAAAACTCCATGTCTCTGAAAATATTTATTTTATTGATTTTTGTAGGAATACAACTTCACAAATTTCCACTTGCTGGACATTGTCCCCGCCTGGGTTGAATGCACGTAGTAGTCTTTTTTGTTCTTCCATATTTGTTTCAACCTTTTTATCGGGTACTTCTCATGTTCGCCCAACTCTCGGTGAACCATGATCCAAGCTCGTTTTGTGAATTTCCCGTTTGAATGGCAGAGCAGACGTTGGTCCCATATTACTGTAATGTCGTCAGTTATTGCGTTTTCGGTGCAGCACCATGACATTATTTTCTAGGGAAGTGGAGCGAAAAGATTTAGAAAAGGAGAAATCTTACTTGGCCATTTTTTCACGGCAGCGATGACTTTTCTGACCATGTCGAAATCTGCGATCGCATCTCCACTTCTTGAGTAGTTGACTCTGACGTACTTGAACTCGTCCAGGTTGCTCCGAACGCATGGTGCTCTGAATCTCTCCCTCTCTCTCTCTCTCTCTCTCTCTCTCTCTCTCTCTCTTTTTCTCTCTCTCTCTATCGTTCTCACCCTGTCTCATCAACATCGATCATGGCCGTATTGATTTCCGGAACGTAGATGCTGTTGACTTGTCTCTTATACTTTCCAACACGAAGCTCCTTGTGGTCAGGTTTGACGTCTTCGTCTTTCGTTTCTTCTGTCTTGATCCTTTTCGCAGGTTTCTTCTGAATATTTAATGATAGGGTGTCTGTAGTATGCACGGTTTCCATGGATAAGTTCCGTAGGCACACTGTTCAGTTATATCTACTGTTTTTATTGTTAGCCTTTGGTACATCGATTAACAACATGCTTGTAGAAGCACCCGAAAAACTACCGAAATAAATTTAACAATTAAAAACCCCACCACTGGAGAATAACTCTCTTCGTAGTCCGACGACGGTTCTTCTTTCTTCACTTCGACTTCTTTATAACTAACTCTTTTTCTGAGATTCCGGAAGATTGGTGCCAGATTTGATTCTCTTTCCGAGCGTTTATCTGAAATGTCACCTATAAAATAAGGAAGCTTCAATTTCACTTTTGCTATAGATGGATACTATGAATCTGAAAATATCGATTAAAATGAAAAATAACCTCCATCACCATCCCGACTTCCTACTAATGGGGAGCTTGATGAAGCGCGCGAATCGATACCAGAATCGACTGAAAAAAGTATGAAACCTAATGGAGTCTGGGGAACATACCGTCTTCAGAGCCTGGCATCGTTGGAAACAGCTTGTCAAGAAGAGAAAAAAAATGTCACAGAAGAATAAAAAATTATTCTCGAAACATAAGCTAAGAGACATTAGATCAAATTTTCTCCGAGGTCAAAAAACTTTTTAGCATACGGTGGTTCTATGAATCACCCGATTGAGGCTAGGACAAAGTTTTATGAACATTTTGCATTGCCGCCTCGAAAAAAAAGTTTCACGTCTTCACGTTTTTATTCCCGTCTCGATACAGTAACCAGAGGCTAGGACTAACATTTACTGATCATTTTGAATTCCCGCCTCGAAATAAAGTTTCACGTATTCACGTTTTTATTCCCTTCGCGATACAGTAACCACTCCAAAACTTTTCGTGGACCGGCATTGGACCGTAGATGGGCGACAGTCGTCCCGGACATGTGTCGCCCAATTACAGTCCAATGTCGGTCCATTTACTGTCCGATGCCGGTCCGGTCCATGTGTCGCCCGGTCCATCTGTCGCCCATCCGCAGTCCATATGCCGCCCATTTACGATCCGATGCCGGTCCGGTCCATGTGTCGCCCACTCATAGTCGCACTGTCCAATTCATTCACTGTTCAACATCAGTTTGATACATTATGTGGACACACATAACTTTTGCGGGGGTATGACACATGAAATATTTTCCTTCCGTATGATGTATGTACACCCCTGATGTATGATAGTGGGGTCCACTTTCAAGCCAGAACTGAACTTAAGTGAACAAATATAGCCCAATGTTCATCAGTTCAAAAACAGTCCAATGTTGGAACTAACATGTGCGAACACACATTACATGCTATAGTTCGGCTTACAATCGTTTCTACTCCGAAGTGCAGAGAAGAAACGATCTAAAAAGTCGTCGAGCGCTAGATAGGTCATTGCAGCCACTCGCGGACATATCGCGGGCTCGCCGATTAGATCATCCATGGGCCAGTCCATGTGTCGCCCATCTACAGTCCATGTGTCGCCCGGTCCATGTGTCGCCCAGTCCATGTGTCGCCCATTTACGATCCAATGCCGGTTCAAATCTGACACGCAGTGCACTCTCCCCGCCACCGGTCCATGTGTCGTCCATCTATAGTCCATCTGTCGCCCGGTCCATCTGTCGCCCATTTACGGTCCAATGCCGGTCCGCAAAAAATTTTGGAGCCAGAGGCTAGGGCTAACATTTAATGATCATTTTGAATTCCCGCCTCGAAATAAAGTTTCACGTCTCCACGTTTTTATTCCCGTCTCGATACAGTAACCAGAGGCTAGGACTAACATTTACTTATCATCTTGAATTCCCGCCTCGAAATAAAGTTTCACGTATTCACGTTTTTTTTTCCCTTCGCGATACAGTAACCAGAGGCTAGGACTAACATTTACTGATAATTTTGAATTCCCGCCACAAAATAAAGTTTCACGTTTTTATTCCCATCTCGATACAGTAACCAGAGGCTAGGACTAACATTCGCTGATCATTTTGAATCCCCGCCTCGAAATAAAGTTTCACGTCTCCACGTTTTTATTCCCGTCTCGATACAGTAACCAGAGGCTAGGACTAACATTTACTGATCATTTTGAATTCCCGCCTCGAAATAAAGTTTCACGTCTCCACGTTTTTATTCCCGTCTCGATACAGTAACCAGAGGCAAGGACTAACATTCGGTGATCATTTTGAATCCCCGCCTCGAAATAAAGTTTCACGTCTTCACGTTTTTATTCCCATCTCGATACAGTAACCAGAGGCTAGGACTAACATTCGGTGATCATTTTGAATTCCCGCCTCGAAATAAAGTTTCACGTCTCCACGTTTTTATTCTCGTCTTAATACCGTAACCAAAGAATAGGTCAAACGTTTTATGAACATTCTGAATTCCTGTGTGAAACTAAGCTTTTAAAAACAAGAAGATAATGAATTTTCATTCAATGGAATCAAAGAAAAACCCGTTATTGAAGGATACAATTGGCAAACTGCTCGAATATCGAACAAGTTTTGAATTGCGCATCAGGAAAGAGTGGAGTCTGCAAACACAGAGGAAAATAAAGTCGTCATTTACTGCTCGCATGGTGCAGCGGTGAGTTTGTGTTTGCGTAGCTAACTCTCTCCTGACGTGAAATTGCAGACATCAACTAACACTACTTCTCACTACCGTATCCAGTACTGGCTTTACTCCTGGCCATTTCGATAGTCGAGCTGCGCACTTTCCTGTTCAGTGGCTTGGTTTCCGAATGATCGAGAGTGGCCAGATCGACACCCTTGGTGTCTGGCAAGAAGCACAGCGAAATGATAAGGGAGATACACCCGATGAAGCACACCACAGCGTACGGCGCCGGCTTGTAGATTGACGAGAGATATGCCATCTAAAATTTTC
>OZ022252.1:6939930-6997430 GCA_963978915.1 Caenorhabditis parvicauda
GTCGTTGTTTATTATAGAGTATTCGCAAATATTATGACACCACCTTGAGGTACGGAATACTTTATGTGGTAGGCATGGGTTGACAGGTATGATCATTTGCGCCTAACTACAGTAATATCAGGTCGACCTCCCAAATCAAGCCCTTTTGGCCTATCCTAACAAGCCTAAATGGCCTAAATTCAAATATCAAATTAAGAGCCACAAGAGCTTACGGTGAATCAGACAAGGAGTGAATTAAAGTCTTCCTTGGAAACACGTGCAGATCCTTATATTCCGTTGAAACGGCGAAGCCTCTGATCGTGTCGAGTCATAAGCTGCTTGTGTTTTTCTGTTGCGAATAAGGAACGGATTTTACAACAACGTGTGTGCAAGAATCAAGAACTTCTTGGGCTCGGAAGTGAGTCGCGAGGGGAGGCCAGACCCGCTTTGCGCCCTGTATTCGCCTGATTTCATATGGGCGAATACTGCAGAAAATATTGCCATAACAAAAATGAGGAGAGGTCTTTGATTTCATTTCTCAACTAAAATTATGTACAATTTTTACGCGTCCAGAAACAACGAGAACAATAAAAAGTTTTATTCACTATCATGTGGAAATTATGTTTGTGAATTCGCAGTAGAAAAACTGAACTCGTAGAGAGAAGTTCCTCGAATCTGAGTGTGACGAATTCAGGTCTCTCGCTTGAAAGAACGACTGAGAAAAGAAAGAAAACTGAGAGAAATGCAAGGAGGTGGCGATGGTGACCTCGACTTGGAGGCTCTCATAGAAGCGATCCAGAATGGAGCCACGTACTCCAACGATCCAGGTATCGTTCAGCTGAACTAGATCTAATTAGATCTAATCTAGCATTAACCACTTCAGACGACCCAAACAACCCTTACTCAACCGTGGGAAAACCTAAAGCAACTTTACCAGACAGCATGACCGATGACTACGTCTTCAATGAGGTGAGACAAAAAGCTCGCAGCGAGCAGGGTTCGAACCTACGCGGGCAATGCCCAATAGATTTCAAGTCTATCTCCTTAACCACTCGGACATCGCTGCACATTTCTCTAAAAAAGCTACACAATAAAATTTTTCTCTTGACGTAGGAAAGAAACGAATAGGGTTAGATAGAGTGAATTTCAGTTTTTTTTCCGAATGAGAAAACACAAGAGCAAAACAGGAAAAATGTAATAATATTCCTGTTGGTTGATTGTTGGGCTCTGGCTTCATGGCGCCTTTACGCCTCAAAAAATTAACTTCCCAAACTCGTGTCAACTTTGAAAAAAAAATTCGAGAGAAACGACATTATAAATGCTTTAAAACACGCCTTAAACAACCTATTGCACTTAAAAACGTATTGGGGAGTCCAAAAACAATCCTAAAAGGCAAAATCTTCGCAGCGAGCAGGGTTCGAACCTACGCGGGCAATGCCCAATAGATTTCAAGTCTATCTCCTTAACCACTCGGACATCGCTGCATGAAAATCGAGAGCGAAAATAGACACAGGACGCTCGACAAACTTGTTTGCGTTTTGGTTTATGGCTTCTCAATCGGTGTTCTCATGACTTTAGAACGTTCAGATTGGGCTGTATACGTCAAAAATGAAGGCCGAGAAAGAGGCAAGATTGGAAGCAGAGAGAAACGCTGCTCTGGGCATCGAATCAGCTAATGCAGAAGCACTGGCGAACAGAAAACCAGGTACGACAAAAGTACTACTCGATTACCTCTACATTATTCATTTAATTACCTTATTTTTCAACTCTACACAACAAATTTACTCATAATAGGTCTCTATTGAAAAACTATGTAGAAGAATGAATGAAAAGTGCAAAAATATCTACAGCTACATGTTTAGACCCACTGTCGTGGCAGTACAACCGACGTTACCAGCAAGGAAGCGACATACCGACTAAAAGCGTGAAATTGGTTAAAACTGCCTCTTTCAAGTATAATCGGCGACACTGATCATGTGGTTTCTGACTTGGTTCAATAAATTTTAGATTAGTTTTTCTATTTTGCAATATTCTTGACAAAAACAATCAACATAGTTGTCTGGACTCTCTCCAAACCTCTTATCGAAAGAAAGAGTGAGTGAGAGTGAAAAGTGTGTGTTAGAGAGAGAGAGAGAGAGAGAGAGAGAGAGAGAGAGAGAGAGAGAGAGAGAGAGAGAGAGAGAGAAAGAGAGAGAGTGAGAGAGAGAGAGAGAGAGAGAGGAGAAAGAGAGAGAGAGAAGGAGAGAGAAGGAGAGAGAAGGAGAGAGAGAGAGAGAGAGAGAGAGAGAGAGAGAGAGAGAGAGAGAGAGAGATCAACCCTCTCCCAGATGATCGTTCGATGTGGCCGACCTCATAAAAGGTTTTTCAGATCAAACTTCTGTCGGAGAATGTTTGTTGGAATCTTATCTGATTGACCAGAGAACCATCATGTGGCAGATAAAATGATTCAGATTCTCTGAGTGGTCGTTGTGAAAGTTTCTCTGACTTTGAGTTTACTGCATTGCTAAGTTATTTGAAAAATTTCCAATGACTTCTATTTTTCTCGAACCTCTACTAAATTGTACATCAAGCTAACTGAAAATCTTGTGATATGACTTTATTTTCTTTCTCTATCTGTCTCTCTCTTTCCTCTCTATGACTTTCCGTCTTTCTCTTTCTTCCTCTTCCCCTCCTTTCTGTCGGTCTCTCCTTATGTCTGTCTCTCTCTCTTCCCTCTCTTTCTCTCTCTCTCTTTCTTCCTCCCTCTCTCTCCGTCTTTCTCTTTCTCTCTTTTTTCCCCTCTCTCTCTCTCTCTCTCTCTCTCTCTCTCTCTCTCTCTCTCTCTCTCTCTCTCTCTCTCTCTCTCTCTCTCTCTCTCTCTCTCTCTCTCTCTCTCTCTCTCTCTCTCTCTCTCTCTCTCTCTCTCTCTCTCTCTCTCTCTCTCTCACTCTCTCTCTCCTCTCTCTCTCTCCTCTCTCTCTCTCTCTCTCTCTCTCTCTCTCTCTCTCTCTCTCTCTCTCTCTCTCTCTCTCTCTCTCTCTCTCTCCCATTTTCACCCCCCCCCCCCTTTGATTGCCTCCCCAACTTTGTTTTCCTCACTCTGAAACCCCCCACGTGACTGTTGATAAGAGCTCCGCCTCCATGCAGTCGAAAACTTGATGCCTGTGACTCTACAATTTCATTCACCTCCTCACAGTTTCTATCTCGCCGTGAAATCAGTGAATCTCTCTCTGTCTCCTACTACCATACAAACCCGTTCCGAGATTCATCCAAAGCTTCTACACACAAGTACAAAACTCTTCTAGATCCACTTACACTATGACATCAACCATGGAAAGCACTGCCGCCCAGCTCGCCGCCATTGGAAAGTTTGAATACGATCTGTTCCTGATGCTCTCCGAACCTTCGACGAACGAAGAAACCAGGAGAAAGTGTGAAAAGAAGATCGCTGAGTACGAAGTTCGCCGTTATGAACTTGCACTAGTGAGTTTAAAGTTGGAAAAATGGCGTGCACGAGATAGTAGAATGCGCAGGTGATCAGAGTGCAGCAACATACTTGCCACTCAAAACGCGGTTCCATGGTGTAGCGGTTAGCACTCAGGACTCTGAATCCTGCGACCCGAGTTCAAATCTCGGTGGAACCTTCATTTTGATTTTTCAAGTTCCATTTTGCAGAGTAATCTGACGCAAGATGCGTCCAAAGCTAAGAGGAATTTCCTGGAAGAGGAGCTGAAAGAAGCTAAGGAACAACTAGAGTCTTCCAAGTGAATATTGCTGCTGTATTGTACATAAAGTTTTTTAAAATCATAATATTCATTCTTGTGATTGAAGAGAACAAAATTTGATCGGGATGAGAAAGGGAAAGGTCTACCAGGCCCTGGACGCGCACTGAATAATCACATAGTAAATCTAGATTGGAAATAATTAGAGAATGTGTGAAAACAGTTCATAACTGAAAAATCGGTGGGTTTTTAAAACTTTGTTTTCAAGTTTTGGAGAAGGCAAGTAAAACTCGTATTTGTCATGGCAAAATGTAAAAGTTCAAAAAGGTACTTGAGGGTTGATAAACGGGATCTAAAAACGAATAACAAATGAATCTTGGTCCAAGACGTCTTCTGGCTCTGTAGAAGTGTTCATGCCACTGTCGGTACTCTGTAAGACGAGATATGGGAAGGAGAAATGAAAATTGTAGTCTATAGACTAGTGACGAGAGTGCAGCGACCGCTAGAGCAAAGAAAGTACATGCCGGTTAGAAACGCAGACGAACCAACTGCTACAACATAGGCATTTTGTGGCTACGAAATTTCAGCGATCTCGTGGTGTAGTGGTTATCACATCTGTCTAACACACAGAAGGCCGGCGGTTCGAGCCCGCCCGAGATCAAAGTTTTGCTGAATTTCGGCTCACCTGATCATTTTTTGGGCTGATAGCTTGCCTCGTAAGGGTCTGAAAAGTCTTTATTGTCGATGTTTCAATCCCGATCTGTTTTTACCTCATAGTTGTTATTGCTACTTGTTGTACTCTGGAGTTGGCTTGTGGCCTGCAGGCTCTGAAAAGTGTTTTAGCGCTGTATCGATCCTGTTCACGATCATTTTTTTGTTTTTTTGCATACCTCATAACTGTTTCGGCTGCTTGACGCACTCTGAAGTGCCTGAAATTCATTTTCCAACTTTTTCCCATGACATGCATACCCTGTTTCTCGGCTTGGGAACTGGAGTCGACGGCTTCAGAATTCCTCGGATCGTGTCGGGCTTCACAGACACGTACATCGGATTCTTGATGATCAAAACTTTCTTCTCCTTCTCTTCGAAAATGTTCGCTACGTGTGGTCTGTTGCTATTCAACAAGGGACTTTGTTTGATTGTGTCGGTCGTTTCATACGTGGAGACTGGTGGAGGCGGTGCTGGTTTCTACATTTAAAGTTTTTGTTATGTTTCGACAAGGAGTTACCGTCTTTTTGAAGTTGAAGTCTGAGTTCTTTGCGAGTTTGATGTTGTTTTCGCATCTGGAATGGTTGAATAGAAGAGTGCGGGATAGAGAAAGATAGAGACAGACAAAAAACCAACTTCTTCAACATCTCCTGAACGAATCGTTGGTTTCTGGGCAGCGTCAAGGTCTGCACACCTTCTTGTAAAATCTCGTCCATCCTGAATCACAGTTCATTTTCTTCGAAAGATATCTCACTTTGCTCGTTCCTTATCGTCCATAACGTCGAGAAAGTTGTCGAGGTAGTTGAGAATCTGTATGTTGTACTTTTTGACATCATCCGTATTTTTAGTGTGGATGCAGCTCCATTGGTTGAAAACTATGAATGACTGGACAGAAGTTCTAGCACCCATCCCTCGCAAGGATCAAAAGTTGGACTTAATCGGAGTCTTGATTGTTTATCTTTCATCTCTTTTAAGAAGGAAGATATAGCTTCTACATAGATATATTTTACCTCAATCCCTTTCCTAACAGTACTAGAAGGTGACGTAAACCCGGTGGAGCTGCTGGCACTACTGGTGGTGGCACTTCTCGCAGGAGACTGCTTCAGAATCGGTACGACATCACTCAGCATGAGAGTGTTGAAGTTCAGATCTTCTGGTCGATCGATAATCTGAAAATTGTTGCATGGTAGAGAGAGAGAGAGAGAGAGAGAGAGAGAGAGAGAGAGAAAAGTCTTACTACAAGATTTTCGGGTGGCTTGATGTATAATTCAGTGTTGTTCTGTACTTCCACCACTTCTTCTTGCCTTGGCTCCGTTTGCTTTTCTGTTCTATAAAACAATCTTCGAATATCTGACTACAAGTTTACCTGTAAGTGACGGTTACTGTACTAGCAGACGCTGTTCTCAACCTGCAACACAAAACGTTGACTTTCAATGGAGAAAACTAACCGGGATGGAATTTCTGGTGCGAGCCCCTTCTTGTGGTACACTCTACCGTTGTTGTTGTTGTTGTTGGATTCTGGACGACTGAAATGAAATTGATGAGAATGTCAGCGATGACGTCATAAACGAACCTCTGTGCCTGCGTGTTGACATAGGTGTGAGTGTTATGACCGTTTACGTATTCTTTTGCCCACATTCGGTTGACTAGAGCATTCTTAATGAAGGTTTATCAATTTATTGAAGATGAAGTTGGACTGCCGCTGCGCAGCGCGGGAATTTCAGCCTTCAGACTGTCTCATTTTTGTCATAATGAGCCTATGAGCTGTGTGAGGCTTCATTGAACTTTGACTTTTTTCAAATGAGTATCGTGATTATCAGAAAACACTGACGCAGAAATGCAGAATCTCCGGGAGTCATGTCGCACAGAAACAAAGACATACAACAAAACTCCACAGAAAACATAAATTCAAATTTTGGAAACAAACCGCGCTTCTGCTTCTTGTTGGCAGTGTTGTGGGTGTCACTCTGAACTTTTATTTACATTCACTTGAACATTTGAAAAAACCTCTCTTGTCTTCTCCTATGTTGTTGCTGCAGAGTGCAGGCTCTTCCTTCCATAATCATCTTTATTTCTTTGCTATCTTTGGTGAAATGAACTTCATGGCGGAAGTCGTATGGTGTACTAATATCTAGCTGCTTCTTCTTCTCTTTCTGGCCCATCTTAAACATGAGATCGATAATTTGCGAGGAAGGAAAAATGAACAAATTCGAAAAGAAGATAAGTATACGACCAAGCGATAGCGAATGAATCATGGTCAAACAGACAAGAATGTGATGCGTTCATTTACATATGACCACTACTCTCACTCTGACAAATCAACAAAACAATAATGACTTATGTTAGCTGCAGTAGTAGGATGATAAGAAAAGGGAACCAGAAAAGGCAAATTTTGCTGGTACATGCAATTAAACTCGGCTGTCACCCATGCAAGATAAGAGAGGTCAACATTAACAGTAAATATTGACTGTTTCAAACAAGCAGAAAATATCGGGATACAAAAGGATTGAACCAGCGAACGAGCACAGGCAACAAGTCGAAAATAAACATTAAATACGAAATTTTCAACAAAAAAACAAAAAAGTTCTGGAGATATGGGGAATTGAACCCCAGCCCTCTCCCATGCTAAGGGAGCGCTCTACCACTGAGCTATATCCCCACAAAAAATTGTAACTCAAGTGTCCGATTTGACGCTTTAACATGACCGTCTCTACACTCTTTCTTTGCATGATATTTCTTGCCAGAAGGCAAACAAAACGAATAAATGTGTAATCACCGAGGGTTTTTTGCGTGTTCTCATTTGCCATTTTTACGAAATGTTTGCAGTTTTAGGTAACCAAATTGCTACAGTAAGAAAAAATACAGTAACCAATTGCAGGAAAACTTTTGCTTTTGTTGATATCAACATTTATTTTCTGCGTATTGCACTTTAGCTGCTGCTCATCCAAGAAGAAAGGAGGAGATAGTGATTCGAGTCTGAAGAGATCAAACAATCAGAGGAGAAAGGGATCCAGTAAGAGAGGTCGAGGTTAGTACAATAGTAGCCGGTCAGAGCTGCACCTAATCTCGAATTCCGTATGGAAAAACTCTACTTCCGGACAGCTCTGATACTCAAATTTGACCTACTCACTATAAAATGCGACGCTGATGATAACGTCAAGTGCTTTCTTGTGAAAAGGGCATACAGTAACCAAGTTTGATCTACGATAATAACTAAAGTTGCGCAAACAGTTTTCACCTGAGCGTAGCGCAGTGTAAAGCTCTTTCGTACATTTTTATGAAGTACAGTAACCGAATTTAATCGACAGGGTACGCTGGTTTTGGCTATCTCAGGCGTCGAAATACGATCGTTTTTATTTATATTCGATCGTTTACAGAAATATTTGTGAAAACGACCGAGAATAACTAAAAACGAACGTATTTCTCATTGAAACGAGCTGTATATACAGCCACCTCCTTATGATCAAGGAGTTTTAAGTTAATTAAAGGTAATATTTTTTGTAAAAAGTTAGCTTAATGATGTCTTAACCTCTAATTAGACTAAATTTTCATCAGTAGGTTCAAATAGAAAAAAGAGAAAGAAAAAATATACCATAGAGAATGACTCATCAATGTCAAGATGATCTGTTTGCTTGAGACATTCAAGACGCGAATTCAAATGTTATTTTCTTTTACTCACTAGTACATATTGCAGAACAGTAATCCTCGTCAGCTCGTTGTTGTCACATAGCGAGGGCTGTTCTTTCCTAATGCCGATCGAGTATCAAAACTGAAATGTTTTAGTTGAAATACCCAAATAGAAACAGTAAAATAATAGTATCAGACCTCAGGACTTGATACGAAAAAGTGTACTTTCTATCAAAAAAATGATTTCCTTAAGGAAAGCTTACAAGGTGAAAAAATTTTGTGATAATCAAGTTTAAACTTTGATCAAATCTTAGCATTGTACCTAACTAGTACTTTGAACCTTACCTAAGCCTAAAATTTGAGGTGTCAACAAAGATAAATGAAAAAATGATTCTTGATAGAAACGATTCAGCACACTTTTTCGTATTAAATGACCTCAGGGGTCGAAATACGATCGTTTTCAGTAATTTTCAAAAAAAAAACGGTCACTTTTTAATCGCGAAACTACTGAACACGATCTAAAAATTTTTTAACGATTGAAAATTTTTGAAAACGGTTGAAAATTTCTGAAAACGATCGAAATTTTATCACAACAATCGTATTTCGACCCCTGAGACGTTAAATTCACTTACTTTATAGTCGTAGTGGCGTTAGAAGTTAATCCACAGAAGGTTGATTAAGTCACAGTAACGAAACAGCGACAGGAAAAGGTGGAGTCGACAGGAAAAGGGGGGAAGAGGAGGCGCAAGCGTGGGAAAAGGGCGAAACGCGTTAAACGCGTCAAACGCGTTCGGGTTACTGTAGTTTCGAACGCGTTCTGCGCAAAAACTTTTTGCATTTTTTCGTTTCCAGTTTTCGCGTTTAGTTTCACCGCACAAAATGACATTCTCTTTTCTTGCTAACTATTATAATTCACTATTTTTTGCTATTTCCCATAGATTTCTGATAAACACAGAGAATCGTGGAGTATTACCGAAAACTACCGGGAAACGGTCAGAATTTATAATGAACTTATCTTCTTGCGCCATCCCCTTCGAGTTTGGTTGCTTTTTAAAAAAATGCATTTTGTAGGCTCTTTTTAAATGTATAGATCAAATGAATACTCGTAAATAGTTGCTATCATTGAGATAGGTACATTAAAAATAGCACAGGACTAACACTCATAATATTGCACCCCTTATGTACGGATTTTCAACTACTGCTCTCTTTCAACTACCTCACTCTTTCTGGCGTGTCTCATATATACAAAATTGTTGCTTGTAATTGTGAGTCTAAGCCGGAGATTCGATATTAAATTAAAGTGAAGTGAATAGTTTCTTGAAGTGAGCCTGCCTGCTATCGTCGGGCTTGAAGGAAAGTATTATGCTAACGGGAAAGTCTTGCTGTATCAAAAAGATACACCCTGACTTTCCCGATATTCCCTTTCTGTCCGACAGAAATATAACCAATTTGAAAGGTGACATGAATCGATTCAACGGAAACCTCCAAGGAAGAGCAAACCAAGCCAAGTTTGGTCCACTTCCAGTGCTGGGCAGTGGCCAAGGTCAGAATAGTGAGTGGATATGGTTATTATTTGTATGAAGGATCGGGTCGATTTCAGCGAACAACAAGCAATTTAACCCATCTGCCAAGTTGAATCATACACAGGTAGGGGGTGAAAGAAAGAACAGAGAGAGAGGGAGAGAGAGAGAGAGAGAGAGAGAGAGAGAGAGAGAGAGAGAGAGAATATTCCACTAGCTTATTCGTTTCAACCAGGGTTCCGGTTCTACCGGCCGCCGGCCGCCTGCGGCCAAATGATATCGATCACGCGGCCAGACCGTAGTGTCTTTGTTTTTCAGATTTTAGTAGCTATAACATCAAATAAATCATGTTCCCACGTTTTTCTAAAATTTGGCCGGCGGCCGGGATACTTGCGGCCACGGCCGGCTGCGGCCGGGACACTCGCGGCCCAGGCCGGCCGCGGCCGGCTTCAGGCTGCCGGTTGGCCGCAAATAAAATTTTGGCCAGAATGTGAATCAAACATATCAGGATACCGTTTATGAACACCTCACTTAATTCGACAGCTTTTTGGGTCAACTTTTATACTTTTTTATTTTTCGATTTTTAAAAGTCAATTTTTTTGACTTGTCAGGAATTTCACTTTTTTTCTTGTGAAATAGCTCTAGTTTGTCTAATCTATCAATTTAATAGTCATATCAGTCTTTTGAATGGCTCTCAAAAGTTGTAAATCCCGCCCGGCCGCCGCGGCCGGGACGGCCGGGTTGGCCGGGGGCGGCCGTAGCTTCAATTTACTGACCGACAGTGATAGAAATGTTTTTTTCTTGGTTTTCGAACATGAATAAGTCTGATTCCATCAAAAATTCCAAGTAGTATTGCACGTAGAGCTCCGCGGCCGACCCCGGCCACCCCGGCCGGGCCGGCCGGGACGGCCGGAGGCGGCTAGAGCTTCAATTTACTTTTCGAAAGCAATGAAAATGTTTTTTTCTTAGTTTTCCAACATGACTAAGACCGATTCCATAAAAAATTCGAAGTAGTTTTGCACGTAGACCGCTGCGGCCGATCCCGGCCACTCCGGCCGGGCCGGCCGGGACGGCCAAGGGTGATATACGACCTTCAAGAGCCACGAATTTGACTGATATGATTATTCAATTGGTAAAAACTACAAACAAGAGTGAACTGAAACGAGAAGAGAAGTAAAATATCTAAAAATGAAATTCTCTGAAAAAAATAATAATTTTTGTTACTGTAGGTTGTGCTATTTTCGGGGTAGATCAAAAAAATTGAGTGTGGTCGAAACGGTCGTTTGGGCATAGGAATGGGAATCATCAAATTTATTGGTGTATAGTGTATCTCTTATGTTCAAGGAAGAAAGTTAATCAACTTTTTTGGTCCTGCGACCTCCTCGGAGCTTCTTACACTGTCGCGGCCACCCCGGCCGCTCCGGCCGGGGTGGCCGGAACCAGCCGCCACAATCTACATGCAAAGATAATTCGAAATCTGTATGAAACTAGCTGTTGAACCTTCGCTGCGCTCAGGCGTTTCGCGTGTTTTTTTGGATGCTCGTTTTCGTTGCTATCGATTAACTCAAGTACAGGAAATAATTTTTCTCATGTAAGCTACTTTCTTTCAAGTTTGTTTGTTCCAGGGGCTGTGCCCCCGTGTTCCCCTGTGAACGATAAATTTTTCTACTCCCGGGGGCTTCGCCCCCTGGGAGATCAAGTGCACAAAAGTATTTTTCTACTCCTGGGGGCTTCGCCCCCTGGGAGATCAAGCGCACAACATGGTTTTTCTACCCCCGGGGCTTCGCCCCCCCCCCCCCCCCCGGGAGACCAAGCGCACGAAAATATTTTTCAACAGTATTTTCATCTCTAAACTTTTAATAGAGAAAAAGGTTTCACTTGTAGGGTCAAAGCAAAAAGCGAAAGAAAAACACCGGACAGGAAATGATCGGGCTTCGAGTAGATTTGTAATCGACTTCTCTGCCACTGCGCTTTGAAAACACGTGTTCGACTCATGTTGAACATTGTGTACGTGACACGTGAAATTTGACCCCAATTTGCACTTATTAGGTCATAACTACGGTATCATAATAGGTAGAAATTTGGAATAAGTTCAGGCAAAGTATACGTAATTTTCGCTATCTCGTGCCAAAGTTTCAACCGGAAATGTCGATTCCGAAAAGAGTTATTCACACATTTATAGTCAAACATATATCGCAGATCCATACATACATACATACATACATACATACATATATATAAGAAAACATATAAACATTTTTTGTTACACGTGCGTTTTATAATAGTAATAAGATTCCGTCATATAGGAAAACGTAGGTAAAAGTATTTTCATCACTTTCGAAAAGTAAATTGAAGCTCTAGCCGTCTCCGGCCGGCCCGGCCGGGGTGGCCGGGGTCGGCCGCGAAGCTCTACGTGCAATACTACTTGGAATTTTTGATGGAATCAGACTCAATCATGTTGGAAAACTAAGAAAAACACATTTTTATCACTGTCGGCCAGTAAATTGAAGCTACGGCCGGGCGTGATTTACATCATTTAGGAGGCGCTTAAAAAGCTGACTCAGCAATTAAATCGTTGAAATAGACAAATAGAAGCTAATTTACGAAAAAAATTGTACATAATTCCATAAGAGAAAAAAATTTTTTTTTCGAAAAATCAACGACTAAAAAAAGCAAAATATGATCTGAAAAGCTGTCAAATCTGAATTAAGTGTTGATTAACGGTATTATGACATGTTTAATTCACATTCTGGCAAAAATTTTTTTCGCGGCCAACCGGCAGCCTGGGGCCGGCCGCGGCCGCGAGCATCCAGGCTGCGGCCGGCCGTGGCCTGAATCGGCCGGGCTGATGAAAATGGGCTTTAAAACGTTTTCTGTGATCAATTTAGAGTTATTAGAGTTAGAAGGAATCATTATTACGGTGAAAAAAATTTGGCCGCGCGGCCGTTCCCGGCGGCCAAAATCGTGGCCGCCTGCGGGCGCCGCCTGAAAAACTGAACCCTGGTTTCAACTGAAGACTAAATTATGATTTCAAATTCTCCGTTGTTTAGTCTCTTCATGAAACTAACTTTGTACTTTTTGTAGAAAGTAGAAACGCAAGGAAACCCCAAGTCTGGTGGTGATGAGTAAGTTATTTTAAAATTTTAACCATATAAGGCAAGTTTCACAGTGGAGCGACGAAGGAAGATGCGAGTCTTCATCTGGATGCACTGACCTTTGCTCCACTTCAGAAGACTGAATACGAAAGTTTGAACCGTACGTTGGCCTGATTAACTATAACTCATCATGAGTTTCTAGCGGCTGTACACAAAAGAGCAGAGAAATTGGCAAAAGAAGGACTGATTATCAACCCAAAACTAACAGCGTACAAAGGAAACATTGACCTAGCAGTAAACGTGAGTATCGTGAGCGGAAAGTGAGTGTTACGCTCTCGGCCCATTTAGTATAGTGGTTAGTACTCCACGTTGTGGCCGTGGCGACGCTGGTTCGATTCCAGCAATGGGCAACTGTTTTGCAATTCCAATTTTAGGATCCAATTCTCAAAGAACAAAGAATTGATGCTTTTGCAAAGGAACTGGAAATGGCTGAAGTTTCAGAGAAAAAACCCAGAATTGATGCGAGTAGGAAAGGAGCTGACAAGAGAAGAGTGAGTGAAGAAAGTTTCGTGACAAAAATCTCTGTCAGATTCAAATTAACGAAAATAAATGCGCTCTGTTCGAGACTAACGACGTTCCAACTGACGACGACGAAGATGAGGCGGCGGCAACCGACCAACTCGTATAATCTATACAATAAATTTTATTATTTATCACTTTTTACAAACTCCATTTCGACACGTGTAAGACGACTTGCAACAATCATTCATGCACTGATCTCGGATCACTGGACAGCTCTGAAAATTGGAAGTAATTTGACGTGGCTTTTTCTGTCAAATTCAGTATAGTCTGAACAGGCATAATCACCTCACTGCTTCTCAATACTGACAAGAATCACCGTATTCTCACGTTGAAAGAGCTATGAAAGTACTTTGCACTTCCTCTTTTCATACTTTCTGACATTCGCAACACAAAAAAGTTCAATAACTCACCCCTAATCGCGGGAAACACCTGTTCTTGATACAAGACTGGTTCGAATTACAACATTCATAAGCACCACACTGAGCTTTCTGTGTCGGACATCGCTGGTTACCGGAAGCTACGAGAGAACTTTGTGTAGTTGTGGTGGTGGTACCTAAAATAATCAATCAATAACCAATCGATAATTGATCAGGCAAACTTTTCTTCCTGAAATTGGCCCAGAAGTCCTTTGTGAGACATCCTTGAAGGAGGACGAGAAATAAGAGAAGTTGAAACAAACGCATCGACGATGGGTGAAATGTTCTATAAATTTGTGATTCGGTTGGTTCATGAATAGGCAATCAAAAGAGTTTGTTGAATTGAAGTCGATTGAAAGGAGAGATATAGAGAGAGAGAGAGAGAGAGAGAGAGAGAGAGAGAGAGAGAGAGAGAGAGAGAGAGAGAGAGAAAGTCAGCGAGAGTGAGAGAGACAGACAGGCGGAATTAAGAAGCTATCAGCAGTTTTATCAACAATGGTAGAAAGTCGTCGTAGAAGAATAGAGCGAATTCATGTCACCTACAAAATTTCTCCTACAAACATTATAACTACAGTGAACATGAAGTTCTTGATGAGTGGTGACGTCAGAACGATAATCTACGCCACGTGGCAAGCTTCGAAAGTTGTGATGTAAGGATAGTTCACACGGTTGTCAACCGAAAACTTTTTCATGTTTCATAGAAACTTCAAGAGTGAACTCCATGCAATTTTTTCTAAAGTAACGAATCAGCTGTGAGATAAGAAAAAAGGTCGCCGATAGATAAGATACGAGTAGGAGAAGCGGGTCATTGACTTGTAACTGTTGAACGAAAACTGAGTCACAAGAAAGTGTTTGCCATTCATTTTGATTGTTTGTTCACACTACTCAAATCACTTTATTCAGAGGACTATGGTTCCATTGGAGTGGAATTTTCTTTGGGGAAAGTCTTGCGCAATCTCGGAAATGCGTTTGCTGGCATCCTGCAAGAAATCGATAATTGATTGGTGTGATGAGTAGAGGTACCTCTGCGTTCATCCATTTGTTTTCTTTAGCTAGTTCATATCCGATGGCAAAACACAGACAATACTGATGGTATGTGTGGATTGAGCCCGGACGCATTCTGGAATGATAATTATTTGAACTCTCTGTCTTTCCCTCTCTCTGTCTCTCTCTCTCTCTCTCTCTCTTCTCTCTCTCTACACAAAAACTCACTTGGAAATCTTCTTAATCAAGTCATCAATATCGAAACACTCCTTCTTCTCAATATCCTTTATCAACATTGCCCCAACCCAAAAGATCGACGCTCTGAATTATTCAACGTGGCCCGAGTGTAATGATAGCACGAAAACCTTCCGATAGCATCCATCGACTGAATCACGACGGGCGGAACAAAGTTGTCCATTGATTTTCTCATCACCTGCATAGTTACAGTAACACAATGGGCCGTGTACAGTAACTCACATTCATTTCCGCTTTGAACACTTCTTTCACAGCCTTGGCTACACTAACCACACACTCGAATGTTGCATCCTTGTGGTCCTTGGGCAACGTCCAGTCTTTGATATGAAGCAGAGTGACCTGAACATCGAGTTACTGTAGTATACGGTAGGTCAAAACAGTCAATGTCTTAGGTTTCATGGTTCCTGATTCGACGTCATCTCCACCCTGAAAATTGATTTTAACGTGGTGAACTTTGTCTGTCGGTATGTACCTCGATTTTCACGTGCTCTCTATATTATATTCTCTCTAAACAATATCACCTACCTTGGTAACTTCTTCTTCCTCTCCACTTACGGTAACCTCGATAGTGTAGCTGTCCAGACCGGTTTCTATGGAAGCTACGTCCTTTGTGATTACGGTATAGCGTTTTGTGGCCCCCTTGAACAAGATGAGATTATTGAGTACTGGAAAGAGAGAGAGAGAGAGAGAAAACCTTCATTCTGTGATCAAATTCCATCTTATGTCCAGGCTCTGCCGGGAAATACTGATAGCAGCTCTCGGCGTCGTTCCCAAACTTCTCGGCAATGCACGTGACCACCTTGATCTGATCCTGCCATATGAGCCTCCACAAGTTTTTGTAGTTCTCCTTGGTGGGTGCCTGTGACAACACGTACTCCATGTTGTCCAATTTAATGTACTGCGCAGGGAAAAAGTCGTCGGCTGTTTCTTCGCTCTCCTGTAAGAGTGAAGTAGTCACATTGACTGAGAATTCAATCCAATCGTCCTACCTTGACCAATTTAACACGTCTACGTTCGGGAATCGGTATGGGAAGACGTGGGTTGTTTGCCTGAATATCAAGTGAATCGTTCTGTATGGCAAATAGTTCACTAACAACAAACTTGAGAAATCCATCGGCTTGTATTTTAGCCGGATTCACGGTCGCTTCGAAGATAGTCTTCCTATTCTTTGCAGGAAAGTTGGAATAATGTGCAATCAAGTCTTCGGGTTTCTCACCATCGCAAGTGTTGTTTTGAGACTAAAATTCGGAATATAAATTGATATTAAATCACAGTAATTTTTGACAACCATCTTTCACAGCTGATATTTATCTTCATTCGTATTTTCTCAACAAGATGGAAGACAATGCACCAAAGAGTGATATTTGTTCGGAATATTCTTGTTTGAAAAAGAAAGTCACAAATTTGAGTGAAAATAAAAGTTAAATCAGTATTAGTGAAAATTAAAAGCAAAAACTTTCTACAGTAACCTTTTGATCTACTGTTTTCTCGTTTTCGTTTTTAGGCAATTAGTAAAATGCACCCCGTTGCACTCTGCACTCTGCACTCCGTTTTCAAAAATGGAGTGCATGCACTTTTTTTTCATTGCACTCCATTTTCAAAAATGGAGTGCATGCACTCTTTTGTCATTGCACTCCGTTTTCAAAAATGGAGTGCATGCACTTTTTTTTTCTGCACTCCATTTTGAAAAATGGGTTGGTTCGTAGATTTACCTTCTGAAAAGGAATTTTTGAACGTAAGTAGTAACAGATGTTTTGATGTTCATGTCATGGAGGTTACTGATGTAAGTTTTATAACAATTATCAAGTCCGATTTTTTTGATGAATAGAATTCATCAGCAAGAAAATGTGTTTTCTTTATAAAGCATACTCTATTTTGAAAAATAATTTTTCAAATGTCAACACGTAAGAAACATTTTTAATTTTTTCTTTCAGACGTGAAATAGAAACCATGGTGGTTTTGAAACGATTGAGAGAAGCCGTATCGACACGAAAAGTTATTTAAAACATATGTAAGTTTTTCGTTTCTATTTTTGGAATAATGTTGAGTGTGGAAGCTAACGAACATGGTCAGCTCATTCAAAGAAAAGAATTATCACGTCACACCGATAATGTGGATGACTTAAATGAAAATTGCTAAGCAAAAATATATGAAATATTCAGAGGCGACCTTGGACTTCATTCAAATTGACGTTGGTAATTATGACGTGCTCGTGACACGGGATGATGTTGATGGCTCGAAGGGCGCAGAATTCCAATCAGTGACTGATCAAGGTAATATTTGACTCTAAAGATAAGATTTCACTCAGTGGTTTGTCTATGGATGATTACAGGAATATTGCTAAGCAGAAATATATATGACATATTCAGAGGCGACCTTCGACTTCATTCAAATTGACATTGGTGATTATGGCGTGCTCGTGACGCGGGATGATGTTGACGGCTAGAAAGGCGCAGAATTCAAATCAATATTCAGTCAGAACCTTTGCACTGTAATAGTACAAGTTTACGACTTCTACCCAGAAGAAAAGTACGTTCATCTGAAAATTTCGTTGAGTATTGAATATTTCCCTCTCCCCAACACAAGTTGATCTTATTCTCTTGTACCGTTGTTCATTTTTTCATATTGTTGAAAATAAATTTAACATCTTTTACAGATTAGTTTTTCAGGAATCAATTTCGGAACTAAACCATGATGCATGTAAGAACATTCAAAGAGATACTAAGAATGATAGGCGAATATTGAACTAACAGCTTGAAAATGTGATTTTACAAATTATCGTTTCAATAAATTAGCACTGTTCAATTGAATTTTTAAGTGTTAAGGAAATCGAAAGAATATAAAAAAAACATTTTTGAAATATTTTTGGTTAGCTCTGAAAAAGTGAAAGTGAAGACTTTGTTACTACTTACGTTCAAAAATTCCTTTTCAGAAGGTAAAACTACGAACCAACCCATTTTTCAAAATGGAGTGCAGAAAAAAGTGCATGCACTCCATTTTTGAAAACGGAGTGCAATGACAAAAGAGTGCATGCACTCCATTTTTGAAAATGGAGTGCAATGAAAAAAAAGTGCATGCACTCCATTTTTGAAAACGGAGTGCAGAGTGCAGAGTGCAACGGGGTGCATTTTACTAATTGCCTCGTTTTTATTTTACGAGCTTGTTTCTTCCATTTTCTACACATTCCTAAAACTGAAATCTCATAACCATTGTTTCCGTCAGTTCCCTACATAATTTACATGTTTTATTCCAAACCTGTGTTTGAACTTTTAAATTGATACTTCCCCTTTTTCTATGTTTAGTCAATTCCGACTTGGTCCCTTTACTTGTAGTCTTCTCTAAATCAGCCCACAGTGACTTATTGTTTCTTCCAACTCACGCCTCCTATTGCTGACCATTGTACAATCAAAAATGATGACTGGTTGACCTTGTTCTACGTTTTTATTTGGCCACGTAAAAGTTAAACATTTATTTTTTAGTCGGTCAACCGATAAGCTCTGAGATATTGCACAGATGTAGCCTTGTCCAAACTTCTGAAAGGTGCCCAGTACACACTTGTTGTCCATAGCTGGAAGAATTCTCCACGGAATGTACATATCGCAACCTATAAGTTATTTTTGAGTGAAAATATCATTCAAACTTACAGTTACAGTAGTCGCCATTATTATTGCAAATATCATGTAGTTCGGTTGCCAGTAGATCATACAATAGATGAAAATTGCCTGTATTTTACTGCGATGTACGGTTGAGATTTTTACATGAACTCACACTCATTGGTATAGGAAGAAATACTTTGTAGTAGAAGTAGTAGTAATAACGGTGATGTATCGTCTTATTGATTAGAGACTGAATTAACAAAGATGAGAACAGATGTTCTTCAAAAGAATATCTGACCGAGAAAATTGCAACAACCTTCTTCACGGAGAACAACGAGACGGCAACAAGTTCAACTGATACTGTTACAGGAAGTGATCGGAGGAATTCAATAATCTGGTGTTCCGTCTGTATTCGAACAATAACATCAGAAACAATGTTTAAACTCACTAAATACCATCGAATCGCACCAATGAGTACAAACAAGAAAAGAAGCAAGAAACTTCTGATAACTTTTTGTGGAAATCGCTGAACCTGACGGAAACTGCGATGGATAATTAGAAGAATTGACTCTGTCAAAATGATCTGTAAAAAGATTTGTGAACGGAATGAAGAACAGTCACCTGCTGGAATATTTGCCAGAGGGAGATGCAAAGCATCACAAGGCCGATATTCATGCGAGTTATGTTGGATCGTGCGATTGCGGCGAAATGGAGAAGGCCATTGAAGACGTTGTTCAAATTGAGCAGTTCCAATCCTAAACAAATATGATAGAAACAGTTATGTGAAAACGTCCGAGATATGTTTTCTTTAAAGTTCCTCTCAAAAATAAAATCTTTGCAAATATTTTCAAAGGAACAAATGCTGGTTATACAGTCTTTTCGCGATCTGCGCTCATATTAGCTCATAGACGTCAAATAGAAACGGTTTGAACGTCATATTTCGGAGGATGTTTTTTTAATCGTAGATGCATGCAAAATTCAGTACGATTATGCGAGGCATGAGGTTCCTTATTTTTCACATTCAAATGTGTCCTTTGGGTAGTTCAGTTTTGTTCATTCAAGGTTCACTTACTTATCTCATCTGCTGTATAATCCCTCTTCTCGCTTCTGTTCATCAGAGCAACAGTTCCAGCCACAGCGCCGACACAAAATGGAATATTGGCCAGAAGGAAGAAATAAACGGCGAAAGCGACTGTGTAGAGATTCTTTCTTAATCGAAGAATGACGAAGTCTGCCAACTTTCTCACTTACTTCAACTGTTTATTCGGAAAATAGTTCAAGGAACCAACAGAGAACATGGTACCATCTCCAACAGAGAAAATTGCAAACGACTGAAAGCAGTTTTATTGGCAAAGTTTTCGAAACTAACCAGAACGGTAGCAGTCATCCATGTTTCAGCATCGAGTAATCTGGAGGCGTTCCAACCGATGACCTGCAATGTAATTGAGAGAGAAGGAAAGAAGATATACCTGGAAGTACAGCTTTATGATACCAAACGAAGTTTCGAATATCACACAGAAAGAAGCTATAAGCAAAACCGGGAAAAGGTAGATGGAACACTGAAAAATAGATATTGGCTTTGATATAGTCTGCAAGGCACTTCGCAGTACAATAAAAATCCTTTTTTTCTGTTCAAGAAATACCCCATCAGTAGAATGACAATCACGGTGACCACAACGTAGGAATTTGGGGCGTCCTCTTCGAGATATCTATAGATGTCAAGTTTAACACGAAAAATATTGAATGTTACCGTTCAGGAACGGGATAGTTTAAAAATTGATCGTCAACTTTGTACTGCAAAAAGCTTCGCATCAAGAATTTCTTTTGAACCATTGGAATCGGGAACTGAAGCAGTTGATGAAATACCGTTTTAGTAGAAAACGAACTTTCTCGATGAAGTCGTAGGGAATGCAATCACCCATCGTGTACGTGCTATTCTTGCAGAAATCCTTGATGAAACAAGCTGTAAGATTATTCTGATCGATTATCGCAAAACATCGCATACTCTCAGCACCGTGACGGGAAGCACAATCGGGAATTCGGCTACCAGCGAGTAATTCGATCACTGGAAACAAGCCGATTGCACCGTACCTGTGTTGAACTTTTTATTTAGTTAAAATCAGAGTTTCACGAAATCCTGACTCCCATTTTTCAAAGGTTTCTTCCCGTGCAACTCTATTTGAAATCTACAAACCTGGGTTCCAGTTTGTATAGAGCGGTAGTGATTATTTGTAAGAAAAATATGGCAACACCAACTCCTGAAAAACAAAGTGTCGATAATATTACCGCTTGTGAATGAAAACAGTGTGATGGATAGTCTTTCAGTTTACCATCATACGAAGTTTAATCACTACTAACCATTTCTAGGTAGAAATATATCTAAAGCATCGTGAATCGTCCTAGTCACCAAAATTATGAAATTTCTACGACTAACCTCCCAGAACTGGTCGCAGTCGCACAAAAACAAGAGCCACGGGGAGTGAGGAGAATTGTCCGAGTGCGAATTCCAACATCATCATGGGTACTGTGATGAACCCTGTGATCAGAGTGAATGGGATCAGAAATGCCCCTGAATGCTGTATTATACATGACAGAGCCCAGTCAAATTACATCCACCATATCGCATCATAATGAAGGGAAAGAGAATCCAAAACGAGACACTCAGTTGAGCCATGCAACTGACAAAAAAGTGTCGTTTAGGTGATGTGTTGAAGAAAGTACGTGGCACGCCAGCTTCCCAATCTTCTCGCATAACCTGTATGTTAGGAGACTAATTGAATAAGAAAGACTCGAAAGACCTCAGTCTCATCGGGCAAAGGACTTTTCCCACGCGGACTCAACGCCTTGATCTTACGGTTTGAGAATATCCCCTGTTGATCCTCTTCGAGTCCCTTTGTTCTACCCACTTCTGAAAGCGGGACAGTGTAAATCATAACTCTTATGAGTTTACCATCGTTCCTCATTTTCTTGCTGAAATACAGCATCACGAGTTCCGCAGCCTTCTTTTTGACCTTAAAGCGATAGTCTTACTTGTTTCTCGCGTTTTTCAAACTTGGTTAATTGTACAGAAAAGAAGGTAGGCTAGAAAAGATCACCTTGTCATTAAATTGTCCACTAATAAAGTTCAAACTGTCTTCAAAGTCGGACTCGTAGGAGTCAACATCATACTCATCGGTGGTGTTCGTTTTCCCCTTTGAGCCAGGAGTCTGCATTTTCAGTCTGAACAACTGGTTTAAGGATTGATCAGAATTATATTAGCTACTTCTTACTGCTACCCTTCGATGTTTTTTTGATTCCATCCGATTTTCTGAAATTTCCAATGTATCATTCAGTAGGGGACGTTTCTCAAATTATAATTAGAGATTAGTTTACAGTAAGAATGTTTCATAAAAATTCCTCACAATGAAAAATAAGATGTTAGAGTATCTGTTCTAATGAGAAAAAGGCTAGTTGGTCACACTGTCTTTCCGCGGCATTGGAGTAGGATCAGAACGGTCTAAACTTGGCATCAAGTTTTTAATTCAATCCAATCGCGCGTAGCTTCGCGGTACAATTTTTGTTTTGGAATATTTTGTCTTCAACGTCACCGTTTTATCGTATAGCATTTCAATTTTAAAAACTGGAGATAGCTAGCAGTTCAAAGTGAACCTTCACGTTTCTTATCGAAAGATGTTCGTTCACTTTTAGTTTCATTTCGTTTTATATTTCCAGTATCAGAACTGGCGTGGAGATACGTGAGGCGCAAAGCACCCTGTAGAGGGTTTGTTATTTTTGAAAAATTCCGTATCATAAAAAATAGATGTTACAATAGGTTTCGAAAACATTAGAATCTTTTCATAGCTCATTTTTTCCTAAATCTGCAAGAAGTGGGAAATTGATCATAAAAGTGTGTAAAACCAATACTTCTTGCTCCCTTTCGACTTTGAAGACTTTTTCTTCGTATCTTCATTTTGTCTGAAATTAGGAGAGTGATGGGGAAAAGAGAATAGAAGTTTCACAGATTCCACTTGTTGGAACAACAAACCTTTGAGATGTAACCTTTTTGTTATCATTATCATCGCCTTTACCCCTGAACCCAATTCCATTACATTTCTATCAGACGGTTCAACTTACTCATCAGGCTTTTCCATCTTTTTACGAAATGACAGCCTTTCATCATTACGGACAGCTTCAATTTTGCCACATGACACGTTCACGTTAAATTTGAAAAGTTGACTCCTATAGGTTCCTACTAAATGCCCTGAAGGAGGAAACGTGCCCCATCGCACTTTGTAAATTTACAAGCTGAAATCCTCACTATTTATTCTTGTTTACTCCTGGATTTGAGTGAATAACTGAATTAAGAACAGACTCATGCGATGTTCTACTTCGACAAGTTCATATCCGGAGCACAGCCTGTGAGATTTTTACTTTATTAAGTGATTTTGAAATGATAGTTTTGGAGAATATCATAACTGTTAATAATTCTGCAGTAAAATACTCTCTAATGTTCAAAAATGAAAAATAAAACAAATTTACTTTTTCAACAGGAAAATGATCACAAGAATTGTGATTTCTAACTATCAGCAAAGTGTGAAAGTATAACCCACTTTTAATCAATCTGCAGTTTTTGAAGTTAACCCGATTTATTGAATATTTTTGAAGCTTTTCATTTCGTTTCCAAAAATTATGAATCCCCACGAAGTAAAAAAAAAACTATTAAAAATTAAAAGTTTGAATCGAGATATGTCTATACAAAAACTTTGAAAAATCATCATCATTTGATAAGATTTTTAAATTCTCAAAACAGAGAGAAAAACTGTACACTCACGGATGAATGCGCTTTGGGAAATCCGAAAACTAACCAAAATGTAAAAAAGAAAATTTCAGCCGGCTCAACCGGATACAGAGACGACCATCCGGTTGGCGGACCCATTGGACGCGATGAGTGCGAATCGTCAACAAACACATGTAGTGGTAGCGGGTAGTAGAGGAGGTATGATTCCGACCTATTCTGGTTTAAATTCTGTATACAAGTAGATTTTGCTGCTCTGAATCCACGAATAATTCTTTTCTGTACCTTCATTTCATATTGCACTCATGTATGTAAGATTTCACAAAAAACATACCAGAAGTGTTTAGAAACGAGCCAGACTCTATACTCAAAGGTGAAAAGTTAGCGGTAGCTACTGCTTCAATTAAACCACTGAACTTGGAATTTATATCTTAACCTATTTTCACCAAACACGTCAGTCGGTAAACTATCAACTTAAAATCAAATTTCAAAGAGTTAGTGAGCCTTCGACGCCTTTTCTTATTATCACAGAAATCGTGAAATATATTTCAACGGAAGTTTCATAATCACCACTGCTATAAGTTGGTTCAGGTTTCATAGATCTAATTAGTTCAAATGTATAGATGACTTCAACCGAGATACCGAATCATAATCATACCGAGATTCTATTCAAACGAAAGTGCTTTTGTGTTACTCTACAGATATGAGTACAGCGAATCTTGTAAAAGTGAATTTTGTGCACATGTTGTATATTTTAAAAATAGGTGATAAATATACAACAAATTCGTTTATTACCGGGTTTTTGAATATTGCGGATTTTTATCCTTTTTTTTTAAAGTGACCTTATTTTTAAATTTCACGGGATTCTTTAATCGTTAAAATAAAGAATTTTTCATTTTCACCGAATCCTTTAATCAGTGAATCAGACAAATTTCCGTTTTTAACGATTTCTCCAATCATTGTTCCTTTTATTTTACCGATTCCGTGTGTCGTTTTAATTAAAATTCTTGATCAAAAATACATGTAGTTACAAAAATCCACGTGGATGTCGTTACATTTCTCTAAACAGAAAATTGATGAAGAGCTGATTCGCGTTCGACTTGAATAAAGTTGATTTTGTGATTCATTGTGAGTATGAGTAGAAAGGATCTTGTTAGTGGGCATTTTGCAACAGATGTTTTTAAGAAGTGAATTTCTTTTCGAAAAATACGATTTGGAAGTGAAAAATGGTAGGATGAACACATAAATGTATTTTATAGCTGTCAGTTGAACGGAATTAGGAATTCACTGATAATGCTTTTTCTTCTTGCTATCTAATAATTGGAAAAAGAATCGTAATGAAATACAAAAAATGTTGACATTTCAGTCCTACAAATTCTCAAACTTTTATACCACAAGAACGAAGGCGACGTCCCAGAAGCACCGAAAATCGTCAGAGACGTCGATCTCCGATCATACCGACGAGGGAAAGTGAACATCCTCTACTCGGCGAATAACGTCAGTTGGAATCAGTTGAAAGGTTGGTTCATCTCCGAAGGAAACCGATTATATTACGTTCGTTTCAGAGCAGATTGTGGCGACGACTTCACCAAACGGGTCTATTGTTCTCTGGAATGTGCATAGAAAGAATGGTCTGTTTTATTCCGAAAAGAAGTGCGAAAAGATCGATGAGCAATATTGAAATTAGTCCAAATCACGTCACCTTTTTTGAAACGTATAATGTACTGCATAGTTGCACGGAATTCCGTCTTCCGACTTTCGCCCTTTTTTCACTTCCCACTTCCGTAAAAAAATTTTTTTCGTAAAAAATGACGAAAAGACCGTGAAATCGTTTCTACTCAGTCAGGAATTGACCTTCACCTGTTGAGAATGAGCGGATATACAATATCTCTGGGTTTTTCAACCTTTTCGCACTCTCGACTTCTGTTTTGAAAAATTTTACTTCCGTGCAACTCTGATGTACTGATATCTTTTTAAACCGAATTTCAGCTCATTTTTTTCTGATTCAAAAAAAAGAAGAGAAACTCCTAGCTATAATACTCTCGCTTGCGCATTCTCTATCTCGCTCTTGCTCTCTCTTTCTCTCTCATCAATTTTCAATTCAGTAAAAGAAAACATCTACAAGTCTCACGAGCGGACGGCAACTTGCCTGAGTTGGCATCGTGATAACGAGAATTTACTGGTATCGGGATCACGAGATTGTACAGTCCTCCTCTACGACATCAGAACGCCCGACAAGCACATCAAGGCATACACGTAAAATTTTTGAATTGAAAAGTCTCCAAATCCTCAAGTCTCGGAAACGCAAGTATACGGTTTTCTTCAGAGAAGAAACGTGCGAAGCAGTGAGAGATATTGTTTTCTCGCCGAATTCCGGTCAATACGACCTTTTCTTCACAGGTGACGACAGTGGAGCCATACGATTGTGGGATCTTAGATATGGAAAAACGTGAGATTTACTTCATTTTTGAAATATGACGAAGAATGTACCAGATAGAAATTTCTAATAGAAGAATTAAGAATGGAGGAGGTTGAAATTTTTTCTTGTTAAGAAAACTTGAAAATCGCGAGATTTCAGTCTCGTACTTGTCGAAAAGATTAATTAACGAAAGATTGATAATTGGAAGATGAGAAAAATTCTAATTAAGCACTTTTTGTTTCATATGTATTCATTTTTTCGAATCATATAGTTTTTACTTTTTCGTCCGAATTCTTTGAAATTTTACGATTAAAAATATTGTTCCATTGAAAATCTTACTATATCATACAAACCGAGAGTTTCCATATAATTGCTCCAAGAAACTCCTTCTCCACCAATGAAACACCAATCGATTGGTGCGGGTGTGTTGGTGTACTCTCTCTTCTTGTTCGCCAATTCGAATCCCTCGCTGCTCCGCCCAAATTTCATTATAGAGTCAACAGCATGGAGTAGTAGCGAAATTTTTGATTAGCAAGAGTTGATTGTTCCGATTTTATGTCCGTCTCTCATAAGTTCCACGTTTGTTGTAACAGAGTTTGCCCTCTCCACGCGTATTCTATTGAAAATTGACTCGAAAACAGGAAATCGTGAAATACTTGGTGAAAATTTGCAGTTTATGAAAATTCAGTTTTTCATTGAAAAAATATGTACCAACTTACCTGCTCTTAAACATTCGAAGCCTTAGGCAATGAATCTAATGATAAATGTATGAAGAAAGACATTCGAACAAGACTCACTGCGGCAACCGCTGTTGAAAAGTGTAAGCAAAACAGATCGATAGAGTAGATCAATTTTAAATTACTGTAGTTCAAAAAATTTCACTTTTGCTATTTTCTCATCCAAGATTGCCAAATTGTAACGTAAAACATGTTTGATGTAGGTAAAATTATTGTTTTAAGCGTTTTTATTGTCTTATGCCTTTGCCGAGGTGTGCGAGAGTTCATAGTGTTTTTATCTCTTAAAAGCAACGAAAATGTGAATCATATTGTGATTTCTTGCCACCGTAGATTGGTTGAACAGAAAAAGTAATAACTTTTTTTCCAGACCTGTTATAAGAAACACTGCTCACCACTCGGTAGTCTCATCAATAGCCTTCAACACCGAAGACAGAACGCGATTGGCGACGGCTGGTGGAAGAGACAGATGCATTCGGGTGAGTAGTTTCAATCAAATGATTCAAGTTATTGAATGTGTCTGTCCATAGACATTTTAACTGTTATCGAAAGGTGTTGTGAGTTTGTGTACGATGCGAGCACAAGCTAGTGCTAGATACGAAAAGTATATGACCGATGACAGTTTTCGCTGTACCTCCACGTAGGTAGATCGTATAGGTGTTCTACTTCGATATTTGTCGATGAAACATATTAATTTACCAGAATTTACACAAGTTGTATCATTTTTCCTAGTCAAGGCTCATTTTTGCAAGTACCGGAAACCGACATTATTCACTTTACCTCCAGAAAGCAGAACATTTTACAATGTGACGAATGTGTAAATAATTTGTGCTTTTGTATTCTACTGTCACAACAACCCTAGAAGATGCTGTGACTTCGCCAACCAAATCGAAAAGAGCAATAACTGGGCGTTTTTTCAGATATGGAACTTTATCTCGTCTCGTCTCGACAAAGTGTTCCGCATAGAGACGAATTCACCGCTGGGAAAAGTATCGTGGAGACCACATCGACCCGAGCAGATTGTATCATGTGCATGTAAGTTTTTTGTCAAGTTTAGCTACAAGGTTAACCATAAGTATTGGTCGACCACTTCGCGTGTATGCTGCCACATCACGCGTCGAAATACAATTTTATCCTGTTTATTTTTTTCGTGGAACCTGTACATGTTGATTTTTGTGTGAGGTTTTGAATTTTTTAAACCTTCACATCATCCGGATTTTGTTTGAAGTTTGGTACAGTAAAGTATACGGTATCAGACAGAAAATTCTCGAAAAATGGAACAAATTCGTTTTGTATAAGAATCATTTTCCAAAAATGGTAGCTTCATTCATTTCTCGCACCGTACAAACAGAATTCGAAATGTCACCAAAAAAACATGGTCTCGTTCATTATTTATCGGTGTGAAATTTGATCACAGAAAGCGGTCACGAATTCTTCGAACTATATTTGATCGTAGTTTTGATTGGGTTTTTTTAAAACCTATGTGTGAAAGTTGCAAAAAAAATCTGCGTTTTGAAAATAATTTTTCCATCACGAGTTTCTGTTGGAACAGAGAAAGATAAGTTTTTGAACTACTCATTTTTCAAATTTCTTAATTCTCAAAGCCACTCTTGCAGCGATCAACGACACCAATGTTCACGTCTGGGACATGCGAAGACCCTACCTTCCATATGCGTCATTCGACGACCACAAGGACAGTGTGACAGGTGATTTTTTTTGTTTTTTGCTTACTCGTTCGAGAAGACCTAATGCGGAAGAGGAAAACTCATCAAACAAGGTAAAATATACGGAAGAATTAACTTTGTGTTAGACATCGTAATACGTATATGACCTGATGAAATCAATGAAAAATATATTGTTTTGAACTACTTGAATCTTCTTTGTTTGAGATTGATCTGGTAATGTTTATGTACGACATGGTAAACTTCAAACTGACTCATGTCTATCTGAAATTTGAACTCAAGACTAAATTTATCGAGTTTTCATTTCCAGAGTGTTTTCATTACAGACATGTTCTGGCCGAAGGACCATCACGACCGCTTTGTCACGTGTGGAAAAGATGGATCGATTATCATTCACGATATAGAAGAAAGACGAGTTAGTTTCTCTTTTTTAAAAATTATGGTTAGAGGCAGTATTTGTGACTAAACAGCAGAGAGTAGGGAGGAAGACAGAGAGAGAGAGAGAGAGAGAGAGAGAGAGCCGAAGTTTCAAAAATGAAAGTCAAAAATTACAAAATTCATAATTCTAAAATCATTCAATAGTGTTTAATGTTTCAGTGAATATTGAAATAGATGTTAAACAAATTGATTTCGTTTGTTTACTAATCCTCGTATAATAACAATTCAGAGTATCCTCGGTTATGCGTGTGACGTTCCGTTCGATTTTTCTGCAGACGGGAAGATTGTGACCGCAGGTTTGTGATTTTATTATACTTTATTCATCCATAGAAGACAATTTCCAGCAAGCGAACGAATGACCAAGTCATACTCGAAGAAATTCGACCCGTATCCGGGGTGTCATGCGCCAAGAGAGGACAAGGTGAGTGTGGTACACCAATGCAGGGGTGTCCACTTTGTTCACTTCCGTTTTTACTTATTCCCATATGAGCTCTTTTCACATAGCTTTTCTTTTTACAATCCGACGTAACCCCCTCTCTCTCACTCTCTCTCTCTTTCTGTCTCTCTCTGTCTGTCTGTCTCTCTCTCTCTCTGTCTGTCTGTCTCTCTCTCTCTCTTTTTCTCTCTCTCTCTTTCTCTCTCTTTCTCTCTCTTCTCTCTCTCTCTCTCTCTCTCTCTCTCTCTCTCTCTCTCTCTCTCTATCTCCCTCTCTCTTTCTCATTATCTTGTTCTTTACATGAAAATAAACTTTCAGCTAGAAAAGTTCCTCCGGTCACATTTCGAAACGCCGTTAGAAAGTATCAGCTACGGGTACTTCACGAAGACCGTCCAAAGTGTCCTGACGTGTGGAACTCCTCGACAAGTCGATCCCACCACAAACTTTGAAATTTTCAAGTATTTCGCCAAAAGGTAATCTTTCTCTTCGATTTTCATGCTTGCCAACTTTTAGTACCGATGCCGTTCGGTTAGGTTAGAGCTCTAACTGGATGATTTTTTTTCTGACATCGCCTTTCAAATTTACAATTCAAACTCTGAACTTTTTCTTATCTTTTTAAAAATTAAGTTCATTGTCGAAAAGCCTTTGAAACATTGAGATGATGCCGACAGATATTTCACTTGTTGCTCAAAAAAACATTGTGAGAACTTTGAGAAACATGAATTTTTGCTTTTTAAAACACTTCTACCTTAATATCTTTCGTTTCATCAATATTCCTTGCTTCCCGACAATGAAAAAACAATCTAGATATCGCCTCGGAGGTCGATATCGCATTGTCGACATGTGCTACTACAACGCCAAGGTTGCCGCAGAGGTTGGATACTACCCGATTGAAGCAAAATGGAAGCAAGTAGCCAGCTGTGTCGAGAGAACTGTTCTACAATCGGTATCGGGACCCTTTAATATGCAGATGATGCGAGTATTTCAGAGTTACGATAAGAAAAAGAAGCACGAGGAGGAGTTGTTCCGCAAGCAGATGGATATGTGAGATTTATCTTTTTGAAGAATGAAAGAGAGAGAGAGAGAGAGAGAGAGAGAGAGAGAGAGAGAGAGAGAGAGAGAGAGAGAGAAAGAAAGAAAGAGAGAGAGAGAGAGAGAGAGAGTGAGAGAGTGAGAGAGAGTGTGTGTGAGAGAGAGAGAGTGAGAGAAAGAGAAAGAGAGAGAGAAATAAACCTCTTTTAGTCGTAAAGACGAACTGATCGAAGAAGGAAAATGGCCTGGTGATTCACTACGTGAAAAGTACGGCTGGAATAAATGCTTCACTCGACCGAAAAAGCCAGGAACCGATCGGCACAGAGTCGATCACTTCCAACAGAAAGTGATCGATGACTTACTTTATGGTGGGTTTTGAACTTATTTCTGACTTCTGTTCTTCACCATCGAAATTGTGTTATAAACTTTACTTGTATTGGTTTTCATCTGTCTCACGAATCTAGAGCAGAGAGTATAAAATGTGAAAACGATTTTATTGTTTTACTGGTGATTCTTTTCTTCTCATTGATTTCAAATGCACCACTTTACATTCCTAAATGTCTCGAAGTTACTCAATGGTGAAAGTTGGTATGGGTCATATACTTTTGGACGGTACGTACAATAATTCACACTTGCTACTGTGTGATATTCGAATTTCCACTGAAAGTGAACCAAAAACTTCTTCCAGAGGTGAATTCGAAAGAAACCTGGGCGTACCGAGTGTTTGGCAAAGCTGAGGACATTGACCTGCCTGAGATGAGAGAAGTACGACAGAGAAAGAAGCTGGAGCAGAAGACCAGTGTGGCCAAGAAGAATGACCTAGTCGAGTTCTTGAAGACCACTGCGTGAGTTTTCGAATATTAATTTCTAAAAGGCAGAAATAATGAAAAAAGATGGAGATGAAAAGGTTTTTGTTTTTCAATGGCTATAACTTTTATTTGGCATATTTGTCATAGGCTGCGACCCAAAGAATGGAGTATGACTTCGATATTTTGTACTTAATTGCACATTGGAAGAATAAGTTCGTAAAAAAATCCAGAAAATTTGAAAAATCCAGAATTTTCGAAGCTGTGCTATCAGCTTTCATTTGAAAAAGATCAGTGTGAGTTATGACAAAACAGATGATTTAGACCACTAAACTTTATATTCGAAATATTCAGTGTCCGCGATGAAGTTATGTCCTTATGCGACGATATCTGTTTCTGGGAGCCACAAGCTCGGGGAGACGTCAACGTTTGCGTTGGTAAAATTGGTGAGATTTATCGTTCAGAAGTATTAATGTTGAGTAAAGGAATGTTTTCGAAGTTGGAGTGTTAGATTTTCAAAATTCGACCAGTTGCATATTTATTATAATTTTTCGACATTTAGAGAGAAAACGTATTCACTTTTGATTTTCATTATAAAATCTATCAGTCACAATAATGGAAACAATGAAAAACTGATTCAGATCACTCGGAAAGCCGCCGTTTGATGGAATCCATCCACAAAATAATAAAGGAAAGAGTGTTCGAGGGTGACATTCAAACAGCCGTTTCTATGTGCTGCGTGATAGGAAGTGCACTTCTTCATGTTCTCAGCCCGTACACTGTCGAAGCGTGGGCCGAGAGCTACATTGGTAAGATTTCGATTGGGGAAAATGAAAAAAAAGCCAGATTTATGCAATTTTGTTGTGAAACCTGCCGATCTGAGTATGAGACCTGGCACACTCAATATAAAAAAGTTGTCGAATAATTTCACACTGTCCGAAACTCCTAACAGATTTATTCTTGCGATTGATTATCAAGATCTGGTAATCCTTGCTTTAAGGATGTCATACTGGACGTTTTTGTTACGAAATTCGAGATCACAAGATTCTATACGTTTTCGAGAAGTTTGAAAATTTCATATATTACTTCAAGCGGTAGAACCAGACTGGAATAAATATATTTTCGATTCCAGAGATGCTCAGTGAATCCCAAGAGTACGTGGCGATGGCTCGAGTCAAAAAGCACATTTTCGTACAGAGAATACGAGATGCGACCTTCCAGGTGAGCTTTTCCCGATGATAAAAGGTCTCTAAACTGAACAGTTCTTCTCAAATCGAAGATTGAAGAAATTGAGATCACATTTTACGCACCAACTCAAACTTATAAGTTACAGGAGGCATTACAGTTTTTTTCAAATAAAAAAGTGCGTTCCGCTTCATTTTTTGAACCATTTTAACTCTCTCTCTCTCTCTCTCTCTCTCTCTCTCTCTCTCTCTCTCTCCCTCTCTATCTTTCTCTATTCCTCTCTTTCCATATCTCTCAACACTATGTTCTCTTTTAGGATGCAACAATCGAAATGGTCCATAGGAAGTGTGACGGGCGAATCCTCAACGGAATGTGTCAAGGATGTGGTCTCCATCTTATTCTCGAATGCTGTGTATGGTATGTCCTCTCTCTTTCAATGAAACAAGTCGTCTTACAGCTACATGATCATCCCAGACATGTTCTATCAGTGTCGCACTTGCTTCCACACAATGCACATCGACCACGCTGCTGATTGGTTCAAATATGTGAGATTTTCATATCGGAACTGCTCAGAACTGTCTCTGTTCAGCACAAATTCAATGTTTACATACAAAAATGCGTCAATTAGGTGTAGTTTAGGACTAATCCAAGTCCAGGTGACTAAAAACTTTATCAAACAGTTTTTCATTGCCGACTTACTCTTCTTACTTAAAGCATACATTTTTGAAACCCAAACTACTGTTTAATAGGTAACTAATTCAAGTCAAAATCATACCAGAAGGGTTTTCGTTTTGTATCGCACGTAATATTATCTACACGGCCTTTATTTTATAACGAATTCGAGTAAACATGACTAAAATTTTTATAAAATAATATATTGTTCTTACTCACAATCTTTTCCTTCTTGACCTCGTACAGTTTTAAACAAAGCAAGAAGTAGTTTGTTCAAAAATTTTATTCCGAAAAAAACACTTGGATGATTTCCTTTTCAAAACCAAAGTTTCAGAACCAATACTGCCCATCCCAAGATTGCCTTTGCAATTGCGTTCGGAAAACGTATCCATGGGACAACTGGGAAGGGTATAAAGCACCCAAAGGCCAGACTGCCGAACAGTGCTCTGTCGATATCCTGTGAGTTTTTGATCTGACCACAATTCTATTCCGTCAGTATGTGTACGACATTTTTTGGAACTGTAAGCACATTTGCAACACTGGTGTAGACGAAATGTTGAGAAAATACTTCAAGTGGTGGCGCCACTGTTGAATATTTCTCGACTCCTCCTACTTAATGTCTTGTTGCCGCGTTCTGAATGTGAAGATTCCAGAGCCAACTACCCAAGGACCCCCAAAATCGTCACAAAGCTGAACAAGAGAAAAGAATGGCGCTGGTACAGAAGAATGTTCAAGACAAAGTGAGTTATTCCATTTGAATTGTGTCATAAAGTGCAGTCTGCATCAATAGTGTTGAGAAATACCTTCACCTGATGTAGAAAAGTTTGTTAACAATACCTTGTTTATAGAAAAGTTTGTTAACAATACCTTGTTTATAGAAAAGTTTGTTAACAATACCTTGTCCTTGTATATTATTATTATAATTCTGACATTACGTTTTTTCTAAAATATCTTTCATTTTTTCGATTCTTCCCTCTTCGAGATACGGTTCACAGGAAAAAATTATTATTCGAAAATATTCCCTTCTGACCTGTTGTTTTTTTCTGTTAGACGAAAAGGTTCGTTCAACACATTTGTCAAAGTTTCTGCCCGATAGGATGATCCAATATTGTATTATTCTGAAAATGATAGTAGCCATAAGCTTTTGGTCGCTATTCTGAAGAGGTAGCTTTACTATCTATCATATGCACAGAATCAGTGGTAGGATGGTAACACTTTCTATGAGAGACATGTCTTTCGAATCACACTGTGAACATTGCAGACAAGCAGAATTGAAACAACTTCTAAATCGCTGCAACACAAAAAATACACAACGACTGAAAGAGTTCATCTGTGTTCATCCTCGGATTCCATGGACTGAAGTGGCCCATGGACATGACGTGGATCTGAATAGACGGGTCCATGATTTGGTGAGTTCTTCCATGTATTCGTCGGAAGAATATTTCTTCATACAAATTCAGAATAGTTGTGATCGAAAGTCATAACAGAAGGAGCTTTTCGTATGACAACTTGATTCTATTACAGTAATTTTGATTATTGAGTCGATTTTTTCTCGTTAATTGAAAAAAAAACAATAATACGACTACCGTCGGAAGAACTCTTTCTTGAAAAGAAAAAAGAGAGATTGAGAGCTTTTTAGAACGGAAAAAGAAGCACCCAATTTTCAGTGGATGAACTTTGTCTTGAAACGAGAAAGGATATGCAACAAACATTTCGGGCAACTTATCTACTCGTACTATGGGAAAGAGTGAGTTATTTTTTTCTTTTCTTTTTTTCTTTCCAGGCTTCTGGAATTTTTTCTCATGAATTTAAAGTCGAACAACTACTAACAATGTTGCATAGTTAGGTCAACGCTAAGAAACACTCTGAAAACTCTCTTTTTTTCTAGCAGTTCAGAGTTTTTGAACTCATGATTAGTGAGAATAGACGATTTATAACGAAACAGTTATCTGAATCATAAATAATTTTTCATTTATTGTCATATTGAGTTATGGACACCTTGAATTTTAGGTTTATGAGCTAGTTAGATACAACGCTAAGATTCGATCAAAGTTTGAACCAGGTTATAACAAAAAATTGTGCCTTGTAAGCTGACATGTAAACGCTTCATGATTTGATGACTGCCTCGTTATAAATAAATAGAAGAATTTCAGAGTTGGTCAAGGAATAAGTGATCTTCTGTGGGAACGCAGAGGAATCTATCTGAAGACAATTCAAGATGAACCATTATCCATTTTCGACGATTCGGACTCGGAGAATGAGGGGTAAGTTTTAGCTATCACTTATGCCGATATCAAAATTTTATTAGAAACTTCTATGTACCCTATGGTTGAACATCGTTCAACAGAAAAGGAAGAAATCTTAGCTTACTCTATTAGATCCCAAATTTGTATAGTTCCATTGTCACCTGATGTAAAGAAAAGGTCGAAGTGACCGGAATTCGGTTAGAAATCGAATAATTCTCACATTGGCGTTCCCTTCTGTTTCTTTTTTGGAAAAGTAGAATATGAGTGTTTTGCACTACTCTTCAATCGATCATAGTTGTCAATCAACTTAACCTTAGAGAAATAATCAGGTCGTCCGAAAAGTCTCGTTGTTTCAGTCAGTACTGTTGATTTAATGTTTTAGTCAGTACTGTTGATTTAAAAATATTATTTAGAACCGAATTACCGACGTGTTTCGTCGCCAGCGACGAGAAAAGAAGGCGAAATAAAATGATGAGAAAAGCAGAAGAAGAAGCAGTCCTTATAGATCTGAAACCGTGTCACGGCAACAAAGATGAATATGTTAGTTTTTGATATTTTTATTACTTCCAAATTCGATTTTTCTTTGGTATTGCGTTTTTTATCTAAAAATTGAGATTTTCAATATGATTGCTTGTCTTTTTATTGGAGCTCATCAATTCGACAAGAAATTATTGGAACCAATTGTAATAGTAGTCTGCATACTGGAAAACACGATATTTTTAGTGAAGAAAAATGAAAATATTTCTGAAAACATCTAAAGACGAATGAAAAATATTGAAAATGAAGCACATTGTAGAAAGTTTCATTCTTTCAGAGTTTACAGACATCTTTCAGAGACCCCGAAACGTCCCCATATTGACCAGACGGCCCGATCTTTCTAGAAAATCGAGGTCGCGAAGTTGTCATTACCTGGTAGTACACGATGTTGATCGTTCCGAGAAGTATCGATTGAAAATGAAGAGGGATGGGTCAGTCAGATACCGTGGAACCGAGGACCCCGCCTACAGTATCCGACCATTCCAGTACTTCCGATCTTACCTTCATGGAATGTCACAGAAGAACTATCGTGAGTACTTCATATAGAATCTCTCGAATTAATGAGACATGTTTTTCCCAAATTACCAGTTTACTTTTGTCCGTCTGAAATTCGTCCACTATACCGGTTGCGTTACGGTTCGGTTGGAGATTGAAATGTGAAAGAAAGTTGAGAAAAGTGAAGTTTCCGTTGAATTTTTTTCACGAAATTCATATTTTAACAGTTCGCTTCCAGCATACTTCAAGCTCGTCCGCAACGAAGAGGATGGTGTGATCTTGTGTCGAGTTCTGGGAACAATCATTGAAGAGAATGCTGCATGTTTGGAAGTTGATGCTTTTACTGTGAGTCTTTTCTTCAAATAGCTGAATTCTCCATTTATTCTTGTATTCATTGGTTACTCCTAATGTCATTTCAAGAGACTACTGTATGTTTTGCAGAAAAATTGTTTTGTCGTATTTTTTCCCGACAATTACTGCATTTGCACATTTATCATCGGAAAACCTATTTTTGAGAGATTATGGTTATCATGTAGGTTCAAAAAAAACTACATGTTTTATGTAATCTGATAAAAAATCAACTGCGATGTCTCAGGACGAAGACCTCAAGAACAAAAACTTGCGTATCTACAAAAGAAAAGTTCTTCGGAAGCATCGTCAGCAAATGGAAAAAGTCTTGGCCAACACCAAGAGGTACATGATCGAGAAGAGGTTGATAAGGAAGTGAGTCTTTTGTTATTGCTGAACTTGCATTATATCTCTCTGAAACTTTACGCATGCGTTAGTAAAAACGTTCAGTGCCTGTATGGATTTAAACGGAATTCAAGAAATTACCGATAAAGACACCGTTTAAAGCCATACAGAGACCGTTTTCAAAAAAGGTATCCGTATGGATTCATACAGATACCGCCGAAGCCAATATGGATTCCAGAAACGATACACAGAGTTTTGCACGGAAGTAAAATATTTCAAAACGGAAGTCGGAAGTGAATTTTTTAAATGGAAGTCGGAAGACGGAAGTGAAATTTTTTTCACGGAAGCCGGAAGTCGGAAGTGAAAAAAGGGCGGAAGGCGGAAGTCGGAAGTAGAATTTTTTCAACGACAGTCGGAAGTGCGAAAAAGTTGAAAATCCTAGAGATATTGTATATTCGCGCATTCTCAACAGGTGATAGGTCAATTCCATACTGAATAGAAACGATTTCACGGTTTTTTCGTCATTTTTCACGAAAAAAAATTTTTTGACAGAATGCGGAAGTAGAATTTGTTAAACGGAAGTCGGAAGTCGGAAGTGAAATTTTTTCACGGAAGTCGGAAGTGAAAAAAGGGCGGAAGTCGGAAGTCGGAATTCCGTGCAACTCTGACGATACAGACACCGAACGGTTTCCCAGAATTCTTCAAATCTGTTTAAAACCTGAACAAAAACACGAATAAGGTGAAAGTTGGCTGGTCCGCCAAAAATCATTTTAAAATTCTCCAAGTTTCTTTCACACTTCTAACAAGCTGATCTTTTTTTCTCAAACCCTTATTATGGAGAGGCATGAAAGATTCAGATAGAATGTGTTTCCTTCCAGACACTACGAACAACCAGAAGGAGTAAATTTTGACAAAACCGAGAAAATGATGATAGGTCTGAAGATCGCACTGGGAAACGCCGCAGCAATGCTCGAAGAAGACGCTGCTCTATTCCATAAGATTGTGGAACAGAAGAAGATTCGATTCAGAAGGAAATTCCACAAGTTGCGTAGGAAAGTGGAGGACGTGAGTTTTTGTATACTGAATAGCTTGGCAATGGAAAGTACTATATTCCCTTAACATTATGTAGTCAAAGGACCTCGATTCTACAAGATTAAAGTTTATGAATCCAGAAATAAAGTCAATTTCAGTCGGCCAAACGAGAACCGCAGCCAGTGTACATTCCGAAAACCGACGAACCAGAGGATGAAACGAGTTCTGTGTTCTCATATGAAGAAGACATGACGGACATCGATGTTCTATCCGCTGAACACGTCATCAGGCAATTGGTGCACGAAATGGTCAATAATATTGTCGAAAAGGTGGATGGAGATGACATGACTGTCGATGGTGTGTCATCTATCGAAGAAGACATTCCGTACGATGATGTAAGTTTTGCTAGTTTTAGTGATTTTTATATTAAAAAACAGCCTTATTTTCTAAAGTTTTCGAAGATAAAATACATTTTTGAATTATTTTGGAAGTCAAAATAAATGAAAAACAAATCTACTACCATGAAAAAAGAGTTGGGTTTATCTTCTCGAACTGCATTAAAAAGAAGAAAAAAGCTATTATAATAAAACTGTTCAGAAGTCTTCTGTGGCGCCACGACCAACACTGACACTTCCATTGCTCAACCCACTACAAGTCTTCTCGCACCGTACCAACGACAGCTTCGCATCAGGAAGTCGAAGTGACCTGACAGAAATTGACACGGAGGAGAGACAGAACGCTGTGTCGCCGATGTGTTTCCATCCAGTACAGACACCAGTGCACATACCAAGAGAACAATCCCCAATGATGTTGGAGTCAGAGTTGGAGTCGTTCTGTCTAACAGAAGACAAACCAGATGAGCCTGTTGTGATAAGAAGGAGAAGAAGAAGGAGAGAGAGATTTGACAAAACGAACACGACGATCATCAGCGTTGAGAAGGGGTTCGTCAAGGATGAGGATGGACAGACAATCCGGTTTGGAGGACCATCGAGTGATGAGGAGGACGAGAGTAGTCAAGGTTTCATTTGAACTGTCTGGGATTGAAAAATAGTTTTCTATAAGCCTCGCGACTTATTGCTTTGATATATTAGGAGAAATAGTTGAGTTCTGAAAATGCCAATTATTTTTGTTTTTATACTCTGAGAAAAAAGTTTTCACTTTATTCTTCGCACAGCTTCATGTCAGAATCGTAGAGACGGCTTCCATTCAGATTTAATTAAAATTTAAAAATGAAAAATTCAGAAGACGAAGAAGAAGTCCCAGTGGACGTGATGGTGACATCTGCCGCCAAAGATCGTGAATTCGCCAAAGGGTGTCTCCTCCCAACTGAATTGGTCGAGAGACACATGCTGGTTGACAGAGCTTGTGGAGTCTTTGGGGTGAGTTTTTGGTTCGTTTGCTGATATCATTTGAGTTGTGAATGGACACAATATCGTGCCTTTAACATCTTTTTGAAGATTTTAGATGAACTTGAGTGTGAAAACAGAAAAATGTTTCCTTAAAATTATAGATGGGTATCAGAGTTGCACGGAAGTAACATTTTTCAAAACGAAAGTCGGAAGTGAATTTTTGAAACGGAAGTCGGAAGACGGAAGTGAAAAAAGGGCGGAAGTCGGAAAGCGGAAGTCAGAATTCTTTACAGATCGAAAAAGCTCAAAACAAGCCTGAAATCGTAAGATCGGCGAAACCCGCGGAGAGTCGGAGCCGCTCTTCACTATAGTGCGCCACTTTCCTTCCTTCTTTAGCTTTGGCTTGCCTTACTCCTTGGAAAACTTTTCGTTTCCGAGACCGGAAACGGGCGGGTTTTGCTTGAGAGTAAAATCCGGTCGTTTCCGATGAATTATGGCCGTTTTTAGAAAACGGGCGGAAATCGTCGGAAACGGTCGGAAAACACCGGAAACGGCCGGAAAGAGAAAATACCACCGGAAACGGTTGTATTTAGTTGCCTGAGAAGTCGGAAGTAGAACTTTTTCAACGGTAGTCGGGAGTGAAAAAAAGTTGAAAAAATCCAGAGATATTGTATATTTGCGCTTTCTCAACAGGTGAAGGTCAATTCCAGACTGAGTAGAAACGATTTCACGGTTTTTTCGTCACTTTTCACGAAAAAAATTTTTTGACGGAAGTTGGAAGTCGGAATTCCGTGCAACTCTGCTGTGTATGACTGAAATTGAGATTTTGTCTAAAATGCATAGCAACAATTTGGGATTATTCACTATTACAGCCATTTTAACAGTTTTATTCCAGAAAGACAAAAACTACTTCGATCTTCAAATAATGCTGGATCTCCCGTTGAAAAGAGCACCTCATGGTGAGATTTACCATTCTTTTTTGTCTAATTTAATGTATAATGCTACTTTTGTTTTTTTCTATTCTTCACTCAGGAAACTCCAGTGCATGGTTTTTTCATTAAGAAAATTCACTTTAAAAAATCAGTAATTTAAATAGTTTTTATATAAAAAAGCAAATCTGGAAACGTGTTAAAATTTTTCGGTTTTTCTTTTTTACCAATGAGAAATATCAGTGAATACTTAAAATCATCTGAATTGCTATGTAAAGAGCAAGTTAGAAAAAATTTCGGTTTCAAAAATATATTCAATTTCATTTTCAGTCACGGAACAAGTTGAGAAAGAACCTCTCGAATTCGACGACACTCGTGTTTTCATGGATCCTGAGATAGAAGCGGTGAAAACGTGGAAGAACGCCAGGAAACTGCAACAGGAAGCCCTTGAATTCTGGAGTTCGGCCAGAGAAGAGAACGGTGAGAGGAGTCTTGACGAAAATGTTGAAAAAAGAGATTCAGATCAGCAAGGAATGTGTCCAGAACTTCACAGTCTCATCCGGGACATGCATAGAATGGAACTGTTGAAGTTGGCAAATGTTCAGAAACAGAAAGTTGTGGCGAAGATCGAGAAATCGATACGGAATGTGAGTTTTACATCAAACTTCGAAACACAACATGGAAGAACATTTTGTGAAGGATTTTAAGAATAAGGGAAAAGTTGGAAAATCATGTGAAAAGTTACCTATAAATTCGGAATCCAATATATTTCTGTCGAGTATTCAAGTTACCCGATAACAGAATCTTTCTCTCTCTCTTTCTCTCTCTCTTTCTCTCTCTCTCTCTCTCTCTCTCTCTCTCTCTCTCTCTCTTTCTCTCTCTCTCTCTCTCTCTCTCTCTCTCTCTCTCTCTCTCTCTCTCTATCTCTCGGAGAAACTTAATTGAGCAAAACGTTTTTTCTATCCTTAACACGACACTTTCAGCCAGACAACACCGATTATCTGCTGGCAAACCTGAGTAATGAAAAGTATCTGAAACGACTTCTCACCAAGGGAATCCTGAAAGAGAATAAACTGAAGGGAAAATTGGAGACGTTTGAAGCCGTCAAAAGGTGATTTTTTGAAAGTTTTTAGTTTTCTGTATACACGGTTCTCCAATAATCCAAGTATTTCTTCTATAAACAACAAGAGTCTTTAGATACCTCTCAACTCTGATCCCAGTTGAAGGTTTATACATTCGGCTTCCTGTACCGACGAGTTCTTCCCGAATTTTGGCCTATCACTTCACTAAATACACTGCAGGACATCGAGTGACGAAGGGGAATGTGGTATGATTTTGTTCTTACTAAACTGTTAATCTTGAGTCCTTCCTACTATTTTCAAAATTGATGTTTTACTGGAGATGTCGATTTTTCTCAATATCTAAATTTCTGGAATTGATCCAGGGAATGATAGTGTTTCTCGCTATGAGTGAATTTGTAAAGTTGATCCTCTGATTTTCGAGTTTTGTTTTGCGATATTACATTCGTGAATGCGATAGTAAGTAGGTTTTTTTTCTCACAAAACTTCAATTCTCTTCCTTCGGACAAAGCGCGCAGCATCACCTCATTCAAGTCCGTTGGAGACGCCATAATCTGCCGACCCTCACGCCTGTATCATGAATTATTCTCAATTTGCAATCTGCAACCAAAAGTGATTTCCTTTTATGATAAGCTTAGGTTAGGTTGAGAGAACAACTTTTGTGGAGAACCAAGTCTTGCATACCGAAATTAAGCTTTTAATCAAGCAATTATGATGCCGTGAGGGTCGGCAGATTATGGCGTCTGCGGCTTGTCTGACCTCATTCTCCTTTCCAGGTTATCAAAAAGAACACAAGAAGCATAACCGACTTCTACGTCTACGACGAGGCCAACAACTTTTTCTACGCCTCAGAGCGGCCACTTTCCAAAGAACAGCAATATCTGCTTATAGCTATAGGAAGAATCATCAGAATGCTCCAGAGAGTCGCCAAGAGACGGTACTCGGAAGAAGTACTGAAGAAGCATACTGAGAAAAACAAGGTTTTTCTTTTGTTCAGAATCGATGAAGATAATTTTTACCGATGTCTCATATGGAAAACTGATAGTTTCTAGACTCTTACACTTTTGAAAAATGAAGAAAATTTGTTTTCGTGACTTTTTCATTCTGTGAGTGTAAAGAGAAAGAATAAAAACAGAGAGTATAGAGAAATAAGGAGAAATGTTCAGGCCCCGAAAATCGTTCTAACCAACGAGCAGAAGAATGTTCTACGAAAGAAGGAAACAAAGAAGCCGTGGACCCCGTCGACACCTATTCTCGCACCTACGAGCACTCCAGAAATCGGCTCTCCCGACCTCGAACCGGTCGAAAAACCAAAGGAGAAGGAGGGACTCAAGTCTGCGGGTATGGTTTTTTCTCATAAACATCAAGCAAGAGTTGATATCAAAGAGTGAAAACTTTGAAAGAGAACTGCGTCTGTGACTGCTATCACACAAAACATCGTCGAAAAATATACGAATGTCATCATTTCCCACCGGAACAGAGATAGAAAACTATTTTGATGATTCATCCAAGATAGAAAATGTATACAGTGGCGAACATAAACATTTCCACTTCTGGTATTTTGGTAATATCTCAGCCATAAATTGTCCGATTGTTTTCAAATGTTCACACAACCTTATTCAAACAAAAGTGGAAATGTTTATGTTCGCCACTGTATTTCTTATGAAAATATTCATGATAAAACTTTTACTACGAAATGCATTTTTTTTTTCAAGAAAGTTATGAAGTAACAATTAGGTTCAGAATAAAAAAAATAATTTGAACTATTGATTGATGGCTACTGTAAGTTTTGGTTTCCGCCTCTGTTCAACTGAACAAATACATTTTAGTCAAAAAATCGACGCCAACACCGGAAACACCAGATGCAAAGCAAGTCAAGCGGCGTGTCTCCTTCAGACTGGAATCGAACGTTAGAAGGGAATCACCAAGGCGATCTGAATCACCACTTGTGTATGGTGAGAATTATCATTATTTCTGTTATGGAGCAGGAACGCGCTCAAATAAAATTTAGCACAATGGATGAAGGAAGTCTAAGAAGGTAGGATTACCCCGGAACTGTTTGAATCTGTTCGTTCTCAACTGCAATAGATAATGATTTCACTATATTTTCACTTTTAGACTAAATTCATCACGAAAAATAGAATTTTTCATTCGGAATTTGGACTTTTCACATCTCCAGATCAGAAGTCACTATTTACAGACAATACTCAACGATCATCAGAAGAGCCGGAGAATCCGAGCGAAGAAAAAGAAAAACCAAATGCAGAGCAAGGAAAACCAAGTGAAAAGAGAGAAAAACCAAGTGAAGAGAAAGAAGTTGGAAGATCGGACCGAGCAGTCGAGTCTCCACCGGCGGAAATGGTCTGGGAGGAAAATAACGAGACGATCATTCCAACCACTCCGACACCCATCGGTGACTTCCTCCAAGAGATACAACGTAAGATGACACCAACCTCTTTGTTTGACTCGGATGTTATGATGGACGACTCCGACGAAGATCTCCCATCGTGAGTTTCTATCTCTCTCCCTCTCTCTCTCTCTCTCTCTCTCTCTCTCTCTCTCTCTCTCTCTCTCTTTCTCTCTCTCTCTCTCTATCTCTATCTCTCTTTCTCTCTCTCTCTCTCTCTCTCTCTCTCTCTCTCTCTCTCTCTCTCTCTCTCTCTCTCTCTCTCTCTCTCTCTCTCTCTCTCTCTCTCTCTCTCTCTCTCTCTCTCTCTCTCTCTCTCTCTCTCTCTCTCTCTCTCTCTCTCTCTCTCTTTCTCTCTACCACAAGAACCAATTGCAGACCCAGTTTCTCGGGAAAATCAACTGACGAAGATGATGACTTCTCAGAAGACAACACGTGTTGGTCACCATCACAACTCCATTACGAAAACGAATGGGTGACATCAGATGAAGATGAAGAAGAAGTAGAAGAAGAAGCGTGCGATGAAGAGAATGTGTGAGTTTTATGGAAAATACTCGTCATAAAGATGTTCGTCTAATTTCCGAAGTGACTACAGTATCTTTGTGGTAAGCACGAATATGTTCATGACTGGCACTGACAACACGCGCCACAGTACCATGCTCGAACTGATATTCTTGGGATGGTTATCTTCTGAATCTTTGTTTTCCTCTTGATGCATCTATCAGAACGAATTTTTCCGATTTCAGTGACGACAAACTGTTCGAGGAACTACTGAACAGTCCTGAAGTACCCCTGCCCGCGGATCCGCCCGACGCCATGACCGAACCCGACTTGGCAGACGGTGAAGAGTTCGACCCGGAAGCACACTTCCAGAAGTACCTCAACGACCTGGAGAAGCTCACTGATTTGTTCCGTACACAGAGAGAATCATATGGGAAGGACTTTGAGAACCTGAAGATGATGTTCGATGTGGTGGAAGGGACTGATGGTGAGCGTTTCTTTGGTGTGAATAGTGAAAAAGCATCGGTGTTTCAATCAGTAATGTTCTAATATGTATCTAATGTATAAAGCCCAAGTAAACCAGAAGGATATTTCTCCAAGGTATCAGATTCTTCTAGCGTGGTTTCATTCGTTCAATTTAGCAACCGGAAAGTTTATTTAGACCAAAAATGAACTTTTGGAAAAATGTTTCACCTTTGTTTGAAAGAATTTCGGTCAGGCTGTCTGCCAAAAAAACTGATATCTTCACGTGGGCAAAGTTATTGGAACTCAGAATATGGCCTCGAGAACACAACGATTTGAGCGTAGCGAGAGATTTTCGATTAGCGACCTTTAATTTAAAAAAAAATAAATTCGGCTTCACAATACCTCTGCGGGGGATATGACTTTTTCCATCCACATCCGGACACCTGGTATACGATATTGGGTACCACTTTCAAGCCAAAACGGGCGTAACCGATGCTTAATAGAAACTAAATCTAAAAAACCGCATGCGCGCTGGTCTTAATTGATCATCCTGATATTTATTAACTGTTATACAGTTTTGATCAAGAAAACTCAGTTTGCAGGGTTGTGCGAACACCAAGTGGTGAGTCTCTTCAAGCCACTAGACGAGTTCAAGAACCAAGTGAAAGAAGTGCTGGACGCAGTAGTGATGGAAGTGGTTCTGAGTCAACCAGACGAACCAAACGAAGAGAGACCACCGCCGCCACAAAGAGTACACTCGCCGGAAAGAGGTCACATCATCCCGCAGCTTCCCTTCGAACATAGATACAAACGATATGTTCAGTCGAAAAAGCCCGAGAAACATGGAGGAATCGGGTTCCCCGGTTTTAGGTAATTTTTAGCTTGAAAGACCTGATGTGGAAGTTTAACTTTTCTCAATTTCAAGCTCATGTTTCTTCCCTGTTTGACATTTTATTGTTCAAAAGAGAAGCAGAGAGAGAGAGAGAGAGAGAGAGAGAGAGAGAGAGAGAGAGAGAGAGAGAGGGTATTCGTGACGTCGTTTTTCAGATGGAGAGGAATCCAAGGTGAGAACGCTCTTCTAGCGCACGATAAAATGATCATCGACAAGATCGAAGTGGAACGGTTCGACCTGAAGATGTTCGAAGAAGGAGCTGAATCGACGGTCAATGGCGCCCTTTCCGGGTGAGATTTATCTATTCTATGGAAAAAAAGCTAATTGGTTACACTTTATTCTTAAAAAAAACAACTCAAAATTTGTGAACTGTTTTTAGTCTCGTGTCTTCTGATAAGTATATCTTCTCGATATTTAGAGAGAGAGATATTGTTTTTGAAATTGTCCTTCATATTTGAGGAGATATATTCATTCATGTTCTCTCATAAAGTTGAAAGTGAAAACTCTCAGATATCACTACTTCTTTCTCCCCAAGAACTCTGAAAGGAGGTACGAAGAAGCCAAGTTCAAGCTGCTAGAAAAGTACGTCGGAAAGGAGAGTGCAATCACCATGACCATAGATACGGTAACCCTCAACTTTTCAAATTGAAAACTTTTCACTGTAGGGGACGGTTGACTTTTTCAAGTCCGTGGGAGACGGCATGATCTGCGAACCCTCACGCCTGTATCATGAATTTTTGGTCGGCAGATTATGCCGTCTTCGGCGGGTCTGACCTTTTCACCGTAGGAAACCGTGAGAAGTGTTCTTTTGAAACTGAGAATCTTTTCTACTGTAGAAAAGTGAGCCGAATTCATTGTACGGAACAATTGTTATGTTTACTGTAAAGAATAGATTACTGACTGTAGAAAACTAACAAAACTCGAATATCATGATTTTCAGCTTCGCTATGAACTCGGAATCGATGATTCATTGGGAGGGGCACGTCGTGATGGTACCATCGATGATGAAGACCTTCCATCGACTGACTCGGAGAGTGGCAAGGACAGCTACAACTCGGTGGATAACTGTCTGGACTTTGAGCTGCGAGAGGCCATGAGGTATGGTTGAAAGTTGTATTATTGGAACAAATTCATACCAATCAAATGTGTGTGTACTTTTAACTAGAGTCGTCAAAATCTGATTAAGACCGACCAGTATATTGTAAAATATTGTACAACCGTTCAATTTTAGATGAGCTAGACAGAGTAAACAAACATTTCATTGAATTTTCATCTCAAATCTCTTAACTTTTTCAATTTTACGCGAAATTAGTCATACAAAATAGTCATAATGAACAAAAGTCGGAATTCTTCTCAACTTTACTGCTTACAGAAGATTAATCCCTCGCTAGTTGTATGTAGTATCAAAAATTAGCGTACATTGAACGACGATTTGTAAATCAACTGAAACATGAAATAATATTTTATCTGCTTTTTGACAGTAATTTAGTTTCTTTACGAAAGGACTTTTTGGATTTTCCCTGAAACAGAGTGTTAAGATTTTCATCGATTTCAACATATAGTAAACTTACAGTATACTTGAAAATAGCCAAAATTCTAATCAAGCTAAATTTCAGGAATCCGAATGTCAAGAAACCGGCGTTCATGCTGATTCTGGACCCTACAACATTCTTCAACACGAGCCCTGAATTTATCCTGAGAAAATTGATGAACTATGTAAAGGGAATTGAGAGTATGAGGAGAGTGGTTAGTTTTTCTTTTTCTAATCTTAAATTCTCTCACGATGAGTGAAAGCTTTGATCGCAACCAAAAGAAAACTGCTCCCGCCAGAATGGTGAAGTAATTTTGGAGAGGAAATTGAATCATATTAATAATAGAACAAGGGGACCGCCCCCTTTTCGTGAGGCAAATTTTTGGGTGGTCCTTTTTTGTTTTGATAGGGGGGTGGGTTGGAGGGAGGGGTTGTGCAAAAGTGGCCGTGACGAGATTCGAACACGCGTTGAGAGAGTAAAGATCGAACGCATTCACCACTCGGTCATCGCTGCACGTTTTCGTTTGCGCTGAACGCGTGACCCCTGGGGACCCTCGCAGGTTGTTGCATTGGTTCTAGCCCGACTTGCATTAGTGCTAGCCGAGTTTGGACTGTTCGGGAAGAGCGAAAGCGGGCAGCAAGGAGAGAGAGGAAGAGGGGGAGAGAGACTGAGAAAGAGAAAGAGAGGGATAGAGAGGGAGAGGGTGTGAGAGAGAGAGAGAGAGAGAGAGAGAGAGAGAGAGAGAGAGAGAGAGAGAGAGAGAGAGAAAGAGAGAGAGAAGGAGAGAGAGAGAGAGAGAGAGAGAGAGAGAGAGAGAGAGAGAGAGAGAGAAAAAAGAGAGAGAAGGAGAGAGAGAGAGAGAGAGAGAGAGAGAGAGAGAGAGAGAGAGAGAGAGAGAGAGAGAGAGAGAGAGAGAGAGAGAGAGAGAGAGAGAGAGAGAGAGAGAGAGAGAGAGAGAGAGAGAGAGAGAGTGAAGTGGCAAAGACTTTGCCTCTAAAAACCACTTCTTTTTCTATTTACTAATATCAAGTCGGAATTTGTGATTTTGTGATGAAAAAAGGGAAAAAAGGGCTCTGAGCGTAGCGAGGATTCCCTGCTTGTACATGAATAGTGTTATTGTTATTACTTAAAAAAATAGAGTTTACCATATTATCGGGGACAAGATGGCTGAATAACAGTGTTAATAATGATAGCAATATTGGTGTGAGTAGTTCCCTATCTCTTTGCTGGCTGTGGTCAAAGTATTGTCAAGAAACCGGCGAATGACAATAAAGGCACAAAATTTCAGTTAACCCACGTTCACATCATCCAGAAGGCGTTTGAAAAGTACCAGAGTTCGATTCTCAGAGTGTGGAGAGATGTCAAAGATCCTGAAGTCAATAAAGAAGAGGTTTTTTTCCTATCGTTTTTAATCATCATTCATCACAAATAGTCAGAGTTCCGAATGTAAACTACTGATATAAATAGTATGCTTGGAAAATATGGCTGTAACTGATTTAAGATGCCAGTGATGGAGTTCCATTGTCATCTTGGCACAGGAATCGCATGCCTGAGATTTGTGCATGACGATATCGTAACAAGATTGTTACACGTTAAAAGTCTTCTCACTAGATCCTACATATACTGTAGTAGTCTGCGCTTTTCAATAGATACTTTTTTCGGATAATGAGATCGAAACAAAAACCTTACAGGTGTTCAAAGGCTTAGAATTCGCCTTCCTCTTCGACACAGATGCCGACCCAACCTTTATGATGATCGAGGAACTTTTTAGTGTCAGTCGACCTGCTGAAATAACAGAGATGATTGAAACGTGAGTAGTTTTTGTTTTATGAAGAAGGCGATCTCATCGTATGGGATGGTTCAATGATAGGATGTGACCGCTAACCGACTTGGGGACTTTTACTTCGATTTACATCTAAAACTAAATGATACAATCCATAGTCTGTCACTCTTCTGTCATCTAAACTACTGAGAGTATTACTTTGGAAGGTTTTTTTTTGGGTTGAAGTTTTTACTCATTTCCTGTTTTTTGGGTGTTTCTCTAAATGATACGTACAGTACTGCTAGTACCGTAACAACGGTTCAACTTGTATGCACATCATTGCTAGAGTAGATTGAATGATTTCGAAGGGGATGTTCCAACCTTACAGTAACCCTTTTCAGCCTTCGCAATGATTTTATGGAACTTCAAGGAGAATGGGAACTGGACCTGAGTTGGCTGCCGAGAGTGTACTATTTAAAATATGTGAGTTTTTTTTTCAAGAAATAGGGCAACTGTTAGTAATTTACCAGCTGGAAGTTGTATACGAGACAATTTTTGTTATTTAACTGGGCAATGTTGATTTAGAAATAGTAAAATATTAATAGTAGTCCCAAGGAAGTCGGAAAAAGATCCTTTTTGCTCTTTTAACATACACTCGTAGAGACTTTCGTGGGCTATTGAAAGAAGTGATTATGAGATTCGTAATTTTGTAAATATATATGATGACATGTAGTACTCGAAAGTAATGGAGATTCCCTAGATCAAACTCATTTTTCAACTAAAAAATTCATTAAAAATTGAATTTCCCAGAGGTCAATTTTGGAAGACCCACTTCGTCTGGTATCCCCTGAAGCATTGGAAGCCCTGGCAATGGCGACTGTATCGGACGTGAAAATTGTTACGCAGGTAGGGGAAAAATGTTGTCTTGCAAACATCCCAACTTCAGATGGTTCAAAAGAAGATTGACAGTGGCAACAAAAAATGTGAAACTTGGATTTCGATTGTGAACGTGAGATTTGTGAATTTTTGATAATTACAGTAACTTTTTCATATGGAAATGAAGTTGATCTCTCTGGGAAGATATTTAGAGGAATTTTCAATGTCAAAATGACAAGATTTAGTATAGAGTTTAGCAGGTATTGCCACATTTGTAAATTTGGATAAGGCTCCAGCTCCGAATTTTATATTGTGGGAAATAACGAGAAATTCACATAATCGTTCCTTATGTTAACCTGGTATTGTATAAAAAGCACAAATAACACGATTGTTACATGAATATGACGAAGTAAAAAAAAACTAACTTTACATCTTTCTGACAGCTTAAGCGTTATCTAAACGAATGTTTAGACTCTACAAGAAACAACGGATGGCGAGTTCCCCAAGCTGAAAATGAGCCGAACGAAGGAGAAAAATAAAGAATATTCGAAGGTTCTAGTGAAGAATTGTTCGTTTTTATATTTCTTCCAAGTCTTAACTTTTATTCAATATGCATAAGGTTGTATGATTGAATTGCAGATCAGCACGCGATTGACTGTGCATTCGAATTGTACTATCTCCAAGAGATGAATATGGCTGAAATGTGCACAACAGAAGAACGTGAGTATTTGATTGATTCATGATCGATAACACAGTAAAGAGCAAAATTTGAGTTTTTTCGAATTTCCAAATCTCCTCTAATAACGAGAGTAGTGAAATTACATTATTATTCCTTTCTGGAATGCGATGAAATACACCGGTACGCATCGACTTCCTACAGTTACGTTAGAATTTAGTATGAACTTTTGTTTCAGCTAATTTTGTTACTTTAAACGTGAAAATTGGTAAAAATTTACTATGAATGAAAACCTCTATTTTAGGCTTAGGTTAGGCTAGGGTCCGCTGAGCTTCAGCTTAAACCTGTATACATAGGAATAGGAAGTCGTTGCGGTGCATTTCACTAGATTAGTTTTCTTTTCATTTTTTAAAAGATAGAATTGATGACTTATCAATAAAAGCATATGATTTTTCTCTATCAGAAAATTGAAATAGTTTGATTTAATTTTCAAAAATATTAGATCAAGAAATAACTACACCAATACTTTCCATACAGAATATTGTCCAATACCGTAATACAAAATGTCTTTTTTTCAGAACAACGAGACTACGATGAGTATGAGGAGCAGTTGATCCAATCTGTCGAGGCGTTCTTGGACCGTGAGTTTTTTTTTCATTCAAAGAATGTTATTCTTTTCACAAGAAACCGATTTATGTCTACTTCATGTGAATATGGCTGTGATCGTACACGAGTGACTGTGCCAGATCGGACACATCTATCTTGACATTCTCAACTATGAATACTGCATTTTCAGTTGGAGAGAAGAGCCAAACGTTGGAAAAAATGTGTCGTCAAGTTTATCATGTTGCCGTTCACGGAGAGAGAGAGCAGGATCGCCTTCCGTACATTGTGAGATTTTGGAGAAGAGAGAGAGAGGGAGAGAGAGAGAGAGAGAGAGAGAGAGAGAGAGAGAGAGATCAAATATTGCAGACAACTGTATTCGGTACCGATCGCCTGGAGGAAATCCAACAGCTCCGCGAACACAACGAGAAGTTCGACGCGGTCAGAAGGTTCAACGTCGCCTATAGAAGTTTCGATTTGTCAGTTCCCGATCAGATTCAAGCACGTAAATCACCCAATTACAGAGTCTATGAAGCCATAGTAGAAGTTTGTCCGATAGCCAGAGAACAAGCTCAAAGGGCGAAAAGGAGATGGGCTCAGGTACTTTTGACGCAACGCTTGAACGCGCGCGATTAACTTTTGTGAAGAGTCAAGTCTCAAAAGTGCTGGTAATCAAAATTGAGTGTTTTGTGATGTTCAAAAATTTCACTCATTTCTTCCAGCCTTTCGGCCGTTATTTCCGAACTTGCAAATATGAACAGACATAAATTACTACACCTGCTTCTTACAGCGCGTCCAAAAATTTTTCTCCTCGCAAAAAGTTCTCACTTATTTAGATTCTCATACCTCATCGAAAGTTGTATCTGTGTGTCAGAAAGATGACGATTATTTCAAAATAATATATTAAGGAAGTCTACAATAAACGAATCGAATATTTTTCTGCCTTGGTTCACTTTCAATGTGTTTTCAGACGCTACGCCGGAACTACATACGACAGCGACCGCTGATCGAACAGATGAACATGCAGACGAGCATTTTCACCAACGTATGTTTCGCATATTGATACCAAACTTCACTTAAAAGAGTTATCCTCAAATATTTCAATATGTTTTCATATAGAAACGACCAAAATATTTTTCATGTTTCGAACATGGTTGAAGAATCTTCTCAATCAAGATGAATTATTACTCCACACGTGCTGTTGAATTTTTGAAATAATGAGTGATTTGTAAAAGGACAGAAGTGAGAATTATAAAATGTCTCTATTTTTACACTTAATATGTAGTACCGAGCTCGTATGTATTCAACAAATCTGGATATGTATGTTTAAGGAGTATGTCCATGTTGATTTCAGTCTTGGCTTTCGACAGGTTTAAGTTGAAAAATGATTTGTACACACCATATTGTGATTTATTTGATATTGGACAATACACTTCATGAACAGAATCATAGGTTGAATGGAGAACCCCAATCACTACATCTTCATAACTTATCTCGAAGTTAAGATCCCTAGTTCGAAAATTCTGTTTAAGGGATCAATGTCGTTCATTTCGGAGTGTCGCTCTCGCAAATTCATCCCCAAATCGCATTGGTCGTACGAAGGTGGTGGGAAGGCGCCGTACCCAGAACAAGATGATTCCATGAGAGAAATCAAGGAAAAGATCAAGCAGTGTCCGTCGTGTGAGAATCTGGTGAAACTAGGTGTCAGAGACGCCAGCGAACCGTTCACCAAGACCTATGGTCTCGAGTCGGATGATGAGTTCGCCAGTGAGTTTTATAATTCCAAATCCGGGTATTTCAGATAGAATAATTGAATAGAGAATTCAGAGAAAGCTGAACAAGAGCGTCGTGAAAGGATGTCGACTGAGAGCTCTCTATTCGGCCAAAAAGGACAGAGTAGTAAAGCGAAGCAGCAAGACGTAATGGAACGACTGCTGTGGGCTGAAGCAGAAATCGATTCCGATGAAAGCGATCATGAACGTGAGAGGTGAAATTTCATTTTTTCGTCTAGAAATCTATTTTGACGGAAAAAGTCTATTTGACTTATCGATGCTTATCCGCAGCTTATATGCTCCAGATTTAAATGGTCCAAACGCCGTTTGATGGGAAGTATTGGCGCAGAGATGTAAAAAGATCAACCGCGCGCTGAGGTCCGGCACGAATTTACTCGTATTTGATGAACATTCAAACAACATGACCGGTTCGGCATTGACCATGACATTATGAGACGATTTGTGAAATAACAAAACCCGCCGCGCAGTAGCGCACGGTTGGAGTGAATTATGAATTCTTTGCGCATCTCCGCGCCAACAGAACCTGTCAGATGACGGTTTTACCGTTTTTTCCTATGCATGTGGCCTGTGAACGGACTGCGAGAACAGGTTGTGACCAAGTATTGCTAATTGATAAACTAGTATTGAATGCTGGTTGTTCGTGAAAACAACTAAATTGAGATCAATGCGCGACAGACGAAAATTCTTTCAACCCTCGGCCACGTAATTCTCATGTTCTCCGCTCTTTTATTGGTGCATGTCAATTATGATAAAGAAAACAGTTCGAGACGCCAGTTCATATTTTCAAAAGATTCATCCTCTTCAAATGCTTACGGAGTAACATCGACGTGATATCAATTATATGTATTTAATTAGAAACACAAAATAGAAAAGTGCATCGATGCTTGAAACTCGAGTAGGGTTACCGATTGCGTTCCGAATAGCATTCCAGCGGTGCTGCTGGTCATCTTGCCAGTTCCAAGTACTGAGTGTGAACATGGTTTATAGGTCTTGTAATTTTTATACATTCGGGCGAGGGAAAAATGCTTTAACCTCCTTATTCCACTAAACATAGGAAGTTGGTTAAACTGGGTAGTAGGGCAGCGATGAGCGACAATACTATCCACTACAAACCACCTTTGTTAACAAGTCCAAAAGTTTGTGCTGCACCACCGATCATAACAAGGTGACCACAACCTGATTACTTGTACTTGGGAAGTGGTGGAGACTCTGCACCCTCTACCCTGAACACACTCTCTCGCTGCCAATACCTGTGTTCACCGTTAGTAGACCTCTCTCACTGCATCCTTTTCCTTCGAAATCGTAAAAATGTCTCGCTTTTCCTCCCTCTCGTGTTGTAACGTAAACAGGGAGTTTCGAGTTTTCTGTCAACATTCGAGATGTCCAAACCTGTGAAGAAAAATAATAACTAAAAATGTTTCAGACAAATGCACTTGATGGACCAACACCGGAAGAGCTTACTGCAAGACGTTCACGAAATACAACAGCAGAAAGACGACGACCGTAATGAGAAGTACTACAGCGACGAATCACTGTCGGACAACAACGGGGACGCCGGATTAATCTCGACGGACGACGAATGTGAACAATTCGCGAATACACTCGGGAAAACACTGAAACCGCCACCGAAAGAACCAGTCGTCGCCGTTCCGCACTGGAACAGTGAAGTAGTGCCATTTTCGAGGGAAGAGATGCGCAAATCCATCCACAAGGCTGATATCAATGGTGAGTTTTCAATCTGATCAGATTATTAAAGTTAATCTTCACATTTTTTTTATTTTTATCGAAAAATTTCGATAATATTGCACTAGTTTACCTACGTTTCCGGCAAGTTTTAACAGTTTGTTGTGATTTTCGGCTCTTTTCCAACATTTTAGAAGTTTATTTGAAAAAATATGTAGAGATTATTCTTTTCCCACATTGGATAATGCTCGCTTTCAAAACTTTCCATATAAGTTGAATTAACCTTTCAGCACGTCCTGACTATAGGCAGACCAGTGAACCCGTGATCAATGGGCCATACAAACGGACTGAGAGTAAGTTTTTCGCTTTGGATCTCTTTCACAACGAAAAAGTTCAGATGAATATGACCGAATTCATACTCTCTCAAGAGCTAAAGAATCAGGTAACTTTTGGCTAAAAGAACACGCTTTCACGACCATTTTCAGAGTACATGAGTCCCTGCGGTCCATCAACCAGTACTGGCCCTATCCCAGGTATTTTTTCTATCTATTATAGTTGAAATGTTGCAAAAGATTGAAAGTAGAAAGGAAGAGAACCGAATTAATGACATTTGAAAAAACGAAATTTTTATCAGAAACAAAAATCATTGATCTGTAAACATATTTGTTTTTAAAGTACATGATCTGACCTTCTTTTACGAAGATGATTGTTCCTATTGTTCGAATTATAGCAATAAACAATGAACTCAGAAGTATAGTGTTTTGAGTATAGACTCAACGGCCTAATGTAAAATCGTGTTTCGAGTTTTATTTTTATCCGGTCGATAATAATTTTGCCGTTTTCATCATTTGATGGCATTCCACATTAGGCCTTTGACTCTATAACAGATCTGATTACGAGATTCAACAAAATTGAAGATTTAACGATTAACGGTTTCGTTAAATTAAAAAAAAATCGTTGATTCAACGTTCAACGGTTTCGTGTAAAATGGAAAAATCGTTAGTTCAGCGACCAATAATTCCGTAAAATTGAAAGTTTTAAACCGTAGTTCAGTAATTTTCTGTTACTATCTTGGTGAATAATGCATTTTTCAACAGTGGTATTTTGTAAAAAAAAAAACAAAGTCCCAATTTTGCCGTTTTAACTAGAATCTCCGTTAAGTTTTGTTAAATTTGGAATGTTAGCTGCACATAGCTTCCTCTACCTGTAAAAAAATCTGGCCTCCGTAAATCGGTTAGCAGTTTCGCCTTGAAACACAGGAACGATCAAGTGATGCGCCTTTAATTTCAATGAACTGTAAGTAAGAATAATAAATTAAATCCACAAAGATCTAACTGTTCGTTGTGAGAGTTACCGTACTCATTCTGCAAAATTGAGATTAGAGCGCGTTTGAAAACGGCCATGCTTCTAGCGATATATGTGAGCTGATTTAACGATTAACGGTTTCGTTAAATCTGGAATTCAGAACTGATTCTAAGTTCGCGATGAATGTGTGAAATACAAGATCGACACCTGACTCTTTCGTAGATCTAATATATTCATTCTCATATTTATTCGAGCGAACTTCTCAAGAGGGGAATTTCTCGATTATTAAGTCAACTGTATCTAATAATATTTTCTGATTTGGTTATAAAATAGAGGATTACAACCCGAATCACGATCACTCTGAATCTAATTCAACTTTGTTCGGTTCCAAAACTCAACCTCGAACGTCTTCTAAAATTAATCCCAACTTGAGTTTCAGGTGATCATCCTGGTTTCATTTTCCGTAACTCGAATAAAGTGCGGAAGATTGTTCCAATGAAACCAAGGAAACAAGTGAAACCACTGCCATTGGAGAAAGAACCGGTAAATTTTCACCATTAATAATTTTAAGTTAGTAGAAACCATTCTTCTACTTGAAATCGATGATGTTGGATTTTGATGTTTTAAACTGGAAACTAATCGAATTATCGCAAATTCACAGTATTTTCGATAGAATTTCGACCGAAAAATAGATAGAAAACGAAGAATTGGATTTATCTGAGACGTACCTGAAATTATACGGAACAAAAGTTTTGAAATTTTTCAGATTACTCATTTTCATTGTTTTGATAGGAATAGAAGATAGAAAAAATATTATAACTTTTAAACGAGGTATTTTATGTTATATGTTCGAAAAAACCCGGAACCACTATTTTAATGGGTATTTAGTGAATCGCGTCCCGTTTTCTTCAAACTTCCATAACTGCTCGGAACATCCCAAGTTTTTTAGGCTTAGGTTAGACCTTAAGCTGATCCTAACCTAACCTAAGCCTTGAAAAAGAGGTGGTAACGCACACCACGTTATCCCCGTTTAAAAAAAACGGAGTGCGACGGGATGTGATAGGATGCGGTTCACTAAATACCTCTTTGAAGGTGATGACGGCTCGTGAAGACGCCATCAAGTCGATGTGTATGTATCGGCCGCTCTACAAACTTGGACAGTTCGACAAAGAGTTCATCTATAGAAGTATGGACGGCGATTCACAAAGAAACTTCACAGAGGTATTTTTTAAATTTCATTCATCTCAAATAACTTCAAATTTACTCTAAAAATGACATATTTGTTAGCGAGAAGCGAAGATAACAAGTCCGTGGGAGACGGTCAAAATCTGCCAACCCTCACTCCTGTGTCATGTATTAATCTCAATTCACAATCTGCGACCAAAAGTGGTTTCCTTTTGTAATAAGCTTAGGTTGGGATGAGAGAACAACTTTTGTGAAGAACCAAGTCTCGGTTACTGAAATCAAGCAGATATGATGCCGTGAGGGTTGGCAGGCTTGAAGAATATAAGAATACAGCACAGAGCCTTGTGTAAAACGAAAATCAATGTATTCAGGTGGTCCGTAGAGTCAAAATCGCGTGTGGAGGGAAAACGATCCATCCATCGTGGCTCAACTGAGAGCCGTAGGTTGTTTCTAGCTTGTTTCATGTAACATATTGTACCTTCACATTCCCTTTTTTCATTTTAAACACGTTCTTAGAAAGTTACAACCTTTAGGATTTTTGATTTCGACATCGATACCAGTTCTACAGTTTCATTTTGTAAATATTATTTGATGCCATATCTTGCTCGAGTTCATACTTTTCTTACTCAGTTAGTGGTGTCGATGAAATCTTAGATGACATCGACAAGCCATAGTCCCTTCCGAATACCTTCGGGTCGGATTTTTTATTCTTTTTGAGGTTAACTTTATCGGCTTTTTGGTGTTTATGGAACGGAATTGGCTCTTTCTCATCTCCTTATCGCCCACTATCAAAATTGTTTTGAAGTTTTCGAATTGCTG
>OZ022252.1:7002430-7074930 GCA_963978915.1 Caenorhabditis parvicauda
AATTAAAGGCGCATTACTTAATCGTTCTTGTATTTCAAGGCGAAACTGCTACGGTACTAAGTAACCGATTTACGGAGGTCAGACTTTTTTACAGGTAGAGGAAGCTATGTGCTCAGGGGAAACGTTCGGCGTCCGAAATTATTTGGATCACAAAACAAACATTACCAATTTGGAGACCGTAGACCTTACCAGCCATACAGACACCGTCTTCGCGTCATTTTTTGCTTTTGATTCCATCTTGTTTGCAAACGGTGTCTGTACGGATTTATACAGATACCGTTTCAACTATACCAGAAACCATACAGACACCGAACGTTTTTCCCTGAAACAGTTATAATTTCCTGTTTTTAACGGATTTTTAGGTAAAAATAAGATTCGTCTCTAAACAATGTTTTCCGATTTTGAAAGTCAATGAAGGATGTATTTGAAAGAAAAAAACAGGAGAACTATTTATAAAACAAAGAGTGAGAATGTTGAGCTGCTGGTACGAGATTTTAACCCATTTTAATTTTAACGGAAACATTGTATAACCTTTAAAAACGATGCTAAATGTACGAGAAATAGTTTTTTTTTAACAATTTTAGTTATTGAAAATACGTTCAAAAGTTCAGGTAATGCCGTCACTCTGGTACCTTGACCCGATGGGAGCCCTGGAACAGTTTGAAATGGTTCTGAAGCGACAAGTCGATCTAAGTAATGAAGCGAAAGCTCTCATCGTGAGTTGTCATCGTTAATAACGTCGAAATCGATGATTACAGAAATTCGCAGAAAATTTTGACCCACAGCAGACACGGATAAGGTTCCCGTTGGTGTTGGCATATACAAAAACCGCCATAGCCGAAACCTATGAAGATGGAATTTATATTAATCGATTAGTCGCGGAAGAAGAAAATCCTGAGGTTGGTCTCTCTCTCTCTCTCTCTCTCTCTCTCTCTCTCTCTCTCTCTCTCTCCCTCTCTCTCTCACACACACACATACTCTCTCTCTCTCTCTCTCTCTCTCTCACACACACACACACACACACACTCTCTCTCTCTCTCTCTCTCTCTCTCTCTCTCTCTCTCTCTCTCTCTCTCTCCCTCTCTCTCTCACACACACTCTCTCTCTCTCTCTCTCTCTCTCTCTCTCTCTCTCTCTCTCTCTCTCTCTCTCTCTCTCTCTCTCTCTCAAAACTAAAACTTCAGCTGAAATCTCGACAATCTCCGTCGGTCCGACGGAGGATAGCTCTAATGGGAGCACGCGCTCTTCTGAAGATGATCTTCGTCGACAACTTTGTCCACGGTGACCTTCACCCTGGCAACATCCTCATCAGATTCAACGACGAAGAAGAAATTGCACAAGGAGTTCACAAAGCGCCACCTGCCGAAGGTCTGCTCACACTTGTGGTTGGTTTTTTTTCTCGAAAAATTTGACATTGTTGAGTCGAAAAGAAAGAGTGGTAAAGAAGGAAAAACAATAGTTCTTGAACAATTATGTTGATTACATACCGAAGATACAGTAATGTTACTGTAGGTCTTTTTTGAGTTAAATCTTGGTTACGGTAGGTCCTTTTTTCAAACTCTGGTTACGGTGGGTCCTTTTTTTAAACTCTGGTTACGGTAGGGCCTTTTTTCAAACTCTGGTTACGGTAGGTCCTTTTTTCGAACTCTGATTACGGTAGGGCCTCTTTTAAAACTCTGGTTACGGTAGGTCCTTTTTCCAAACTCTGGTTACGATAGGTCTTTTTTTATCTGAACATTGGTCACTGTGGGTACTTTTTATCTGAACGCTGCTTACTGTAGCTGTTTTTGAGCTAAATTTCAGGTCCCTTTTCTTACAATTTATGCTTGCAGGTCGACACGATTCGCAACGCGTTCAACCTGCGATCTGAACCGAAACTAAGGTTTACTGACTCTCCCGACATGGCTGACGAACCTACTCTGGTCCTTTTGGACACGGGAATCGCCATCTCAGAAACCCAGAAGAACCTTCAGAATCTGAAAAGTCTCTTCAGAAGTGTCGTTGAGAAGAGGGTCAGTCTAGTTCCATAACTCCAACATACCTTTAAGAAAGCTAAAATCAAAAAAAGTTTCTAATTATTCCCATCTCAAAAAGTATTTTTGGTGTTTCAAAAATATTATAATGCTATTGAGAATTCCAGAAATTGTTCTACGAAGCTTTCAGTTTAGAAAAATATCTTTTGACAGTAACATTTTGAGATAAAAAAAGTTAATTCCGTGAAGTCCCTCTACCTCTCACACAACAGAATTACAGGGTTACGATGTGGGCAAACTTCTACTGACCCAGTCCCCGTGTCAACAGTGCAAGAATCCAGAACTCTTCTGTAAACAGGTATAATTCGGCAGAAAACACCTCAAAATGATTCGAAAACGGCACGAAAGCCATCATCTTGTACAAATCCATTAGTTAGGTCAATGGAAAAGAGTGAACATCAAAATTAGTATCAGTTCTTCAGGTCGAAGCACTAGTTCTGAAGGCGCGAAGTGAGAAAAGTCTGCGCACCCTGAACATCTCGGCTCTGCTGTCGGAAATGTTCACAATCGTCGCCGAACATAAAGTGGAACTCGACTCGTCGTTCACCACGGTCGTCCTGTCCGTCATGGTTCTAGAAGGATTCGGAAGGAGTCTGGACCCAGATTTGGACTTGTTCCAGTGTGCCAGACCATATCTTCTCAACGTTTTCGTGTAGACAACCCTTTCAGTCCGAAGTTCGGTGTTTTCACTACATGGTGCTGTTGACAATCACCGGAAATTTATTCTCATTGATTGAGGCCGATCAGAAAGAAAGTTTGATGATTTTCAAGGGTATTTAGTATTTCTGTTAGTAAAATCATTAAGACCACTTTGAAATTCTGAATTCAATGTCATAGAGTCACTGTTTGATGATAGCTTTAGGTTTTGTTCTTGTTTCTCTTTAAGGGATGGTTAGATCTACGTGGAAAATGAATCTCCGAGTTGTTTCAAGAACATAGTTATTTCAGGAACTGTTCCATATAGTGAATCCTTTGTTTTTATAGAAATAGGCATGTTTAATAAAGATTCCTCTCAAGTTTCCATTTGTTCACTTTAAGGTTGACAAACCTTTTCAATATCTCTTTTTTGCATATGAAGTGTTGTGCGGTGAATGTTCTGAAGGTCATGCGAAGAATTCATGAATTTCAGGAATAATGAATGTTGTGATGTGCCGTGGTTCTAATGGTGTGTTGTCAAAGGTTTTGCAGATTTAACTTGAAAATTCAGAATGTCGCATTTTCAACACAAACCGCCCGTTAGGAAAGAACCAGCGTCCAGCAGAGAAATGTCTGCGTTGGAACAGTGGTTGGACGGAAAGGTATGAGATAGAGAGAGAGAGAGAGAGAGAGAGAGAGAGAGAGAGAGAGAGAGAGAGAGAGAGAGAGAGAGGGAGAGTGAGAGAGAGGGAGAGAGAGAGGAGAGAGAGAGGGGAGGGAGAGAGAGAGAGAGAGAGAGGGAGAGAGAGAGGGGAGGGAGGGAGAGAGAGAGAGAGACATCATTCAAGGTTCTAACTCACTGCAGGACGAGTTGTTGCTGTACATAACCGCCGCACTTGGCGTACTGTTACCTGGTATTGTTTACATCGTCTACTACAAACTTCACAAGTACTACCAGAAATATGCGGAGGTCGGACACCATTCGTCGACATGTTGAAAGATGATGATTTCAGAGAAAACATAAAGAGCAACTGGAAGAAGAAGCGGCCCAGTCGGAGGCAGTTGTCATACATTTGGGGACGAAAGGTTCGAAAGAAAGAGAGAGAAAGAAAGAGAGAGAGAGAAAGAAAAAGAGAGAGAGAGAGAGAGAGAGAGAGAGAGAGAGAGAGAGAGAGAGAGAGAGAGAAAGAGAGAGAGAGAAAAAGAGAAAGAGAGAGAGAGAGAGAGAGAGAGAGAGAGAGAGAGAGAGAAAGAGAGAGAGAGAGAGTGAGAGAGAGAGAGAGAGAGAGAGAGAGAGAGAGAGAGAGAGAGAGAGAGAGAGAGAGAGAGAGAGAGAGAGAGAGTGAACTTACAGGTGTTCAAACTGAAACGTATGCCAAACTGCTCCACGAAAAGTTGACGTCAGAAATGTGTCGGAAACCCGCCCTATGGAGTGTTGACGAACTAAACACGAAAGATCTTGCCGATTTCAAAGTGAGTCGAAATTGAATGGCCCTAACCTAACCGATTGGCTGATCTGGTTCCTATTCGAAAAGACAATCGTACAATACAGTAATCAAAATCATTCAGGGATTCGCCATCTTCATTGTCGAAACATTGGCGGGTGGACGGGCTACCAGCGCCACAGACTGGTTTCTGGAGTGGTTGGAAGACGTGGCTGCGGACGCAAGGAAAAAGAAGAAAACCAATTTCGACAAGCTCAAGTTCGCTATTCTGGGTGTCGGTAGCATGGATGACGGAGAACAAGGATTCAACAAGACGTCCAGGATACTGCTGAAACGGCTCAAGATTCTGGGTTCCAAGCAGATTATGGACGTTGAAATACTGAACAATAACGATGAGAAGAATGGTGAGTTTTGAATTTGAAATAGAGAGGTTTTTATGCGCATCTCCATTTCATCTAAAATTTGCTATATTCGCTGTGAAATCTTTCTATCACAGATTTTTTTTCACAACTCTTATATTTTCATTGAACTGGAATTTTAAGAAGACGAAAATACTGGTCGATTCGTTATGTTCTGCGAAGAATTGATGGAGGCAATGGACAGGAATCTACCCGGAGCCGAACCCTCAGACGATGATTGCTCAATAGATGGAGACTCTGAACTGAGTGAGGAAGAAGATAAGAAGAATCTCTAACAACGGTGTCATTCCTATAAGGTCAGCATGCGGAATTTGTATGTTTTTTTCTCGAACCTTATCTTACAGTATTTTATTTTCAAAATTTGGCTATGCATACTTCTCAGTGAGAAAGTTTTCAATCCCTTCTATGTGAAACTGATACAGTAACTGTGCGTGCTTACTTCAAAATTCATCAATTTTCGCTTAATGTACACAACAGCATTCTCGCAATAAAATTCACCATTAAGACTTTGACGAAAACAGAGATCTTCATGCTTACTCTTCGGAAACAGTTAGAAAAAGTTTTTTGACCTCCAATTTGGTTCGATATCGTCGATATCCTCCTCATCGTCACTGTCTTCCTTGTCCTCTTCCATCTTCTCCTGTCTCCTCTCCAACGCCGCCTTGATCCTCTTCTCTTTCTGGATTTCCAATTCGTTAATTCGTTTCAACTTCTCCATCTGCTCATCGATTCGCTCGAGTTCCAGTTGCCGCAGATGCGCGGCTTCTTCTTCTTCCTCCTATAATGGTGGTATTTTATTTATCATACTCCCATCAGTTTTAGTCGCGTTTTTGTAAAATGAGTACGGTAGGGTCGGGACTCTCGCAACCAACCGTTAGATCTTTTTGGATTCAAATTATTTTTTATTTTCAGTCCATTCTGAAATTAAAGGCTCATTACGTAATTCGTTTTTGTATTTCAAAGCGAAACTGCTACGGTACTAAGTACCCTATTTACGGAGGTCAAACTTTCTTACAGGTAGAGGAAGCTATGTGCGTTAGTGTATTGCGTACCACACGTGGAGAAAATTGTCTGTGGTGGTCTGCTCTGTGACTTCTCATTTGCCTTTTGGGACAGGCTCACTGGTAGTTTTTCCTCTTTTTCCTCTGAGCTTTAGAGTTGCACGAGCTTTTCACATCTTTATTATAAACTTTGCCGATTCTTGTTTTATGCGTCATTAATAACAGTTACTTTTTTGAAACAATTCTTACAATCCAAGAAACACAAAATTTTGGGAAACAACTGGACCTAAAGAACTCTCCAGAACTGTTCTAATTGAGCTTTTATTCTATTCTATTTCTTTCAAAATCTAACCTTGATCTCTTCCTCTGTTTGCTGTTGTTCGTTGATTTCATTCTTCAGCCGACTGTACTCTTCCTCAAAGTGCGCATTTTTCTCACGAGTATCTCTCGTTCGTTCGTCCATTTTCTTGTTGTCGAAAAACCCTTGTGGAACACCTGAACAGTTTCCATGGTTTCTAACAAAATTAATGCTACTTATTATTACTATTTAAAACCGAGAAGTACACGGAAGAATTTCTTCTAGAACACAAATCGTTCAATTGCAAAAATAATTTGAATGCGGACATGCTTGTACGGGCTGGGCTCGATGCGCGGTGATTTTTTTTGAAGTAACTTGGGAAAAATGTCAGAAGCATTCGTATATTTCATACGAAAAAGTAGACTAAATCATGAATCAATAATCACGAATCTTTTTTCATTCATCTTTTTTGACACCTCGATGAAATTTTTTTAAATTTTGATTACCACAAAAACATTTTTGCACCTTGTAAGGAAATGATTCTTGATTCGATGATTCAGTCTAGTTTTTCGTATTAAGTGCACTCGTATCGTCCGAGTCTTCTTTTGTACTGGTCAATTCGAAACACTTTTTCTCGGTTTTGAAATAAAGTACAAAATCACCTTCGATAACATCGGCTCCGAAGGCATTCTGCTTGTCTCGTTTTTGATCTTGGAATGGTGTACTTCTGAATGATAAATGTGATATTCATTCTCAACTTAAATAAATAAATTCAACATACAAACAGTCGAAATTTCTGGGAAAAAAATATTTTCAGTAGAAAATTTTAATCGTATGAATAACAGATCGTCTCAGTGACCACGGGTTTAGCACAAAAAAATTATTGAGTTTATCCAACGTTTCGACGTCAAGCCATCATCAGGGACAGTTAGTTAAAAGTTCAATTACTCTAGTTTGAGGTAACTAACTGTCCCTGAAGATGGCTTGACGCGGAAAAGTTGGATAAATTCAATAAATCTTTTGTGCGAAACCCGTGGTCATTGAGACGATCTGTAATTCACACGAATCTAACAAACGATGCACAATAACACTCTCCGCAACCTACAATTAATTCGAAAAATTCATTTTCTATCCGATGAATAACTCACCCGTTTCCGTTGTCGAAGAAGTTGCTGGGTACTGGCCCATCGCTTTCTGTCTGGTCATCTGAAAAAAACCAATGGTACCATCAGAAATGCGCGAAGAGCCAATCAGAAGTGCGGACTGTCTCCTCTTCATTCTTTATTTCTTTTATTTTATTTATTCATTCATTCATTATTTGAATTAGGCAAAAACTTAGCTCTGCCGCTAATGGATAGAGTTGCGCACATTTTTGTTAATTTTGTTCTAACACAACTTGTTTTTCTTCTTGGTTGTGGTCCGTTGAACAACAGTCCCCACATGATCTTTGACTAATGATTTTAAAAAATCAATAAACTCAACCCCTACCTTTGGCTCTTTTTGCCGGTGGAGTCTCCTCATTTTCGCCTTCTGGAGCTCTTTTTGACGACGACGCTGCTGCCTTCAGCTTCGCAACACTGTCACGATGTTTCTTGCCGTTCAGATGTGCGGTCCAGATCTTAGCTTTCACCTGAATACTTATGTTCAACCGATTATGTAATGTGTATTCAAATTTCCCAATCGCGTTGTCTAGCCGCTTCGCAAAGCAAGTAAAACTCACCTGGGTATTGCAGATCAAACATTGAATCTGACCAGTCGCCGTCTCCTTCGCTATCAATGGATTCAATTTTAGCATCTGTGGAGATTTTAATTCTGAGAGTAAGAAAATATTCCGGGAGATATGCAATAACGCTGAGCAACGTGTTAGAAGCAACTGAATTCGTCCAGAATGGGATAACATTTATTGAACCCGTCAAATTAAACCAACTCTTCGTTATTTTTACACTTCTTTTTGTGAATTCGGAGTGGCGAACATCCTGAGAAGAGTTTTCCGCACGTGTCACATTGAAATTTCTCTTCTGAAATGATTAAAACTCTATTAAATCATACGGACCCGCCGCAGACGGCATAATCTGTCAACCCTTACGGCATCACATTCGTTTGATTTCGGTATCCAAGACTTGACTTTTCGCAAAAGTTCTTCTTCCAATCAAACCTTAGCTCATTGTAAAAGAAAATTACCTTTTATTGCAGATTACAAATTGAGAACAATTCAATGATACATGCTTGAGGGTTGGCAGATTATGGCGTTTCCCACGGTCTTTAAATCATACAATTGTTAAATCTTCAAAAAACATGCAATTAAAAAAATCTTAGCTTACGTCTCCGTTCAGGAAAAAAGACGTTTTTAGAACAGACGATAACTAACAGAACTGAAAATGATTTCGACGGGTTTGGGCACACCAAATCCACTAAGAGTAACGTAGACCCACCACGGTGTTTTCCTTATTACGAATTCATTCATATAGGATGTCCTTATTCGTGAGAGATACTCATGAAAATCCCAAGTCAATTCTAACGTTATGCAAGAAAGATCAAAACGTACGTAAATGACGTCTCCTAACATGATGTCTTCTATCTGCCGTCGTCTTGAACACGTCTTCGCAGAATTCGCACGGGTATTTCACCTCGTTTTCATGGATTGCCGTTACGTGCAGATTCTTTCTGAACTTTGAGTATTGTTGGAGAGAGTTGAGAGAGAGGGAGAGAGGGAGAGAGAGAGAGGGAGAGAGAGAGAGAAACAGATCCAAATGCGACATGTGTGAAAAAAGGATTCCATAAAAGTTCACGTAGGAACGTGAAGTCGACCTTCAACCCTACAAACCAGTATTTGGTTATTTCACAGTTGAAGTGTCACATCCTTCTACTAGCAATCATGGAAATATTCATATTGTTGCTATTATGCATCATTAATGTGAGTTTAACCATCTACAAATCTGAATCTGAATCTTGCACTATCTCTGCTGCATAGTCAAGAGTTACCGTATGCTCAACCAAATATCGTATTTCAGTATGTGACAGCAGGAACTACTGTTAAGAACGCGGTAAGGGTTCGAAAATCTTTCTATCTTTATCTCTCGCTATCCCTTTCGTCTGCATCTTCTTCTTGTGAGACTTTGATGGAGCGATAAATGTCATTTATTATTTTAAACAAGTCAATCACTCAGGATTTCAACAGCATACCATTTCCTCAAGACGGAGTCGAGTTCGGACTGTGAGTAGTGAAAGTGAGATATTATTCATTTGAATTTTGTAGGATGAATGTACCACAACCCGGTTTCGCTGCGTACTACGCGACTCCACCGCAGAACCAACACTTTTACGTCTCTGTCTACCCACTTCAACTATGCTCATCGTCAGTTGATCAGAGTGATCGTTCAGATTTCAATGGATCGTTTTCAGTGTCGTCGTCCGAGTCAGTGACAAGAAGTTCGAGCCACCATACAAATTCGAAACGACGACGTTCAAAGGTCTTCAAGTCATCTACAATCCTATGAAGCGAGAGATTTTGATCACAGATGGTACGTTAAAGAGAAAAAGGGAGAGAGAGAGAGAGAGAAATCAATATTGCAGGTGCCAATGAACTATTAAAGGGATTCTGGGACAAGCCATACATATCCTTCTTCTACAACGCGGCTGCCAAGAAGTACGAACTAACTTCAATGACCGCTTACACTGGAAAAGAGGAAAACGACGTCAAGACAATCAAGAGAACGCCGATCGACATGGGAAAATCGATGGTCGTCACCACTTCTGGTCGATTCTGTCGCACCTTGGTCAACTACGTGGGCAATGACAAATGGGTTCATATTGGGACGTGAGTTTAGATTCTCAAACATTGCACCGAATCGCTCATCTTACTTCTTCTCAAAAAGAAAAATTACAGAAATCTGGACGAAGAATACAATGTGGTAACAGAACCTGCAGCACCCAAGGTTGATACACTGCCGGTCGGTTTTGCAAGAATCTTTGAATCGTGTTGACGCATCATATTTACGTTACCGAGTGAGAGAACGGAAGGGCGAGAGAGTCGCCGACGAAAAAGGAATTTGTGGATTGTGAATGGGGAAGAGGCAGTGAGAAAGAGCGTTTACTATCGCTAGACGCATGCATCGGCGGCGAGAGAGAAGAGGGTTCAGAGTCTCCACCACGTTCAACAGGTAACCAGGCTGGAGTGTGTACACTGCGGTAAATGCTATTGTGAAATGTGGGCGGAGCAATTGATAGTGTAGATCAAATTTCAGTTACTGTAGTTCGGAATAGTTCATTTTTCCTCTTTTACATCCAAAAATCACAAATCTTAACGAAAAATGTTTGAAGTTTTGAGAACAATCCGCAACGCTCACAGTGATTAGAAAACCAGAGAAATAGGCCGAAACATATGAAAAAACCTTCGAAAAAATGAATGAGTAAGTACGCTCCGCGGAAGATCTTGCAAAGCGGTTGCAGAGCGGCTGTGTCCATTTATCCCTGAGCCGCAGTGTGTTGTTGAGTCCCATTCACTGCTCACTCATAATTATACTTCAACATTTGTCAGCGTCAACTGTTTTGTTATTCGAACGTATCTACGTTCTTTACAGGCAGTCACAAACCTTTTGAAAAAAGCGCTCGCCGATAATACTCCAGGAGTTTCCAACTGCTTGAAGAGCACGACCAATGCTCAATTCACCAGATTCCTGGCTGACGCGGTTTGGTGAGTTTTAGGACCGAATTCTGGACTGATTTTGGTTATTCAAGGCAGACGAAGGACACCGAGTTCAAAGTACAGACAATAAAGACACATGTAACGGTGAGGAGAGAGAGAGAGAGATTGGGTCACGAACGGCTTCTTTTAGGCTAAACCAAATGGAAAGGTTGAACGTACTTCGCTCAAGCTCACTGTTGGAACCCAGTGCGACTTCGTGAAGATTCAGTTCGGTGACAAGGTCGATCCAACATTCCAGTTGGACCTCTTCCCATCGGCTTCTTTCTTCGTACCACCTCACACATGTTAGTTGTCTTCGATACAACTGTCTATCTTTCCGCGGTCTGTTCTCAGATCACAGGTTTCGGATCGGAACAGACTGAACGCTATCTGACACATTCATTTGGCTTGACACGTCAAGAATTAGTTCATTCTAATTGCACATTTCATGGATTCCAACTATATGTAAATTATTTTCAGCGGAGGGCGAGGAACTTCACATCAATGGGAAGCGAATTCCATTCTACCAAATCAAGTTCAACAGTGGGACGGATGGTGTGAGTTATTTTTACTCCGTCAGTTAGCACAAAGTGAGACGATTCAGAAAATTGGACAACTCAACTATTTCGCAACTGGAGCTTCTACTTTCGCCTTCAGTGAAGCCTTCCAGCTGCCAATCGATGTCAGCGCTGAGCTGAAGAAGGGAATGAACATTCATGTCGTGTACAGTCCACAATGTGATGCTGCGATTATTGAGGTACCGTACTACCTACTATCTATTGTCGTGGAAAATGTCGCAATCATCAAAATGTCTCCATTTCTTCTGATTCATCTCCAAATTTAAGGACGTTCCCGCTCCGTTGTCCGGAAGAGTCGAGTCTCAAACGTTGAGGATCCAGTCATGCACTTCACGTTTCTTACCAGCTGAATAAATTTGAATAGTTTTTTTGTTTGTGAAAAATCATCACAATTCGTCTTTTTGGACGTTTCTCACGGCATCGAGTCCGAGAGTTCCACCCGGTTACCTTATGAGATTTTACCGCGTATGACGGATAAGTGCAAAAATTACGTCTTCCGTCAACGCCGAACCAGTGTTTAGTACACAAGGTGTCTACAGCACAGACTGCGGATCAGGAATAAATGCATATGGCCGCTCTGCGACCGCTTTACAAGACCCTCCGCAGAGCGCACTTACTCATTATTTTAATTTTTCTAGTGTCTTAATCTATTTTTCTCATTTTCTCACCTATAAAAGCTGTGGTTTGTTCCCAAGGCCTACTTCAATAATTTTTCCGTTACAATTTGGGATGAAGAAGGCAGGAAAAAGTAAAATTTTATGAACTACCTTAACGAAAATTTGATCTACTACAGCGATTGCCCCGCCCCTTGCTGTGCTTATAATTTTCAACTGCGTTTACCGCAGTGTGCAGCGTCCACTGTTCTTTTTTACCATCGCATGTAGGGGATAAAGAACGCTTCCCAAGACTTTTTTCCTACCATATGCACTCTATGAGTACATGTGTTTGATTTGGAAGTGACCAGAAGAAAGCGAAGAAATCGACAAAAGTTCACGTCGTAAAGTTCACGTTAACATGTCCTCTAACTCTGATGCCATAACTCAATCGTTTCTCTATCGGAGAACAATCTATATATTCTTTTCTTCTAGATAACTTCTATTAGCTATCATGAGAATATCATTATTTTCGTTTTTCTTCTGTATGATCAATGTTAGTTTCATTTTCTCTGATCATCTGTATCTTTCACTTCCTCAGCCTCCTAGTAAAGGTACTGTATTCCAAACTAAACACCGTATTTCAGTATGTGATAGCAGGATCTGATGTTAAACAAGCGGTAAGAACTTCTACTCATCGCAGCTTGATATTCAGGAGTTTCTCGAATTATTTTGAGTAGTTTACTAACGGTTGTCTATAACCACATAGAATGGAAAATAGTGACTTTGAGTTGATCTTGGTTTTACGAGTTTTGTAGTTCCAAGCTCTCTTTTCCACTTTGGAACCTGTAGTCCATTAATCTTGGACTAACCCGTCTTTTCCATTCTCTCTAGAACGATTTGTCGGATTTACGCTTCCATCTTGCATCATTCCTTCTTTGTTTTTCGAATAAGATTCTCGATATTTCGTGATTTTCCTTCCTTTCTCACCACAGTTTCTGCTGACTTTGACACGTCTTTCAGGATTTTGACAGAATACCATATCCTCAGTCAGGATTCGAGGTCCCTCTGTGCGTTTCTGTGTCTCTCGAATATTGATTGAAATGGAATTTTGCAGAATACACGGTTCGGCCCCGGGATTTGCTGCGTACTACGCGACTCCACCGCAGAACCAACACTTTTACGTCTCTGTCTACCCACTTCAACTATGCTCATCGTCAGTTGATCAGAGTGATCGTTCAGATTTCAATGAATCGTTTGCAGTGTCGTCGTCCGAGTCAGTGACAAGAAGTTCGAGCCACCATATAAATTCGACACGGCGACGTTCAAAGATCTTCAAGTCGTCTACAATCCTATGAAGCGAGAGATTTTGATCACAGATGGTACGTTAAAGAGAAAGAGGGAGAGAGAGAGAGAGAGAGAGAGAGAGAGAGAGAGAGAGACAGAGAGAGAAATCAATATTGCAGGTGCCAATGAACTATTGAAGGGATTCTGGGACAAGCCATACATATCCTTCTTCTACAACGCGGCTGCCAAGAAGTACGAACTAACGACGTTGACCGCTTACACTGGAAAAGAAGATGCGGACGAGAAAGCGATCAAAAGGACGCCGATCGACATGGGAAAATCGATGATCGTCACCACTTCTGGTCGATACTGCCGCACCTTGGTCAACTACGTGGGCAACGACAAATGGGTCCACATTGGGGAGTAAGTTCACATTTTCATCTTTGCTCTGTCTAATCTCTCGTCACATTTTACGTATCAGTTTATTGATACTTCTGACTTTTATACTCAAACGTTGAAAAATTGCAGTCAACACTTCACCGAGTACTCTCAGGCACCAGTACCTGCAGGACCCAAGGTCGATCCGCTGCCGGTTGGTTTTGAGATGTTTAACTCTTTGTTGAGCAATTTGCTTTGAAGTCATCATACTCCGTGCATGTATCGAAGATTGAGAGAATTCTTCTGTTACTTGGTCATATTTAAGCTTTTTACAGGCAGTCACGAATCTTTTGAAGAAGTCGATCGCCGACAAGACTCCAGGAGCTTCGAACTGCTTGAAGAGCACCAGCAATGCTCAATTTACCAGATTCTTGTCCGACACTGTTTGGTGAGTTTTAGGACTGAATCCTGGACTCACTTTGGTTATTCAAGGCAGACGAAGGACACCGAGTTCAAAGTACAGAAACTGAAGATATATTTGACTGTAGGTGGAGAGGTGTGTGACAGAGAGAAAGTAAGAGATTTCTTACAGAATGTGACAAAAAGCCAACTTTCCTCTCTGAAGCTTATGGTTGGAAACAAGTGTGACTTCGTGAAAATTCAATTCGGAGACACGGTCGATCCAACATTCCAGTTGGACCTCTTCCCATCGGCCTCATTCTTCGTACCACCTCACACATGTTAGTTGTCTTCGATTCATCGATAACGATCCTGTGTCTTCCATCTGTGTCTTATGCTGATGGGAATGTCTTGGTTTATTCATTTCAAAACCATGTTTTCGTCAGTTTCAAAACTCATAAACGACAGATCTCGATAGTCCAAAGGTTGTTTGATCTCCGCGGACCTGTTCAAAACAGTTCATCCGCAAAACACTGCGCAGGCGTAGTACGTAACCTTCTCTCTTTGGTGTTTTGGAGGCGCAAAGCTAGTAGTAGTAATGGGAATGGAAAAGTTCATCTACAAACATTTCCAGCGGAGGGACACGAACTTCATGTGAACGGCAAAAACATTCCTTTCTACCGCATCGACTTCGGGAATTCGGACTTTAAGGTATATTCTTGTCGGGATTGTATGAAGTTTTGGGTGTGTTCCAGAGCTATTTTTCAATTCTTCGCTAGTGTACTAGATCCAAAAACCGTCTCTCAACTTCCATGAAGTGATTTAATTCAGGAGTTTACATACCTCAGTTACTTCGCAACCGGACCATCAACATATGCGTTCACCGAGAGCTTTAAGTTACCTTTTAAAGTTTTGGAAGAGCTGAATTTGAAAAATGGCATGAATATTCATGTCGTGTACAGTCCACAGTGTGAGGCTGCCATTATTGAGGTACGGTATTTGAAATTCATTTCTAATCATTTTAAACATTATGCGTTTTTAACATTTAACATTTTTTAGATATCAAACTCTATCAAACTGAAAAGTTTCAGGATGTTCCTGCTCCATTAGCCGGAAGCTCCACTTCTCAATGGGTGAGAATCAAGTCTTGTACATCACACTTCGTACCATCCGTATGAATAACTATATAATAAACTGAATTCATCTCAATTTTCTGGATAGACTATAAGTTTGAAGGCAAAGAGGGACGTAGGGTAGTCACGGCACCGCCGCGGCGGTACACAACCGATTTGTCCGCGCGTTGCTGCGCGGCACGAGTCATCTCTATAAGGCGAACTTGACCGTTGGAAAAATGAAGTTGCATGAAGAGAAGCAATGAAAAAAGAGTTATAAACACAGTGGATTGATAATTGTAAGAAAAGTCACAGAGAGAGGGAAAATTGAAAGGTAAAATTGAAAATGAAAACAGAAGGACGAATCCCCGTGCGTAGCGAAAACTACCAACTTGTTAAAAAATATATATACTCAAAACGATATGCTAGGGATGATCTTCCAATAAATTCTTGAAAAATGTACGAAGTAAGAGAAATGATGTATATTTCAATTCCAGAAAAAGATGGGAGTATTTCAAACGAAGAGGGCCAAATACTAAGAAATCGGATCATAACCTATGATGAAGTGAAAAAGCTTACCTCAAGACCGTTGAAAACCGACTGCTGCAGTGCTCACATTGAAACGGCTTGTGATTAGTATGCGATCGTAGATGCCGGATCAGGAGGTATCTGAAAGAGTTGAAATAACAAAGGTTCAAGAAGTCAAATATATTACTGATCCGAGCAAATATGTCTGAATAGTTCTTCTGACTTCTGTTTCCCTTGGTTTCATTATTATTCTTCAGTCAAAAAATGCCAGAATAAAAAACCTTACCCTAACCCATCTGACCCATCTGATGTTGAGACACTTTTCAGCATTATATACCATTTTAATATTCCGATAAATTCGAGGCTCATACTGATGGCTTCCATTTTACGAAAAATTTATATGCGTTTTGAGATTATAGCTTCTCCAGTATTCAAAAAACTAAAACAACCTTTGTGAATACCGATGATTCCATTTCTGACATTCTCTCCATTCGCAATGTCTCTGCTTCGGGTCGACGTGTGATTCTGAAATGACGTCACTGTGATTGGCTATCGGAATGATATTCACCTACATGACAGCTGAGCATTTCTACAGAGTGGAAGCGACGTTTGCACAACTGCCATCGACACGCGAAGTCTGTGTTCGAGGATTCTTTTTTGTCATCTATCTGAAGGGTTAGGTATCTTGAGATACTTGTATGATTTTTATTCGCGAACATTTTCACTTTTTCTCCTCTTAAATTTTAATTTTTATTTCAGTCAAGATTTCCGGGAGAATTATTAATACCTCACTACGAAGTTATCAGATATTGATTCCCGCTACGCTTGAGTTGTTATTGTGAACCCTAGCATCTTCTCATGACTTTGTATATTTTGTAGTTAAACCACATTTCAAGCGATCTCATGCTTCCAGATAATTTTTCTATTCACTTGAAGCAGTCGCAAAGAGCGTATTACCCTAACCACAGAACAAACGCTCTTAGACGCGTCGCGGTTAGGCGTTACGGCCAATTATTGCACCTTTCAACTCACATCTACAGCTCGGAACGCATACGAGTGATCGTCGTTGATATTTTCATCACTTCTGATTAGATTGGACCGTGAGTAAGGATGGTCCTGCAGGACATCTGACCAGTCGCTTCTTCCATAGTCGTGATCAAAAATAGAATCAGATGCCGTTGTTGGTTCGTCCGAAGGCTGAAGAGGAAATTCGATAATTCATTTAAAACTGAAATTTTTGTAGAAATTAACAAAAAAGAAGGTATTCTAATCGGTTTTTTTCAATTTTTTCAGATTATGAAATTTTTCAAAAATGTCCAAAATTAGTTTTTCTCTGTTTATTAATTAAATACTTACAATATTTCTGACGAAACTATCCCTTCTGGAGTCAGCTATATCTGCTAGCATAACTAGGTCCATCTGAAAAGGCAAATGTGGCAATTTCAGCCAATTTTAACAGATATTTCACTGGTACAAACAGCACAAATAAAATAAGAAATGTACAGAAGACCAAATTTATTAATTTTTTAACGGGTCAGAGTGTCATGGCATCGGTTGAACATGGCAACTTTTGAAAGATGGGCATGGAGAGATGAAGGGAGAGGAGAGAGAGGGAGAGAGAGAGAGAGTGAGGGAGAGAGAGAGAGAGAGAGAGAGAGAGAGAGAGAGAGAGAGAGAGAGAGAGAGAGAGAGAGAGAGAGAGAGAGAGAATTAACCGAGTTAAAGCAGAAATCACAGAGAGTTGAAGGTCAGCGACGGGGGATCAGTGCTTCTTTGGTCGAATCTTCTTCGCTTCTGATATGTCTTATAACGAACGGAACGACCGATGCAATGAGGCAAATGTTCAGAATCGTCTGAAGAAAATCTTTCAAGTGCAATTGACCGAGGCTTTCAACTTTAGATAGTCTGCGACTTCAAAAAATGGTGAAAAGTTCGTTCAATTTTTGAAGACAGAAACAAATATTGAGTTTTTTAAATTTATATTTTTTATCTAAAAGTTTTTCATGCTTTTCAGTTATCTTCTGCCATTTTTGTAATAAGGTTTCGTACGATTTGTGAACGATATAATGAGTACTGAAATTTGGAATCAAATTATTTCAATCTAAAAAACGTGATAGTATGAAATGAGCTGACTCCATTTTAAAATAAACAGAACAGGGGGCCACCCCTTCGCTGCGGTCACTTTTCGTGAGGCATTTTCATTTCCAATGTGCAAATCTACCACGATAGAAAAAGAGAGAAATGAGAGCTCTCACGTCAGAATTATTCTTTCACCAGATCAATCTTTTGAGTTTCTTTTTTCGCATCAAAAATCAAGCAGCGGGGCGAGGAATAACTACTGTTTTGAAAATATCGCACCCTTAGCGATTTTCTAAAAATTATATGAAAACTAACTGAAGCCATGAGCAGCCAACCATACATATCGTGGCGATATTCACAAGGTAGAGGACACTGGTAACTTGGAATGGAAGCCAAGATCTCGCTCGACATCTGGAATGACATAAGTTACAGAGATTATATTCAAAGAAATTATACCTCCGAAGCCCTTTGTGAAATTGCAGACACAATCGAGTCGACTATTTCTTCTGTTATGACTTCAGGATCATCTGAGAGTTCCTCACGTACAAACTTCTTCCAGTGAACTGCGCGACGTTTTCCTTCCTATACTTGTTGGAATTCAAAAAAGAAAGTTTACATACCTTGATGAGATCAGTACCGTTCTCGATACCATGCCTTCTATGCCACTGGTCGATTCCAACCTGAACCTCAAGTTTATCTAGAGAAAATTTGAAGGGTTACCATTATCGCTGTATAGCTCCTAACATTTCCTATGATAATCTTTTCATAAAACTCTGCAGCCTTGTTCCAGCATCGCAAAGTATCCTCCTCAACAGAACATCGATTACTGAATAAAAGCTACGTAGATATGCTTTTCAATTTCACTCACGTACACCCAGAAACCGTGCTATTATCGCCATCCGCCCAAGTTTGGCATTGGGATAAAGTCAGGAAGTAGGTTAGTGCTGTTAACCTTATAAAGATGAAAAGACCCATAGCTAAATATTCAGATGAGGATATTTTTCGAGAGAACAAATAAGAAACATCAATAACAAACACCAACAAAGTTTTAAAAAATTCGAATTCAAAAACAAAAAAATACGTCACTTCACTTAACACTCCATTGACAAAATAATTGCACACACTGCGTGCACTTTTATACTAAATCATGATTTTTACACCTTTTCGCGACCTTGATAGCTCATACCACCTGATATAGTGAATGATCACTGCTGTCGAGAAGAGAAACCCATACCCTTATCAGAATGTTCCCATTTTATCCCAAAAACAGGCTAATTTTATAAAGTTTATTCGATTTTGCAAATCTGTGACCTAGAAAGTACAAGAAAATAGTTAACAGCACCAAAAAAAGTTGGGAAACTTGTTACACAGAGAATGGCAATGTTACACGTGTGAGTCATGAAAAATGGAAAGCATCCAGCTCGTTAATTTACAACAAATGAGCCGATTGCACATGGATGGTACAAGATACATTTGGTAGGTAAAGCTTTGGTCATAATGGTTGATTATTTTCTGTTGTTGAATACCGTTTTGTAGTGAGCGATTGTTGAGTGTAGAAGAAAAATCATAAAAAGTACAAATTTAAAGTCCTTTCTTGCTTCCAGCGTAGACGGGGTTCTTGAATGTCGTTGTGGCTTGCTTGTAGATGGGGTTTTCATTCTGAAAGTTGGACTGTGAGATGAGAGAGGCGGAGAGAGAAAGGGAGAGAGAGAGAGAAGGAGAAGAGAGAGAGAGAGAGAGAGAGAGAGAGAGGTGGAGAGAGAGAGAGAGAAGGGGGAGAGAGAGAGAGAGAGAGAGAGAGGTGGAGAGAGAGAGAGAGAGAGAGAGAGAGAGGTGGAGAGAGAGAGAGAGAGAGAGAGAGAGAGAGACAAAATACTTACCGTATCCCACTTGGCCATCAACCTCTCATTGTTGAACTTTGCGTACTCGGCTCTGTCGTGGAGTATCGTCAGAAGCTTCCAGAGCAGCAGAAGAATAATACCGAGAATGACGATTCCAGCAATCACACCGAGAACAATCGCGAGGACTGGGACTGGTGGAGGGCAGTCTGAAAAGTACAATAATGATCGTTTTTCAAAGCAATTTTTCAACTTGTTCTTGTTCTTTACATTAATAGTTACAACTTCCATGTCCAACTCACCCTTATGCCTTCTAACCCAGACAGTTGCACTGTCTTTGGCCTCATCGTAGGAGTACAGGTAGTAGAAGGTACAATCGTCAGCCGGATCCACAAACTGACAACTCGTCGTTTCGTTGATCACTGAAAACAAGTTTATATTGAATGAGAACTAGGTAAGACGGCTCGGAACGATAAATCTTCTTCTTTTTGGATTCACAAGGATGTTATGAAGAAAATCCGAACACAAACCTGGTAATTCATCAACTGGGATCACTTTGAATGGGCATTGGTCGCACCTCGATTCGTTGTATGGACCTGTCTGCCATTGTTGGCACATAACACATGGCTTGTATTCGATACACTTCGTTGGACAGGTCTGGAAAGAAAAAATATTGATTTCCCCCGAACATCTCCAAATTTTTAAAAAATCCACAGCTCTTATCATAAACTCTATTCAATCAATCTTTAATTTTTACAAAAAAAACAACTGTCCAAAAAACTCACGGGGCATATTTCACACTTTGCTCCAGAATATCGGTTTCCGTCGGGTCCGTCGAAGCATCTGCATCTTCCACAGATACATTCACCTTTTCCATTGCAGACTTTTCCGTTTGATGACATGCAAGATGCCTTGGATATCGGACATTCACACGCGCGACCTGTAATTGGTTAATCTACCAAATGGAAAAACACGGATGATACCAGATCTTACATGTATATTTATACGTAAGGTTTATACTACTCCAAATCATCTTCACTTTCAAGTACAGTACAACTCTTTCTTAACTCACCAGTCCATCCAGGCGCACAGATACACTTTCCACAGCTGCACTCTCCGTGTTCGGCGCAGATCTTACGATCGTGACGTGGGCAGTTGAAGTTGTCACATTCGCAGAACTGTCCGGAGATCTGTTCTTCTGGGTTCTGGAACAAAATTTTTGAAATAAAGCAACTACAAGAAGTGTGTCCTTTCGTCAATTCGTAATTCTTTATAATCCAAATGTCATTGTACATGTAAGACCTGTGTCCTACATGTACATAGGATACCCTACTGTACTTCAGTGTGGTTTGAAAACAATAACTTTCACTTTTTACACGAGAAAGTATTGTAGCTAATTCTGGTACACACGAATGATGCAGTGTGAAATACTTCTAAAACTCACAGCTCTCGGGTTGCACTCGCATCGTCCACAGTTACAGACACCACGACCTTCGCAGACCGCAGATTCGTTGGTTCTGAAGTGGTCATTCATCGTTTTCAAAATTAATTTTGGAAAAGTTCCACTATTATTTTCAATTTTAAAAAATTGTTTTTTCCCAGTCTTTTTCAAGAAAACACGGCTACTTCAAGTAAAATTCAGACAAAAATCGTTTTCAGTATTTTCAACAAAAATTGTTCACAGTAATTTTCATCGCAAACTTATTAGTGAAAAAAATCTTGGAACTATCGAAAATCATCGTATAATACGACGAGACAAACCCTCACCGCTTGCATTTCTCGTTCAGAGCCGCAGTCGACATTCCTGGCCGGTTGCACTCGCAGTATTTTCCGACGTTACCTCCTTTGCAACGACAAACACCACAGACCATGTCTCCACCATGGCATTCGGCTGAGTTTTTGACCACTTTGTCCTGGAAACATTCATTGAATTTTATTGTTTAGATATTTTGATCGATCAGAATTAAGAAACGAAAACATCTTATAGAAATAAACGTTATCCGTCTCCAAAAACTTTTTCTCTTTCCGTAAGTTTGCTTCAAAAAGTACCTCATTCTCGCAATCACAGTCACACAGAACTTTCACGTTGACGATGAGCGCTTCGTCCAGTCCAGATGGTCCAATTCTCAATTGGAAGTCGCGTTTTTTCACACAGTGAGTGTTCTCGAGGGTGACTTCGAAGGAGACTTCATCTCCCACTCTGATTCCATCGCACACGTTGGTGTCCTTTAGGGTTGTGCCACTGAAAAAAATGGACATGAAAAACTTCTTGAGCATACATTTAGTAAATCCTATTGGAGATCTGTAGGTTATCGTTACAGTACAATGTACGCACAATTCATGAGTTATGTTATTTTGAACATGACATTTAGTAAAACGCGGTACCATCTAGGTTTGGCATTTGTGTTTCACAATTCAACGTTCACCGATTTTGTGTTTCACAATTTAACGTTTACCGTCGAAAACTAAAATTTTGTTTGATCGCTTTAAAGCAAATATTTTGAATGAATAAAACTTTGTCAATTTCATTTTACCCCTGGTCCGTACAACTTTACACCAATGAACAAGTGATCGGACCTGTCGCAACTCCTTCTTTTCTGAGTTCTACTTCAATAAAATCTCACTCTAGACACATCGATCTGTAGGTCAACTTGAGTCCGTCCGTCGCGTTCGCGTTGTCCACCATGATGATTTTCTCACTGATCTTCAGGTATTCCTTCTCGATGAGATCGACAATGTTTCTTGAATCGTTGGCGAGGACTCCAACAGACGATGAGACGTCTGGGAGAGCGTTCGACAGCTGGAAATGTTACATTTCACTACGAATTCAGACGTTTGGTTCTGTGTATCTATTCTGAATGCCAATTTCAACTGGAACCACGATACAAAACCTTTACATTCGGTTTTTGTTCATGTTAAATTGAAAAGATTTCTGGGAACACGTTTTGATATTCCCAATATATTAAAAAAAAACACTGACTCAGCTGTTCAGATTGATTTTTGACGTTTGATGCACTATAGTGGTCCTCCGAAGTAATTTATCAGAAAAAAAAAGAGAAAGGCTATTATTTTGAATAAAGAGATAATTTCATTACAAATGAATTTGAAATTTTATTCTTCTATCGGGAGAGTCTTTGGCTAGACTTCATTTCTGATATCATAATGATTAACATTATTTCCCAAAATCAATTTAATCTAAACCAAACCTGTGTGTACAAATCCTGATTGTTCTTGGTGACGGCAAAGATGACGTTGGCCTTCCTGTCCTTGATCATCTGGTGGAGGAGAGCGATCGATGGATAATCCTGGGAGAGGGTCTCGGTGTAATATCCGTTTCTGTCGAGGTGGCACGATCCATCGTTCGGCTCGACAAGTCCCGCAAGCTAAAATGAAATATTAGTTAAGACTTATTGCACATTTGAGAAGTCCCGTCTATTTATATGCCGCTTTTGGTCTTTGCATAGATAGAATTACCATATCATAAAGTTTCTTCGTAGTTTTTTAGTCCAATTGAGAATTGAAGATAGTAAGCTCTTTTCTTTAGAATAATTTTCAGTAGCCACCAGCAATCGTCAGTGGATTCAACATCCTCATTCACTTAATTTCAAGTGATTTATTCATTGTGATTTTCGTTACATTATCCTAACACGATATTATTATTTCTCTCTTGATCTCAAAATATTTCAACTTTCAACTCACTCTTCCGTCTCCAGCGAAATGGAAGCCTGCATCGGTTGAGAAGACGACCATTTTACGAGCACGTTCTCTCCATCCAATCGTTTTCTGAATATTATTTGTTCTAAAAATCAATTTTCTAATATTTTATTTTTCAAAAGATCTCAAAAGAACTAATCATTATGACTTATTCCAATCGTTAATCATATTTCAAAACAGATTTTTTAAACTTATAAATTACTGAAATTCAATGTTTTGTGTGGGAACTTTCTTCAAAATCTCATTTGAATTCATGAAATTTCTCGATAAATTCACTGAAAGACCCGTTTTTTCTGTGCGTAAATCACAAAGCAGTTCAAATCACTGTATATTTTCTATCCTTTTGTCAAGAACAATTCTGAAACTTACATTACAAGCGAGAGCCTGAACAACAGCGTCGAATCCTCCTTCTGGAGCGTCCAAATTTCCGGAAATTTCGGCCTTCTCGACTTCCGCCTTGAACTTTGCCGTGTTGGTGGTCAGGGACATTTGGTGCTTGAATCCATATGGTTCCGCGCATGGTGTTTCACATGGTGACTTTTGTCTGAAATATCATAATAATGAATTTTGTAAGAAATATCATCTAACAGTTATGGAAAACAATCGGTTCATCTTTTTTTTCCGTTAAGAAAGAATCAGATCATTCTAGATTAGACTTGGGGACAATGATCCAATTCGAATAATAGCGATGTATCGAGTAGTTTAAACTTTTTTATCGAGTTATTCAATTTCTGACTTTTTCGCAATGTTCAAGACTCACACTTCCGACCTACATTCGTCTCCATTTTTTCAAAGCCAAAAGACCAGTTTAAAAAATTATCACCTCACATCTTTCGTTTAAAAATTAGAGGCGAACATTTCTGCAGCACACCTTGTACTGGACTATTTCCCACGCTCAAAACGGCTTAGAAGTGGTAAGTTACAATAGAAGTTGACTATGTTATCACACCAAAAACATTAACAGAATCGGCCAACTTGTTGTTCTATCGTTTTTTGACAAAGGTGTGAAACACAAAATCAAATCTCACTTTTCAACTCGGGGGTCGATGAACGGCATCAGCTTCTTGTCGACGAAACTTCCAAATCCGAGGCGGAAGTTCTTGGTGACCGTTCTCATTCTCTCCGCTAACAAATCTCCGAGTTCCGAGAGCTTCGCCTTGTCGTCTTTCATCGAGTAAGACAAGTCCATGAGGTAGTAGAGGTCGACTGGGTAGTCGACGGCTTGGCGGTAAGTGACGTTGAATCGGACACGAGATTCTTAAGATTATTCAATTGAGATCGAGACATAATGATATTCACAGGAGGAATTTAATTATTCGGTTCGGAAATCAAATTTAAAGTTTATCTGTTTCTCGTTAAGAAAGCTGTCATATTGACATTTTCACAGTTTTTATCCGGACATTATAAAACCATTTCAGCTCACACAGAATTTGTAGTATGGACTTTTAATATTAATCAATTAATTCTTATTTTTCTTTGATATTGAAACTAACGGTTTCAATGACTGTCGTTATACAACTATCGGAAGATATCCGACTTTTTTCACTTGAGATGAAGCGATTTCCACGATTTTAGCGGACATAATGATATTCGCATTAGGAATCCAACATTTTCGAGATATTCGGAAGCACTCACTTGGCCTTATCTCGACATACATCTCCTGCGGTTTCAGCTGGACAGCTTCTTCTTCAGACTCGACGGTTCCTTGATCGGACAGTTGACTGTCTTCGACCACTTCCAGCTTGGTTTTGGGGTCTTCAATGAAGACTTCTGAGCATCCGTGCTCGACCAGCTTTGCTCTGTTGTCACAACGCGCGTACGGCTTCTTTTCGTCAAAGTTCTGAATTTCATTCTGAGTTTTAAAAACACTGTATTCAAATAACTTAATACATCTCAACATTTTTGGTTATTCAAATGTAATTCAAATTTTCTGAAAGTTCAACCTACTGAATTTTTGAGAAGTTATTAGAAAAATTGTGGAAAAATAGACCGGTCAAACAAATTAGCCTAACTTTTTTTAAATTTGCGTTGAAATCTCAAAATTATTACCGGTGATCCACACCAAGCACAGCTCTCATGAAGTTGAATACAGGCCGAACAGGTGTAGTTATCTCTGGAGAGCGAGTAGCACGGGAAATCTTTGTTGTCGAGTACTTCTCCGGTCACTAAAGTAAAGTTTAGACTACATATCCACACAATAGTAAAATCTCGATATTTCCCCCTCTCTCTCTCTTTCTTTCTTTCTTCCTCTCTCTCACTCCCCTCTCTCGCAAAATATCTCCTCACCTCCTCCAGCCTGTTTCCAATCGCTCACGTCTGCTGCTGCGAGACACGTCGCCAGGGACAGGATCCCCAAGGCGAGTCTCATTTCTGTAATATGCTACCGTGAATTGGAAAACAAATGAGTGTTGTTGATGGGAAGGATGAAAACACAGAAGATCTAGACGGTTCAATGAGTAGCGGAGACGCGAAGACACCTAGATGTTCCAAAGGTACAAGGAAGAAATAGAACTACACCGAATCAATCGGTATTTACTTTTTGAATCTCCATACTTTTCGAAAAACTTTCAAGTAATTCGGATTGAAAAGTCGAAAATTGAGGAAAAAATGACAGATTATAGTATTTTTGGGAAGACGAGAGTAGAAGATTCAATAGAGAAAAGGATAGTAGGATAGTATGAACCACTGCATGGCTACCGCATGATTCATAATAAAAGTTTCCAATCGGAAACACATGCGAGGATGATGAAAACTTGAACTGATAAAGATGGATGAGTCATCGTTAGTGGGGAAGGGAGAGGGTGGAGTTCACAGACCCGCCGATTTTGCAACGGGCCTCACCCGTGTTTCTTTTATGAAGTTTTCAATATTCCGAACTTTTACACTAAACATGTCTGTTCTCAAAAGAATCATTGATTTTTTCTATCGGAATTTCAGAAGTTTTGAAAAATATTTAAAAATTTAAGTTTTTTTGAAATCTTTATTTTTCTTTGCCGTTATTCGAAGACTTTCGTGATCGACTTGTAAACATTAATAATTCTCATACGAGTACTCATTTATTTCAGCCGGGCAAAGAACTCCATAATATTTTTCTCGCCATTCGGTATGCCTCACCAAACGACGACAATACGGCGACGTACCTGTGACAAAACAGCGACGTACCGGCAACAAATGAATGATTTTGACATATTGTTACCGGAACGTCACCAATTTGTCTCCGGAACGTCGCCCTTTATCGAATGCTATATACAATGGCGACAGGGAGGCGACGTACCGGCGACAAAGAAGTGTTCATGGTATCGCACACCACATTTTTCACTTTTGAAAAAAACCGTATGCTACGCACACTGCGGCAAACGCAGTTGAAAAGTGTAAGCAAAGCAAATCGAAAGAGTAGATCAAATTCCAGTTGCTATAGTTCAAAAAATTTTACTTTTCCTGCTTTTTTTCATCCCAGATTTACAAATCGTAACGTAAGAAGGTTTAAAGTAGGTAAAACCATCGTTGGGAACAGTCCGCAACGTTCAATATGTCTAGTGAAACATTTTTTCAAGTACATACACTTTCGAAAATGAAAGTGGAGGTCGGCAAAGCGGTTGCGAAGCGGTTTTTTATTGTCTTATGCCTTTGCCGAGGTGTGCGACGGGACACATATATCGCTAGAAGCATGGCCGTTTTCAAACGCTCTCTAATCTCTTAAAGGCTTTTTACAGGTAGAGGGATCAAAGGCTTTTTACAGGTAGAGGAAGCTATGTGCGGGATGCGATTTTCTAAATACCAAATAACTCAAATTCATTCACATAGAACAAGCAAAGCGACAAACAGATGCATGAAACGACAAATGAAAAACACATTTTATAAAAATTTTTACGGGAACACGAAAAATATTAACATGAGAATGGAAGTATCGGGATAAATTCCAGTTTAAAAAAAGATCATAGAAGGTTACCTCCCATTTGTATAACGGGAACGAGCACAAAACCAATCAATACAGAACTCTAGGTTGACTTTAAAAAGGCCTAATTCAAAAGAGAAAGAGTGGTTCCGGTGTCGGCGGACACCTTTTAGGGTAAATAAAGTAGTGTGCATGCCTTATTACATGTACACAACGGACTCTGTTTATTTAATAGACTAATTGTGAAGTACTATAGATACTGCAAAAAAAACAGATCGAAAAAATGAACTTGGCCAATTGGTGTATCACCATTGGAGAGAGAAAAAAGGGAGAAAGAGAGAGAGAGAGAGAGAGAGAGAGAGAGGGAACAATGTTGTTTGAACCACTAGAGATGGGTCGCTAGGGACAGGTTGATTCTAAAAATTCTGCATGATTCAAAAAATGGCTTCAACGTAAACAATCACTATTTTCAAAACAATGATTTTGATTATTTCACAAAATTTGCTCCATACCAACAAGACCCATCGAGAACTTTTGGCTCAATTTTCTAGTTTACTACGGATTTCTAAGTGATTATATTCCAGAAACATCTATTGACGATGAAATTAACAAATTCGGATTAAAATTAATTTTTAGAGAAGAAAAAATACTTCAGTCGAAATGGAAAATAAGAACACAGAAGCGGAATTTCAACCAACTATGGAGCAAAGGTTTGTATACTTTACTTCATTCGCAGTTTGTGGTGTTCACTCTACGTTCGGTAAAGGAAAGTTTATATTTTTGATAATTTTCTATTTTTCCTTTCAAAAATTCCTGTGAAAACTGAATACGGAGCTAGAGACAAAACATTTTGAAGTTGACATTATTAATTGGGAATGTCCACATCACATAGGAATTCTATACTTTCGAATATCAAAACATTTCTCAAATCTGTTCTTATTTCTTTTTCAACTTATTCCAAATTTTGAACATTAGCTTCACTCTAAAATGAATTCATAATTTTACTAACAGACAGTGGAAGAAATAAGCATGGAGCGAAAAGTGGAGGATAGCGATGTACTATATCAAAATAGAGCTGCTGTAGAGCATAACTTGTGATATAAAACTAAATTCTACAGAGTAAAGACAAAAAGTACTAGTAAGAGGATATGAATGATGGCTGCAATGAACGTTGCTCCCCAAGGAATGTTTTGTTCGGATTTAGTCGATGGCAGCGTAGGCGTGTTGGTGCAGTGTGTAAGATCTGCTGCAGGTCGAGATCAACGAAGATTCCAGCGGGGTCTGTGAGTCGACGACCCGCGTTGTACATAAGACACACCGGGGGCTCTTACACAAAACCCTTTCTCTCTCTCTTTCTCTTTCCATCCATCCCATTCGACGTTCAAAAAAACGATCGGCCCAATGGCAGCCGGTGTGAAACGACCGGCACTGCATGTTTTGTCTCACATACACAGCATTACGGAATGAAACTGGCAATGCCTAGTTTTTCCCGATACTGTATGCACAAGGGTAAAGAGCTTTTCGTCCAAAAGTATACAAACGAAGTGAATATGCTATGAAAGTATTTTATGCTATGAAAGTATAGTAAATCGTGCTAGTTACTCATTTTTTTAAACTTAGGAAATGTAAAAATTGAAACGTAGAATAATGTTTTCTCACTGGTTGGTGCATCGAGATAAAGTGTCCTTACCGAGGAGAACTGTAGAGTTTCGACTTCTACTGAGCATATTATACACCGTAAGTTATAAATGTATAAAAAGGATGTGAAATGATTGAAAAGTTACATACACTAAGGATGATCTTGTTAAAAAAGTTGAGTCGCACTAGGGGTGTGGTGTTCTGGTGTCTACACCAGTATACCCACTTTTAGTGCCTATCGATTCACAAATAGAACGTTGGTAGAGTAGAGGGGCCAGGGCGCAAGGGGTGCGCGTAGTGCATGTTTAGGCTAACAGACGACCGCGCCCGATGGTCATCCATTTGTAATTATCTGCCAATCGGAGGGAACGAGTGACATGTTTATACGGAAATGTGAAATTGTGAGGAATAGAGACTTACAACGTGCAGTGTACACGTTCAATTTATACTTCATGGAAATCATAGAATGGATTTTTAGTCAGATTTCTTCTGATGACAGAAAAAAGAAAGTACACAGGATTTTGAAGACAATTTAAAACACTTACATTTTCATGCCTCAAATAAACTCTTCTTATCAGAATGAATATACCTTCATTTTATGTATCAGTAGACGTGAACTTGTATTATTAGTTTCGAAATGGTTGATTACTAACATACTATGAACGAATGAGTGAGTCACGCTTAGATTGAGTTACCGCAATGAAAATAGAAAAGATTATTATAAAAGAACAACAATGTAATGAGATAGAATGTGAGAAAACATTTGAAAATATGAAAATAGGACCTTAAAGTGCAAAAGAAAAAAATGTTATTGATTGGACCTCGTAAATCGTACATGATGCCGTCAACCGGAACATCGTTCCGCTTCGTATTTTCATTTTCCTACAGTACCCAATTTCTTTTTTCATAGTTTTCCTTTGTAGATTCATGTTGTCCGAAGGCCATCACAGTGAGATGATCAGCGAGCACGGTACTCCGATCGGCGAAACATCTCAAAAAGATCCAAACATTCAGCAGCATGAAGAAGGGGTATGTTTTTATAATTCCACAATTGCAATAGACTCCTTTTCAGTTAGAATTCACTCCTGATGCTCGGATGAAGCAAATGATCTTGGATCTGCAACGACACTGGCTGCAAGAATACTGTAGTTCCAGAGAAAAAGTCCTTGTTGAACTTACCGAAAAGGTTGGTTTATCGATCTTTTATCTTTTCATGTATAATGCAGCTTCAAATGATCGAAAAATCTATTTCTACATTTTCAGCTTCACCAAGAGTTCCTCTCCGATCAACAAAAAATTCGCGCCGAGTTGCTATCTCAGTTCAAGGATGAACTCGACCAAACTAGGTTTTTTTTCGAACTCGAACATTTTCATTGTTTACGTATCTGAATAGCATTGTTCGAACGAAAGAAATATGCATTTGCCCAAAATATGTCAATTCATAATTTCAGAGCCGAAATGGAAGGAAAGTATCGTGAAACACTCAAGGCAGAACTAGCCAAAAACGCCGAAAAGCACAAGAGAGAATTGGCGTCGGCAAAGAAGAAGCAATGGTGTTGGCAGTGTGAGAATGAGGTATTTCACTGTTTTCAGATATCTGTTTTTGTATTGATAGCAACTTGAATTAGATGATCTTGTACTACGGTATTTGACTAGACCGCTCCGACGCCTATTAGCTGAGATCGGACTCTGGAAAGACGTTGTCAGTGAATAGCGCTGTAGTGATTGAATAGAGGAAAATAGTAGTACTAATAATGATTGGAAAGTAAACTTACAAGATTTCTTAGCACACATATCTAGCAAAAAGTGACTGATTTCAAACGCGCGCCAGTCGCATTTTTGTAAAATGAGTACGATAGGAGTCGGGACTCTCACAACGAACAGTTAGATCTTTGTGGATTTAAATTATTATTCTTACTCTCAGCCGATTGAAATTAAAGGCGCATTACTTTTACGTTCTTGTATTTCAAGGCGAAACTGCTACTGTACTAAGTAACCGATTTACGGGGTTTTTTACAGGTAGAGGAAGCTATGTGTAGCATAAAAGTATTCAATCAACTAAACAACACCCCGTTCAGGCAATCTACCACTGTTGCTGGAACACTGCGTACTGTAGTGTCGAGTGTCAACAAGGTCACTGGCAGACTCATCGAAAGTTCTGCCGCAGAAAGAAGCCAAACGCGAACAGTGCCGTCGGAGCCGGAGCCCTGCCCAACCCACAGTAATCGTCCTACAGTCTCCTTCGCTTTCTATCCTTCCATACGGTTTGTTGTACTTTCCTCGTATATGACGTCTCCATCTTTTCGTTTCGACTTTCTCTCTACTATTAATCGATTGACTAACTTGACAAAGTCTCTTTATTTCTCGATCTCTGCGACTTCAGTCGGTGTCACAGGAGGGAAAGTCTTCTAAAATACATCCAATCCTGCTCTGTTTTCGACCAAGACTCGCCAATGGTGGTGTACAACCTTTGGAGTCAGTGGAGGTACACCCTATTTAGTTATTCTCACTGTTCTTCCGTCTTCTGATAGAATTTTGCAAGTTTTGGTGTCACTGTAGGGCGGCGCCCGTGAAAGTCGTCAACTGCATTCGTTTTCGATATTCCACCAATTTTGGTGTGAACACCATGGTAAAATCTGATGCAGAATGTATTTCACGACTTCTTATTATCTAATAATCTTTTTTCTCTCACTATCCACATGATTCATATGTCTGTTAGCAGCTGTAACTCTTCGTGTTTCAATATTTTGCTGTTAGTTGTGAACTTTTCTTCTCGAGTAAAATAAATACGTTCATTAATACAAGTGAAAATGTTGTGGTTGACCTGTAATCTGCGGTTCGGATACCCATGAAAATCAATAATGAAGGCGGTAAAAGGTTATTCACAAGAAACGGTGGGCACGTGCAACTCGCCAAAATTTCTCCTGGGCGTTCACGGTGCACAAAACGTTGACGCGCCAACCACCAGGACTGATTCGCGCCCAGAGGAAACCATGGAAACAATTTTGGACTTTCAGCATTGGCGCCATTTTCAGTTTTCAGACGTGGCGCCGATGGTGAAAAGGTGGTCACAATTGAGAAAAATCACTGGAGTTCGCCAAAAGTCAACTCCAAGGGTTCAACTTTTGAGGTTATTAGTACGGAATGGGGGAAGGCATGGAATTATGGTATGGGAAGATGATGGCTTGCGATTGGATAAGTTCAACATCATATGCAGTCAGTCTTATCACTGTAGGAAACTTCAAATACAGTATGGTGAGAAAAAGTGTGGTAACCTGGAATTTGCCGTCAAGATTTGAGCTTTCGCTGAAACTAAAACGAAATAAACTGGAAAATTTTCATTAAGGAGCACAACTACAGTATGAAATTGAGTCCGGAAATTGACTACCGTACTCCAAACCATTCCTAAGCGTTGGAATCTTGACTCCAACTTCGAAGTTTTCAACAGTTAAATGTATTTTCTCTATTTCATTGATAAAACTGACTGCTTATTAGTGCTTACTGTCTAATGTCGACTTTTTGTACAGAGAAAGGAGCAAATCGACAACATACGTCTCGACTGAGGTGACAGGAAGCGGCTTGCCTAATGAGTTTGTGGCCAGGTCTAGGAACGAGAAGTCGACGTTGATTTTGAGGTTGGAGAGGGCAGATTCGACTTCCAATGAGCTGACGTGTTCAGTGAGCAGTAGCTTGGGGAAGAGCTGTTTGACTAGGGCCGCTATTGTCTTCAGCTTCGTCAGGTCTGGCATGATGTTCGACACACGGAGACTTGTCGGTTCTAGTCTGAAATTTTTATTGATATTAATTCGTAGGCGCTTTTTTGAAAATGAAAATTCACAAAACTTGATAGATTTTATTTCACAGTCTCTGAAACTTGTACTCGATATAGTTTTGAGATCAATTAGATGTGGTAATATTTCTGTAAGACCTAGTTACCTCCAAACTAGGTCTTGTGTGTTTTGAAATTCAATGATACTTCTGAACTTTAAAAAAACAGAATTATTTGAAAAAATCGCGGAATAATTCTAAAATCAATGTTTTAAAGAATAAATTTTCAGATGAATTCTAATTCCTCTAACAAAATTTGTTCAAGTATTGAAAACGGCATGTTCTAATGAAAAACTCACACTTTCTGGCACCAAGCAAGCAACACCATCTTCTTCACAATGAGCCGGTGCTCCACTACGAGCGGACCCATTTGTGTGTCGTCGAGGAACTTTTCAAACTTAGCGAACGCATCAACTGCTTCTTGTCGTGATCTTTCGGCAAACCTGATGCTCATCAGGAGATCTCTGTAGAAGGACTGATGTTCGCGTTCCTTTAGGGCTGCCGCTGCTTCAGCCTGATCGAGCCGTATCTGGAAACTGAGATTAACCACAAAAAATCAATTGCGAAAAAGTTTTGCTCACTTGGGACGCTCGAGAAGTGATTTATAACAAAAAATTGGAATCATGAAAAGTTTTTCAATTTATCGTTACCGACACCTCAAATTTAAAACTTTAAGTAAAGTTAGGTATAAAGCTAAGATTCGACAAAATTATGGAAAAAATCTTTGAATTTTATTAGCTTACAAGGAAAAGATAAATTTTTCCGCCTACGTTTTCGTTTCAAGGCGTGAAATGCGTTTCTAATGGTCTCCGATTTTTTCGAACAAAAGAAAAGACCCCAAGCGATGATGATTCACTAATTTGGTGATAAGGTTCTGGTTGAGAACTAATTCTATACGAAATATTCTACAATTCTCCTCGTTAGTTTTTTAGGACTCGGGCGTGTTTAGGCTATGTAGCACACCTAGGCACAGGCATAAGACAATATAACCACTTCGAAGCGAAATTTTTGAACTACAGTAACTGAAATTTGATCTACTCTATCCATTTGCTTTGCTTACACTTTTCAACTGCGTTTGCCGCAGTGTGTGTAGTGAAAGCTCCAAAGTGAACAGACTAATTAAGCTGAAAACATTGCAGCGAACTGGAATTCATGAATACTCACCTGTAGCTGCTTGCACATGAGCTCTGGCTTGCCGAAATGTGAATCGACAATAATCGAGTCACGTCGTCTCCCCTCGTCGATATAAGGAATTGTGTCCAAGAGTTGCGGCTGAAACATTTTCGTGTTTCAAATGAAAGTTTTGAAGACACAATTTTCTCACCAATCATTATAGGCCACATACTCTTTCTTACCAATCAAAAGAGACCACAAACATCTTTTAAGACACAACTTCAGTCGATACTTTTCTTAACTGCGGGACGAATCGCATCCCGAATTTCGAGGAATGAACAAAGTTGAAAAAAACGAATCAGTCCTTATTTACTCACATGTCAGTTTGGTTTAAGGACGGGCAAATCGCCAATCATTGGCTAACGATTGGCTAGTCAATTGGCGAAGCTCGGTCATCTGAACAACACTACCTTCAACGTCGAGAAGGTATAGAAAGTGAAACCCCAGGCGCACCTGACAACTAGAGTTGCAAAGGAAGTGAAAAATTTGCAAGACAGACCTCTATAAATTTTTTTGCGAGCACTAGCTGGGCATCAGACGGAATATGCACGCCCACCACCGTTATGTCGAACGGTCTTCGCCGTTATTCCTTTGACAAGAATGAAAAATTTCTCACGTCTTTCATACAAACTAGAACCAGTAAATTGGAACGATTTTCAAACAAAATTGAGATCTTTAAACGACAAATTTTCGCTACGATCGAGAGGTGGTGGTGCGATCGCTCAATTTTGAATGTGTGGGATATTTCTCTCCATTCTATTTGAGACAAAAGTGAAAATCTCACATGATTCTCCTTGTCGTCTCCATCCATGGGTTCATCTTGGTCCATGTGCTGTACAGGTTTCTGTTGGTTCGCCACAATCTTCAACGTGTTCACCGCAGCGATTCTTTTCTGTTCCGAGTCGACCAGCTGTCCTTTGGTTATCGTCAACTCTCGTTTCACCTGATCCAACTCGTTTTTCACCTGTGCCAGTTCGTCTCTCAACTGCGACGTTTCGTCTGCTTCTGGGGTTTTTGATGACGACCTAGAAATGTTTTCTATTTTGCGAAATTATTTTCAATAAACTCTATTTTCTATTTCTATTTCTCTATTTTGCGAAATTTTTTATTTTGCGAAAAAATATTCAATAAACTCAATTTTTAAAAGAAGGTTTGAAATATTTTTCTTCACTTTTCCTCTAGAAAAAAAACTAATATAGTTAATTGAGTGGCACCAAAAAATTAACTCTGAATGTACTCCGGTTTTAATTGCTTTTCTCTTTTTATGACCTCTGCGATCGTTCAACTTTATATGCAGTTAATTCAGAGTTAATTCCGGAGTACATTCAGAGTTAATTGTTTTGGTGCCACTCAATTAACTCTATATTAACTTTTTTCTAGAGTTCGGTTGTATTTTTATGAATCTGAAAACGATGATTATGTGTCTCCCTTCGTATGTGAATATGAACTTAATTTTCTTTTCATGTTTCATCACAAGAATATTCTCACATACCAGTTCGGAATATTATTCAGATATACACTCTGTTACTAAAAAACAAGAACACCTATATTTTCTCATATTTCTCAGCTCATACTCGTGTTAGAACTATGCCACTCCACGTACGTGTTTTACAAGCAGTAACAATGTTATCTGTCGAGTATCAGCTAAATCGAACAATCGATTCAGAAGTTATAACCGAAAATGTCAAAAACATGGTGTTACAAAAAAACAAGAACACTCAAATTGCTGTAAGAAAAGAAAGTGCACGATTGTCCAAACTTCATTTTTATTCTTATTTCTATCATTCAATCACTAATCAGTTGTTTTTCAATGTAATGTGTGGTATAAAACATCTCTCTGGTGCATTAAAAGATAAAATCATGTCTTTTCGAAAAAGCTGGCTTGTCCACATGGAAAATCGCAAGAAAAAATGGCAGAACAGCTCTATGTGTACTTGAACATCTTTAAAATGTCATTTATTATTTCAGCTTGAGCGTTGAGAAAAATTGAATATTCTGAGTAATCGTTGAAGTCGTCTTATTATCGATAATGCGTCAAACAGCACGATTGGAGTGCGCGAATTTGCTGTTAAATAGTCTCAATCAATCTCTCCAATTACAGCTTGGCTCGGAACGAAGAGGTACAGATAAATTTAGTGTCAGGAAATCATAAAAGCACCCCATCTACCACGAAAACATAAAATCGCTTGACTGGAGTTCGCGACAAGAAATTTATCTGTACCTCTTCGTTCCGAGCCAAGCTGTAATTGGAGAGATTGATTGAGGCTATTTGACAGCAAATTCGCGCACTCCAATCGTGCTGTCAGACGCATTATCAATAATAAGACGGCTTCAACGATCACTCAGAATATTCAATTTTTTCTCAACGCTCAAGCTGAAATATTAAAAGACATTTTAAATATGTTCAAGTACACAAAGAGCTGTTCTGCCATTTTTTCTTGCGATTTTCCATGTGGACAAGCCAGCTTTTCCGAAAAGACATGATTTTATCTTTTAATGCACCAGAGAGATGTTTTATACCACACATTACATTGAAAAACAACTGATTAGTGATTGAATGATAGAAATAAGAATAAAAATGAAGTTTGGACAATCGTGCACTTTCTTTTCTTATAGCAATTTGAGTGTTCTTGTTTTTTTGTAACACCCTGTTTTTGACATTTTCGGTTATAACTTCTGAATCGATTGTTCGATTTAGCTGATACTCGACAGATAACATTGTTACTGCTTGTAAAACACGTACGTGGAGTGGCATAGTTCTAACACGAGTATGAGCTGAGAAATATGAGAAAATATAGGTGTTCTTGTTTTTTAGTAACAGAGTGTAGTTTCTCCGTTCCGCAAACGATCTCCGAATCATCCTCTTGATTATTGCAAAACAATTTTAATGTCAAATTTTCTGATAAACAAACTAATGAATTTTTCTTTTTCAAAAGGTTTCAGTGAATAATACTGAAAATCATGTGGTAAATAACCTTACGACTAGAGGTTTGAGTTTGATTTCGATTTTTAAAAAAATTCAATTGCAAACTAAATTGACTATAGAAAACTGATTGTTTGGGCTAGTTAAAAGATTTTCGAACTGAAAAAGTTGCATCGCTTAAAAAACTTCAGAACTTCAGAACAATTTCTCGGATTCATATTAGAATCTCATTTTGTAGAGCGAAATTTCACCTTGACATCATCCTCGTGAGTCGATCAGTTCTGAATACAGAAGCGAGTGACGTACTCGATGAGCCACTTTTCTTGGGTTTCAGTTCTACTGCAGCCGAGGTCGAGGCTGATCTGAACTTTTCTGGGTAGAAGAAAGTTTTTTTCTTTCCAGTAAAGCTATTTCTGTTATCTTTTGAATATGTAGTGTAAGTATTGGAATTAAAAAAAAAACTACTTCATACAACTGTTATTTCACAAAGGGCACAGTCCATAGTCAATTTTCAGAGTCTCCTCGATGTTTCCTGATATCAAATGTAGACATTCCCTGTTGCATAGAACAATTGTCGACAGAACATTGCGAATGGCGCCACTATTAGACTTTTTCGCTCATCTCTTATCAGGGCCCAAAAGTTTTTGAATTCATTAAAGAATAAAAATCTCACTTTTCATCATCCAACTTTGGCAGTTCCGTCTTTTTCTTGAGTCCAAATCGGCTGGTCAGCGATTTCTGGTCATTTTTATCACGTCTAGCCGTTGCTCGTGTGAACATGCTAGGTCTAAAAATCTACAATTCAGTGTTAACTTTTTGTATTGAAAATTTGATACGCAACAGGAAAAGACAGGAAGTCGGCAGAAATCAAAAGACAGAAAGTCGGCAAAAATCTTACCTTTTTACCGAGTTTCTATCTAAATGTGTTGCTACGAATCGTTGTTCAATGAAAATAGTCAGTCGACAAAGAGAACAGATACGAATCGTAGTAAAACGATGAAAAACCATGAAAAAAGACTCGCCAAGGATATTTATTTCATAAGATTTGTAGTGCACATTAGGATATTTACAACAAGTGGAGTAACGTTTAGAACAGCGAGTCCATGGCTCCCCTGACAGATTTGAAAGCAAACTCGTTGCTTCTCGATGAAATGACAACTCCGTCTCTCTTGACTCCTGAAATATTTCGAAATCTACCGTTGAGAATTTGACAGTGAAACAAGTTAGAATACGGAAAACACAATCTCGTAGTGTTTGCGTACAACACTCTTCCGCATGACGCGAAAACAAGTTTTACCTTTTTCTTAAATACATTTTGTTGAAATTATAGGTGGATTTCGTGTTGTCAAGAACAGTTTCAAGCTCACCGCCGTTACTCGGCAAAGATAAGATTCTTCGTCAAATCTTCAAAATCACAATTACAGTCAGTTCTGAAGAATCTGTTTGAGAAGATTCTCACGAAATTGTACTTCTTTTTCGTAAGGATATGTCTCTAATCGATATCATATGGGCGAGAATTTCCCGAATACTTTTCGTGTTTCTCAATGCGAAAATAACATAATAAAACTTTCGGAGGCAATGTATGGAAAGCTCAATGGCAGCATCGGCAGTGGCATTAGACAATATAACCGCTTCGCAACCGCTTTGCCGACCTCCGCTTTCATTTTCGAAAGTCTTTGTAGTTTAATAAATGTTTCACTAGACATAATGAACTGTTCCCAACGATAGTTTTCCCTACATTAAACCTTCTTACGTTACGCCTTGTGAATCTGAGACGAAAAAAAGTAGGAAAAGATAAATTTTTTGAACTATAGTAACTGGAATTTGATCTACTCTATCAATTTCTTTTGCTTACACTTTTCAACTGCGCTTGCCGCAGTGTGAAGCTGATCGAACAACGTAAGAGTTCATAAACAAAAAAAGATCAAGGAGATCCTCCAAGAGAAGAGAGAAAGTCAAGAAAGGCTAAAACACACACTGGTCAAAGAACACCATCGAGAACAAGCAAAACAGAAGATATACGCAACGATCATCAGATCGAACATGCAAATTCTGCAAACGACAAAATCATGAGACACGATTCTGCACAACGATCACCGACACAAATCCACTAGGACTATGCATAAAAAGCCTAGAAGAATAAAAAACAAACTCAAATCAATCTGTTAAAACCATGAAACATTGGTGTATTTTGAAACTTAAAGATTTGTATTCGAAAAACTCACCATAAGCACTGCTGCCATCTTTGCTAGTCGCTGTTGCCGTAAGTCGTTTCAAACCCTGCAGACATAAGATGTTATTAATGATGGAATATCTCACCTTGAGCCCCTTGTTGGCCGCCTTTGTGTTGAACTGTTGCCAACTCTTCTTCTCCGTTTCCTTCACATTCTCAAACTCTTTTCGCTTCTCCGCTTTCTTCAGGTTCTTGGCGCGCTTTCTCTCACGTTCTTCCTGTAAAGTGAATTTGATAACAAATTCTAGAATTTAGGCTGATATTAATTTTAAAATGCCGAAAATTCAGTTGCAAAAATTTTTTTCTTCAGTTGAAAAAAAATGAGCAAAGCAAAGCACTGAGGACATAATTGAGCTAATTATAATTTTCACAATCATACCCAACATCAACCAATGTTTTCTCAGAAAACATCAATAAAGTAGAAATTGAAACAAACCCTTATTCATCAAAATAACTTTGATCAGATGGCTGATAGCACCGCGCAGCATTTACTTATCAAAAAGAAGTCAATCAGTACAAAATTAAGGCTAATCCGATACAACATGACCAATCGTACAGAAAAGTCGTGCCTGTCCCAGGTCGGAGACCACTCAACAAACCTTCCACTCCTTCTTCTGCCCACTGCTGCTGGCTCCTGCCGCCGCCTTGTTTCTGTCCGATGCAAAATTCTTTCTCTGGTGCTCTGGGGGCAGTTGGAGGTCCTGCTCCCTGACGATGGCTTTCTGTCCCGATCCTGAAAATTTTCTGTTCAATTGACTGATATGGAGGTTTTTTCGAGCATTACTCATAGATAGATACATGAACCATCAGAAAAACGTTTTTCATTGTCTTGTCGAATAATCAGTATTTTGGAGACATTTCTTCATCATCTTTACCGCAATTGAGCAGATCAGTGACTTCATTTTAGAGGAAGGTGCTCAAGATGATAATGGGGATTCGTTGTATTCGTTCCGCTAGGCAGATACTCGATGATGAAAATAAGATATTTCTTCGGAAAATGAAAAATAATTGATTAAGACTCAATGTATAGGTAGAAAGAAGAGTTCCTAATCGGGAAATGGTGGTGACACCCATGACACCTACGTTTTTCCTAGTCCCAAAGATCAAGCTTCTACTTTCGAAAGATTTTCAAAATTGGCATTGAAATTCATGTGTAGGATAGGCTTAATTATACGCAGTATCACGCGGGAAGAAGGTAGTAAACCTATCTCTGAAGACCTCACGAAGCGATTCAAGAAAAGTGTGAAACACATTTTTGTGATAAGTCAAACTATGTGCAGAACGCCTATCAAGGAACGAAAACCATCACATGTTTTATGGTGATAAGCCGTTCTCAAATATGCACACGATCGTATCAATATGACTGCATTCCAAAAACCAATGATTTATCTATTCTTGGGACTGTGGGTTTACATAAGTGCAGTGAAATATTGGTACAGAATTTTTAGTGTTGCGTGTGTGTAGAAATTTACAGTGTTTCAGCGACAATTTATCTATGAATGCCGATGTTGTTGAATATTTGCTATCAGTTCAAGTATAAAAACTGAATATTTTCCCATTAATTCAATTATTATTAACGATAGAACTTTTTGAAATCAATGATTTGCCAAGATTCCATGAAATATAGTTTTTGGTAATCACAACTTGTTCAAGTTTTACACATAGCTTCCTCTACCTGTAAAAAAGTCTGACTTCCGTAAATCGGTTACTTAACAGGAAATGACCTTCAGCGTAATTCGGATCCAGAATTGAGACCTAGCCAGATGTGTTAAGCAGGTCGAGGGATGAAGTTTTCATGTAGAAAATTTTTGCACGTTTTTTGTTACAAGCGAGATATTTTAATTTAAAAATTTTAAACTCCAAAAATGAGTGCCCTCTCGCACGACACAATTAGATCCAACAGGAAAAACAACTAGCGGGGTGGTGGAGTGGTCAAAGGTTCTGCGTTCGAACCGAGAGGTCTAGGGTTCTATTCCATCCGCTGACGACTTTTTGGTCATTTTTTTGCACAATGACAAAAATGTGCCCAAATTGTGTGGAATTACTCTTTTGCATGTATTTAAACCCTTCTACTCATGTTAATACTCTTCGAAGTTGCCAAAAGTCTATAGCCGATCTCATCTATCACCTCCTCCATTATGAAGCTAGTGAAATGGTCGTTACAACTTTGATATTCATCAAAAACAAGATTTTCGAGTTCGAGATGCATTTCTATTTGTGAACGGAACGGTAACCGTTCAAACCGGAGTTATCCTCTAGAATTCCTCAAGTCGTGAGCCAGAAGCATCTCGACAAGTGGCCGGATGAGGGTCTCTAATCACAAACCTTGATAAAATCTTCATGGATATAATCTCATGACCGCCCAGATTACACCAAACAACAACCACAAACATTAATTATAATATTATCAATAAATAAGTTCATAAGATGAAGTTGTTGAATTCAACTTTTTCTTGTTTGCATACTCATCCAGCTACTTGTCGAGATGCTTCTGGCTCAAGACTTGAGGAATTCTAGAGGATAGTTCCGGTTTGAACGGTTACCGTTCAGTTCACGAATAGAAATGCATCTCGAACTCGAAAATCTTGTTTTTGATGAATATCAAAGTTGTAACGACCATTTCACTAGCTTCATAATGGAGGAGGTGATAGATGAGATCGGCTATAGACTTTTGGCAACTTCGAAGAGTATTAACATGAGTAGAAGGGTTTAAATACATGCAAAAGAGTAATTCCACACAATTTGGGCACATTTTTGTCATTGTGCAAAAAAATGACCAAAAAGTCGTCAGCGGATGGAATAGAACCCTAGACCTCTCGGTTCGAACGCAGAACCTTTGACTAGGCATGGGCATATTGCCAATCATTGGCAGTCGATTGGCAATGCCTCTTTTCCATTGCCAATCGCATTGGCAGTCGATTGGCAATGCAATTGGCAATGGACTTGGATTTTGATTTCTCGGCCTTCTCGACGTTGACGATGGTTCAGATAACCGAATTTTTGCTTATGGTGATGTCGTCTTCAGGAATTTTTAATCTGATGTAACACCCGAATCCGACGACGTCGTCGGTGACATCGTAGGTGACGTCGTCGATGACGTCGTCGAAAAAAAAAATTTTTTTTGAAAATTGAAAATTTTTGTCTGAATTCATTTCAGAATCTGATATTTGATTCTGACGTCGTCAACGACATCGTCGGTGATATCGTAGGTGACGTCGCCGATGACGTCGTCGAAAAAAATTTTTTTTTGAAAATTGAAAATTTTCTTTTCTGAATTCATTTTAGAATCTGATATTCGATTTTGACATCGTCGTCGACGACATCATCGGTGACATCGTAGGTGACGTCGTCGAAAAAAATTTTTTTTTGAAAATTTAAAATTTTCTTTTCTGAATTCATTTTAGAATCTGATATTCGATTCTGACGTCGTCGTCGACGACATCGTCGGTAACGTCGTCGAAAAAAAAATTTTTTTTTGAAAATTCGAAATTTTTTCCTGAATTCATTTTAGAATCTGATATTTGATTCTGACGACATCGTCGGTGACATCGTAGGTGACGTCGTCGATGACGTCGTCGAAAAAATTTTTATTTTGCAAATTGAAATTTTTCTCTGAATTCATTTTAGAATTTGACATTCAAATCCGACGTCGTCGTCAACCTCATCGTTAGTGACGTCGTCGAAAAAAAAATTTTTTTAATCGAATTTTTTTCTGAATTCATTTTAAAATCTGACATTTTCAGAAGTTGTCATAGAATCTGATAACAGATTTCGATGAAATTGTGCACGATATCACTAAAAATGTCATCGACGATGTCGTCAGAATGTCACATTCTGTAGTGAACCCTAACAACATTTGATTTTTCTGAAAAAAAATTTTTTCGTTTTTTTGACGACGTCGTCGACGATGTCACCGACAACGTTCCCGGAATCAAGTATCAGATTCTACAATGCATCCTGACAACATTTGACTTTTTTGAAAAAAAGTTTTTTCGACGACGTCATCGACGACGTCACAGACGATGTCGTCGACGACGACGTCAGAATCGAATGTCAGATTCTAAAATGAATTCAGAAAAAAATTTTCAATTTTCAAAAAAAATTTTTTTTGACGACGTCACCGACGATGTCACCGATGATATCGTTGACAACGACGTCAGAATCAAATATCAGATTCTGAAATGAATTCAGAAAAAAATTTTCAATTTTCAGAAAAAAAAATTTTTTCGACGACGTCATCGACGACGTCAACGACATCGTCGGTGACGACGACGTCAGAATCGAACAACAGATACTAAAGTGAATTCAGAAAATTTTTCAATTTTCAAAAAAAATTTTTTTTTCGACGACGTCACCTACGATGTCACCGACGACGTCGTCGGATTCGGGTGTTACATCAGATTAAAAATTCCTGAAGACGACAACACCATAAGCAAAGATTCGGTCATCTGAACCATCGTCAACGTCGAGAAGGCCGAGAAATCAAAATCCAAGTCCATTGCCAATTGCATTGCCAATCGACTGCCAATGCGATTGGCAATGGAAAAGAGGCATTGCCAATCGACTGCCAATGATTGGCAATATGCCCATGCCTACCTTTGACCACTCCACCACCCCGCTAGTTGTTTTTCCTGTTGGATCTAATTGTGTCGTGCGAGAGGGCACTCATTTTTGGAGTTTAAAATTTTTAAATTAAAATATCTCGCTTGTAACAAAAAACGTGCAAAAATTTTCTACATGAAAACTTCATCCCTCGACCTGCTTAACACATCTGGCTAGGTCTCAACTCTGGATCCGAATTACGCTGAAGGTCATTTCCTGTTTAGTTACCGTAGCAGTTTCGCTTTGAAATACAAGAACGATTAAGTAATTCGCCGTTGATTTGAATGGACTGAAAGTAAGAATAATACTTTAAATCCACAAAGATCTAACTGTTCGTTGTGAGAGTCCCGACTCCTACCGTACTCATTTTACAAAAATGCGACTGGCGCGCGTTTGGAATCGGTCAGACTTTTTGCTATATATGTGTTTTACATAAGAAATGAATTTCAGAATTAGCAATAACGTTTAAGTTGAAGTGAGAAATTAATGCACGAACATAAGCTAAATGGAGAAATTTCGACAGTGTAACGTACATTTCAGAAGAAAAACGGTTGAATTCGTATGAGCTGAAGTATAAAGCACTGTTATCATAACTCTGCTTAAGGTGCTTTTCAATAGGACTCGATAAATAAAGTGTACTGTGTGCTTTTCCTATGATAAGCGAAGAATGTGTGGAACGGGGAATCATAGGGTTCGTCTTTCAAAGAGGTGGGGGTTTTCAAACCCTCAGGGGAGTGGAATGGAAAAGATATTTTGATGGAGAGTGAGAAAATATTATTGATAAGATGAAAAAGCGAGGAAAAACATAATTCCATTCATCAATTATAATACTTTCAGTACACTTAACTACTTTAATTAATCGTACTTGTGTTCTTCTTACAATGTGCGAGAAAGGTGTGGAACGATGAATCATATGACAAAAGAACAAACTACATGAGTAAGACTGGTCTGTAGAGCTATTTAATTTTGGCGGAAAGTGAAATGATGAAAAGCAGAATTCAAATTCTGATTCGGTTATTCTCGAACTTCACGAACCTATTTGAAGTTTGAACACTTCAATGAAAAATAATCTAAATCTTGTTTGGATGCTGTTTTACCTAGTACGAGTTGTTGGAACAAACTCTCACAAATTGAGATCACGTAGTGTGAAAAAATGTATGCATCAGAGTAAAAGACCGAACAGGGTTCTGTCCGATAATGTATTCAAGAACAAAAATCTCACCAGTGTAAGTGATGGCGATACCAGCCGGGGTCAGCGCATCGATGATGGCCGACACTTGTTTCCCTTCGTGGTTCTTCGCCAGAACACGTTCTCCAGCCTGAAATTGTCGCTTATGAATGTACAAATTTCAAATTAAACGGAAAAAGTCCACCTAGGTATGACTTTAAAAACTCTACATTGAAATTTAAAATAAGTAGCTTCTGTCCATATTTGTATTCCTAACTTTTTCTAAATATTGGAACAGCACTCATAATCTTTTTTCCAGCAAAAGAATAGCTGATTCTAGAAGTTTGTGAAACACAAACAATTTCAAAGTCAAAACTCGAATATCATGATGGATTTATAACGAAAAAGTCATCTGAATCATGAATCATTTTTCAGTTATCGCGATGTATAGTTATGTGCATCTCCTTTTTTCTTAAACTTTAGGCTTTTGTAAGGTTTAAAGCACTAGTAAGGTACAAAGATAAGATTCGAACAAAGTTTGAACCAGGTTATTACAAAAAAAAAACAGACCTTGTAAGCTTACAGGTGATTTATGATTCAGATGACTGTTTCTTTATAAGTAACATGAAGGTTAGTACTAAAAACGAGAAAGAAAAAAAACCTGCATGGTACGAAATTCGCGTTCATGTCGTCATGTACTAATCACATAATTTACTTTTAAAAATTTCGAAGATTGGGAAAACATCTCTTGTGAAAAGTTGTCTTGAAAAGCAGATGAATCAATGAAATTGAGCAAACTTACACCTCCACTTTCAGAAAAAAAATCATACCACAAACTGATGAATGACATTGGGTGCTGGAACGGCGTTCTGCCTTGCGGCCGCCTTTTCGCTTGCATTTGCTGCATGAATGTCTTCTTGGAGTGCGATGATCTCTTGGAGGTCAATCTTCAGCTTCTGCAGCTCGTCGTTCTCCGGGTCTCCGAGGAGGGCGGCTTCCACCTGGAATAGAATAATTTTTTATTATTGAGTTTCGAGCATGACTTCAATTCAAACTATCTTTCATGGGAATTGATTCAATTTGAAGTTGTCTAATTCATTTCTCAAAACTTCTTTTTATAGAAAGATTAACGTTCACATTAGAAAATTATCACATGAAAACCATTCTCCGTAACTCCATTTGAGCCGGACTAAACTCCTTATCTATACTACTACTCTCTGAAAAACTCAAATTCATGTAATTAAATCAAGATGAAAAACCCTATTTAGAAAATAAAATTCAATTCGAAAAATTACCTGTTGGAGTTGAATCTTGTACTGGGCGATTTCGTCTTCCATCTTTTAGTTCTGAATGGCAGTAAATTGACAAAGATCAATTAGAGATATGTAAAACCGTTGAGAGACGGTTGAAATGAGATGAGTTAAGCTGCTTAATTATGCTTCATTTACAAGACCCGAAACTGAAAATTCCGAATTATATGTACAGGAAAATATGACATGCAAAGTTAAAAACCGGTGCAAAGAGCCTGAATTCTTGGGAGTTTATCAAACAGAGGCTTGAGCTGTTCCTTTTCATCGAACACTTTCCAAATCTTGTACATGTTGAAGATCATGTTCGTGCAGTCGAAGATCTGCAAAATGTGTTTTTCAAAAATACTTCATGTGGTATAGCTTATGAAACGCAGAAAACTGTGTTTTCTGAATAAGTCAATGCTAATTTATATATTTTTAAATGTCTCGCCAATTTATCACTATACTATGAGCTAGAGAAGAAGAAACCCATCAGCTCTTATTCTATAAATAGAAACATAGCAAAAATTTCCCAGTAGGCCATTATTACAAAAACTGATATGGCAGAAAATTTCTTTTCATTCACTACAAACCTTTTCCATATCGACACTGAGATCGGTCAGCCAGTCCCTGATATCTTTTTCTCTGTTCATCAGTTCAGCTCCGATTATTATACAAGCTAAAGTTGTTTAATTCACATGTTTAACTCTTCAAACTCACAAATGGCAATGATATGTGGTGCAAAAATGAGAGAAGCGTCACTGCGCAGAGAATCGTTGGCAACTTTCCAACACTGAGCTTCCAATTGGTCAAAGTCTTTCGGAGTTGCAATCTTGTTGAGATCAGCCATAAAGGTCAAAAGTGGCCTGTGTGGGTGGTAAACGATGAGCGAACAATCGAGCATCTCTACGAAGATGAATTCGCTGTCTGCAAGAGCGACCAGGTTGCTAATAAGATTCTGGTCGAACACTATCATCGGCCATCGTTTCGCCACTGAAACAAACAATTCTTTACATTTCTGTACTCGTTCTAAATTTATCCTCGATTTAAACTTAAAATTCAGACAGAAAAAAACTAGAAACTCACGAATTGGTGAAATATTCCTCAGGAGAACCTTGATTCCAAGCGTTCCGTACTCTTCCACTTTCGAGGAAAGATATAACGCAGTGCATGCCACTAGAAACGGATCCATATCTTTGAACGATCGCCTGATAAAGGAATTCTCCATCACATATCGCCTGAAAGCTTTACCTTACATAAAATCGTTTGAAATAAACTGTAGCAGTCGCGATTACTTGTTCTTTTGTTTTGGGGACCCCAACTAGGACGTGACCGTCAGTTGCGAGAGAATGAATAACTGAAATGAGTTGTGATAAGTATTGCCATGTAAAAACTCACAGTTGGCCCAAAAAATCATGAACTTTGCGTATTCTTCTTCTGTGTAAATCAACAAATCGTCTTTTCGAAGACGAATAATGTCGGTTTTATCAAAAATCCATTGCTCACTGAAATTGAGAATTAACCTATCTTCCAAATATAGACTCACCAATGACTACTCGTCCAGAAATTCGCTGCCATCGCGGAAAACACAAAGAAAGTTTGAAGTGAAAACAAAAACAAAAACGCCGCAGTCAGTGTCACCTGAAATATCGGACTCGCCTAAATTTTTATTTTTTTTATTTTCGTTCCGCGTCCTTTTTGTTTCGTCATTCTATTCTGAATTTTGTAGGTAAACGAATCATCTCACCATGTCTGGACATGGTCACAGTCACAATGGTGCTCCTTGCTCAGGCCACGGAGCTCCAGAAGGCGAAGGAAGCTCTGGATTCCCTGCTGATATGAGAGATGTAATCCCAAACGATTTTTCTTTTCTTATCCAATTTCATCCAGATCATTGCCCAGCTCACAAAGGCTGGAATTGATGTTTCGCAGCTTCCCAACCTTCCTTCCGCACCGAGAAACTTGGAGGATGCGAGAATCAAGAACTATGAGTTCTGGAGCACTCAGCCTGTTCCAGCTATGAGTAAGCTTATTATAGATTCTTTATTCAATGTTGCTTTCAGCTGAGAACGTACCAGAGTCTGTCAACGAGGCTATCGAGCCAAGCATCCCCGAGGACAAAGTCAGATCTGAGCCATTCTCTCTTCCGGATGGATTCGAGTGGAGCGACGTCGATCTCCAAGACAAGGACCAGCTCCACGTGAGCAGAGTTTTCAGTTATGGTTTTATGGGGAATTTCAGGAGCTCTACGTCCTTCTGGCCGAGAACTATGTCGAAGACGACGACTCGACCTTCAGATTCGCCTACTCTGAAGCTTTCCTTAAGTGGGCACTGATTGTCCCAGGCTGGAGAAAGGAGTGGCACTGTGGTGTCAGAGCGAAGAAGACTGGACGTCTTCTCGCCTTCATTAGCGCTGTGCCACAGAAGATTCGCGTTTTCGACAAGAAGGTCGAGATGGTCGAAATCAACTTCTTGTGCGCTCACAAGAAACTGAGGTATCACCTGGTTTCCACCCTTCCGGAATAGATCATTACAGAGCCAAGAGAGTCGCTCCAGTTCTCATTAGAGAGATCACCAGACGTGTCCACAAGCAAGGAATCTTCCAAGCCGCTTTCACTGCAGGAATCGTAATTCCAAAGCCTGTTGCCGTCTGCAGGTGTGGTTTTATGAAAGAGACTAGTCAGACTTCACATATCATTTGAGATCTGGTATAAGTGAGCGTATCGCAGTAAATAAAAGAAACATTTAACTCATCTATGAATTTCCAGATACTACCACCGATCGCTGAACCCAAAGAAGCTGGTCGACATCAAGTTCTCACACATGGCTGAAAACATGACCATGGCAAGAATGATCAGAATCTACAAGCTCCCGGAGGTGAATCTAAGCCCTTATTTCTTGTGAACATCGTCTCGCTTACAGAAAACCGCGACCCCAGGACTCCGTCCGATGACCAAGGAAGACGCACCAGCCGTGCTCAAGCTGCTCACTAAGGGCATGGAGAACTACTCACTTGCTCCAATCTTCTCCACCACCGAGGAGATTGAGCATCTCCTTCTGCCAAAGAAGGACATCGTCTACTCGTATGTTGTTCAGGTTGGTGTTGATCATTCCATGAATATGAAATAAAAATGGCAGATGCCGCAATGGTTACGTTGAGGGCACGTTTGATTTCGAAAACTAAACAAATTTGTGCCGCACAGTAGCGCTTCTTTTTTTGTTTTCATGGGTCTTACGTGATGGACTTTAAAATGTGATTTCAAGTACAGTAACGGAAGTTATCTATGCTGAAGTTACATCTTTTAGAGTGGAGTCATGAGGGTTGGAAATATAGCGTTCTCGCCATGAGAAACGAACAGCCGGATTTCCAAAGCACATGCTACCACATTTCAGCCTATTATGGGTTGCTGGAGCCTAAATGTACTAGTGCTACTGCGGCCAAGTCTCTTTTCGGGAGCTTGAACAATTATTAGTTCTGAACAGTTCCACACAAAACTAGTTCTGTTTGAGAATCACGTTCTTTTGCAAGTTATGACTTCACCTGTGAAGCTCACGTTGTCTTCAAGGGAGACATAACCAAATCAAGTGAATTGAACGTATCCATCACATCATCTCCGAAAGTTTTCAGGCAAAAGACGGGAAGATCACCGACATGATCTCGTTCTACTCCATTCCATCTTCGGTCATCGGCCACCCAGCTCACAAGCTGCTCAAGGCTGCCTACATGTACTATTATGCTGTCAACTCGGTTCCATTCAAGCAACTCGTCAATGATGCTCTCATCCTCGCTCATCAGGTCGGTTTTTGGAAAATATTTTGAATTTTATGAAATGTTCTAGGCAATTTGGCACATTTTGAAATAAAATGCCTTGTTGAGAGCAAATTTTAATATAATGTTCAATATTCCTGGGTAGAAGCTCTTTCTCAAAACTATTCATTCTGAGCACCATAAACAAAGCTATAAGAAACATTTAACATTGTGAAGCAGAACAAGACCTGTTCAACACATTATTCCATGAGCCTCATAGGCTGGGGTCCCTTTAGCACCCAAGAGATGCAGGAAAGGGGCCCTGTAGTTATTGCTACAATTCTACCCGAATCATATTATTAATTGAAAAATCCTACGCCCACTTTGCCCCGCCCCCTTTTTCGTGAGGCAAATTTTTCGGTGGTCCTTTTTGATTTGGCTGCGGGGGTCAACGTCTGTTATTGCGTTGGATTTAGCAACATGACCATTGGTTTTGGTCACATTCGGATCGGAGAGAGAGAGTGTGTGTGTCTGGGAAAAAGGCCCCGAGCGTAGCGAGGCCAAGCGTGCTTGTATCACATAATTGAGAAGTTCTAACTAGAAGAATATGACAAAAAATGAAACTATTCCGTTGTTTTGCAGAACGATTTCGACGTTTTCAACGCTTTGGACCTTATGAGGAACAACGAAGTCTTCGCTGAGCTCAAGTTCGGCATCGGAGACGGAAACCTCCAGTACTACCTGTACAACTGGAAGTGCGCCAACATGAGCCCAAACCAGATTGGACTGGTCCTTCTCTAAGTCTCTCTGAATCCTGCCATTCTGAGGGGACTATCAGATTCAGCCAAGAGCTCTCTCTCTCTCTCTCTCACCCCTTCTGTTTTTATAATTTCCTTAATCTTTAAACTATTGCATCTCCATATCACCCACCGTAATTATTTTTAATTAATTGTGAAACATCAGTTGTTAATGAAGTATGTTGTTTACAGAGGCTAAGAATAATGGATTTATTTTCAAACAAGAATACCCGGAATAGATATGTGGATCATTTACATGCATTGGATTGGTGAATATTCAAAAATCATCATCAGGATCGACTTCTTCAACTTTTTGTCGTTTGCTTTGTGGTGGGTCGTCGTCGCCGGCTTTTTCTTCCTATAACAGGTGGATTATTTTCCGATGTGCAGGTGGTTTTCGATTTATTTTGAAGACGTTTCTCAGAGTCTCGCATAAATGCTCGAAAGTTAACTTTTATAAAACGAAATTTGAAGATGAAAAAGGTTTAGAAATTTAGTGTAGCCTCTTATTCTACCAGAATCAGACTGAATAAATAAATCATTCATTGTCTTTTGTAAGTCCTTATTTGATAGTTATTCGGTGAAACATCGACAAACTCCGAGATTTTTGAAAACGGACGCTCACATCGAAACGGTCTAATCATAGCTACGTTACGCTTCTCGTCAGGTGAATTAGTCAATAAGTTTTGTATGTTCAATTTGAAAGAAAAACTGTTATAAAATTTCACTTCAAAGTTTTTCAAAAGTCACCTCAAAACTGGTGCTTTTCGATGGTGAGAAGAATGCATCAATCCTTTTTTGTTTCTTCTCCGGCGAGTCGATGGTCACATGAGTTTTCTCGGCAGTACGGAAGGTGTCACTTGACAGATTCACCTAAGTTTTGAAATGTTGGAAGAGGGTGACATTGGTTTCAGTTCGTACGCGCACCTCACTTCCAGTCCGCTTATTTTCATGGGTTTTATCAAGGGAACTTTTCAAAAAAAAAAACTTTTCTTTTTTTCTTTTCAAAAAAGACGAATTCTCCATTACCATTTAAAAACTAATTGAGTTATATTTACGACTCACGAAACACAATTTTTTCCGAATTGAAATACAATTGGATTTTGGATAACAACCGACAGAGATGCAGAAAAATTGGCTGAAACCTTGCGAGCGGCGCTAGATTAGAAAATTTCTCTACTATTGGCTCACACCATCAAAAAATGAATTTTTTTTTTAAATTTTCGTCATTCTCAAAAATGACGTTTTGTCACTATAGAAGGGGCGTTTTTGATCTTTTTTGAAAAATTCTTGATTTTAGAGAAAAAACCTGTGTAAGAACATCCAACTTTGCTTGAATCATCGCCCACATTACGTCATCGGCTGTATCTTTGGCGATCAGGTATTGGACGAAGACACTGTCCTTCTGTCCGACTCGGTGAGCACGGTCTTCTGCCTGATAACGAAAGAGTAGGAAACATGAGAGAAGTATTGGAAAAACCTGCACTAGAATTCCCGGATTGAAGTGAATTTCCGCAAAGACGACGATGGAAGCTGCAGTTAAGGTGATTCCTACGCCGGCCGCGGTGAGCGACAGAAGAGCGACCAGAACATCGTCGTCTTCCTTAAAAGTTGGATCTCTCTTTCACTCTCTCTCTCTCAAACATCAGCGGTTTTCAAGACTTCAGAGCAATTGTTAAACGAAAAAATAGTTTGGGAACTTGAGAGATGGATGGCCTGTTTCAATTAATACGCAGAAAACAATATGGATTCAGAAATAAAAATGTTTACGAGTTTGGGTTCTGTTAACCATTTCCAAGAGCTTTTCGTTAGTTTCTGAAACGCATCGTTGCCTTTGGTTCAATTTCGACCTTATTGCCTGTTGGGAATACTCACTTTACAAATGTTCAAAAATACCTGAAACTTCCGACACATCTCTCCTCTTTCCTTGGATCCGACACTTCCATCGATTCGAATGTATTTCAGCTTCTTTTTGGTTATCTGAACGGAGATCATTTTTTCAGCAACTCTGTACTGTAACATATTTGTTCTAAAAGATCCATTTTGATTGTAAAGTACGAAGAAGAATTACAAAAAGTGAAAAATGCATTTTTTAAAAAGGAAAAATCGTTAAAATTGTAAAACTATCAACCGAAAATTCTCACCTGAACTTCCAATGTGTCCAAAACCACTTGATGATGTGCAAAGATGATGACTTTTCTTGGCGGGGCATCCGGAAAGAAGTACGTATCGAGAATATGTTCACAGACAGCCTTTGCCTTGACCACGCCCGTCTGTTGGAAGTACTGAAGAAGTATCTGGTGGGTCCTGTCGTGGTCCATTTTGTTCACTCGTTCGTACTCTTTTCTAGCTTCTTTCAGCATTGCCAGGCTCGTCTGGATTTTCTCCCCGGATAGGATCACCACCTGCGTATGGAAAATGAGCATTGGAGACAGGGATTCTCATAAATCGACTATGTTACCATATCTTAGCACGCTCACTTACTCTTCCACCTACTCAGGAACACAAACTTCTTCCCTCTTTTATCTATCATTTAAGCTCTGAACATCCTTTTTTGTTCATTTTACTCATTCACAGTATTTCTATCAGGATTTATTTATGAACACACTCGTAGACTCTACCGATCTATCTTTGATCGTGTCAGAGACGCAGAAATACTACTATTTTATCACAAAAAAGCTGAGAATTATATAATTCTCTATAATTACTTGTAGTTTCACAAGTTTTACAGATACATACAACGAAAGGTCACCTCTCTTCTCTTTGCCGGCAAGTCCGTCAACACTTCGTTTTTGAGCCTTCTAATCATGATCTTCTTCAGCAGGATCGCCGATAGTTCCTCACTGTTGGTACAGCCTTTAGACTGGAAAATTCGATTTTCCAAGTGGGCGTGTCTGACCATTCACAAACCTCGAAACCGAACTTCCCTTGCTTTCCGTCACAGTATCTGGTGGCAAAATTCTGGTAGTTGGGGAAAATCTTGTGATCAATGATGCGCACTTGGGTGTACAACTCCGCTGGGCGGGACAGTGCTGGAGTTCCGGAAAGGAGAATCACACGAATCGCCGTTTTCTGGAATGAGAGCATGACTTTTTTTCAAAATAAATTCGTTTGTGATTTTAAAAAATTCCAAAGTGAACCCAGAATCACTGAAATTTGTATTCAGACACGTTTTTTTTTCGGATCGACCAGTCGTAACAGTATCTGGTGGCAAAATTTTGGTAGTTGGGGAAAATCTTGTGATCAATGATGCGCACTTGGGTGTACAACTCGAAAACGGAAAACGAAAAATCTTACCGCCAGATCCATCGCCGTTTGGGTTCTTCTTGCTTTTCTCTCTTTCAGAAGATGAGATTCATCCTATGAATCCAAAATTATACCGTTAGAATAAATAAAAACTAACAAAAATATAAACTTTATAGCGCTCCTCTTGCAGTGATTTGAACCGTTGTATCATTTGTTCGTAGCTCATGATGATCACCTGAGTCGTCGTTGTTACAGTAACCTATTCCGGTCAGAGTGTTACCGTATTCGAAGTCTGGACAGTTGGTAGAGGGTCACTGTGAGAGTCGATCATGTGAATTCTGTGAATAACAGGAATGAACTTGTTGATTTGCTGAAAATTCTTTTGAAAAAAAAGAGAGAGGGGGGGAACAGAGTATTTTAACAGGGTGAATGTTGAAATTGAAACCAGGCAATAACGAGTTTCAGAAAGTAATCAAAAAATTTTCCAACTTCCACGACAAAACTACGAAATCGGAAAAAAATTTGTTCCAGAATCCGCATTACTTTCTATGTATCCCTGCAAACATCCCACTCATACGAAAAGGTCTTAAATGAATCGCTAATGATCAAAACACTTGTGTCTCAAACATTGGGAGAAGATTATGAAAGAAAATTTTGAAATGGTAAATCTCACATTCTTCCATGCACACTTGACTGAAGCCGGACACACAATGACAAGCGGCCATTCTGACCTGAAATATACCTTTTTTCATTCCACAGAACTGGTATTGTGAGTAAAGTTATCGGGTATCAATTACCATTTACTCGATATCGATAACAAAATAGAAAAAATACCTATAGTATCGTGCAGTGACCAAGGCTTGAAGAGACTTTCCCAAGCCCATCTCATCGGCGAAGAGAACGCGTCCTTCTCTTGCCAGTGCGAATCTGAAGTTGAAATACAATTCATGTAATTATACTCTCTATTTCTCTCTCTTCTTGTCTAACATACCTAACTCCATCCTTCTGGTACTGAAAGAGCTGCTTGATCAGTTCTGGGTCCATCAGAGTTTCTAACGATTTTGGTACTGGCGTGAGTCTCGTGTTATTGTTCAAAAGAAGTACTGTCTCAGGAATTGCTTCAATTTCGACTGATACTGACTGAAATGAAATTTATTATTAAATTCGTTGTAAGTATTTCCCTCAAATTTCTTTTGTGAATGTACAATTTTGCCCCGGAATTTCTCAAGCGTTCGTTTCGGCAATAATTCTGTGAGTAAATACAACCGACTCCCCAAAACACGTGTTTTGTGACGACTGAAAAATCTTGATACATCTTACATTGAAAAGAAAGCTCCGTTAATACCGAAAATGCAAAAAATGTACCGTAATCTCCTTGAGCTTTGTCAAAAGCTGGCGATACTCCGTCAGATTGGCAAACCAACATTTGAGCCGGGATTCGAATGATCCACTAGACAATGATTTCAGCATTCCGACAATTTCTTGGTTGTATGGATGAAAGACGATCTGAAACAACATTAAATGCCGAAAAGTGGTCCACTCACTTTTACACGGTCGTTGGGAACCAGTGTCAAGACAACATCACATCTTGGCTTTGAACTGTTTGGTTGGACCCACGTGACTTTCGGCTGAAGTGGCTAAAAGTTGTAGGTTGTCAGAGCCTTTTTCCAACATTTCTACCATATTATCTTACCTGGCGAGTGGACGTCATAGGTGCATTACGTTCTGCGGCACGTTGTTTCGCATTTTCGCGCAGCTTTTCGATCAGTTTCTGTTGCTCCGAAGAGGTAGTCGAGTTGCTAGGAGCTTGAACACTCTGAGAAATGCTGATTTGTACAGCAATTTTTCAATTTACTTACATGCTGTTGTGTTTGTTATATACGTCTAATATTACGTGTGCCACGTTTATGTCTTTAGAAATGTATTTGACCTGCCACGTATTGTACCCCTCTGGAATATTCTAGAAGGCTTACCCATGTGTATAAAAGGCCGTAGTTTAGTAATAAATCATTCCTATCTACCTATCTACAACTGGCGATCAGCTCTACGAACTCAACTCATGGACCAGGCCCAGCTCACTGCTCTGCTCTCTACGTTCCAGTCATCCATAGAAGCTGTTCTGGAATGCAACATGGAAACCGTGAAGGCTGTCAGGGAGGACAACAAGTCAACTTTGGATGCTGTTATGGAACTGATCCAATCGCAGTCTACCGCACAACGGACTGGGAAATCAGACTGTAAGTCAATAACAAATGATCAAAACCACTGTTCATTGGCAATTTCCGGACTGAGGGACCCGCAGTACGACAAGCTTCGTGTCCAAGCACTTCGCAACCCGACGATGACGATCGACGACCTCACCGACAGTCTCGCACTCGCCCAGCCGAACGAAGAAGTGTCCGCCGTCAACCGCATTGGTCATCAACGAGATAGGAACCCGAGACAATCTTCACCTCCGTCACCATGCTACAAGTGCCGCGGAGATCACTGGATGAATGATTGTCCGCTCTGGCAACAGGATTCTTCCAAGGCAGGCAACAAGAAATGGAAGAAGAAGAAGACCTGGAAGAGCAACAGGAGACGACAAGACTGCGTACAAATCGACTTGGCGACGATCAAGCGCGACAGTCGTTTCTTCACAGAAGTTGGTATCAATGGCAAGGAAGTCAACATGCTGTTCGACACCGGAGCAGAAATCTCACTGCTCAGTCCCAAGGACTGGAAGGGACTCGGATCACCAACTCTGCAACCTGCCAACCTCCGCCTCAAAGCAGCCAATGGTCTCAAAATCGACGTCAAGGGCAAGTTCGACTGCAACTTCACGCTGAAGGGCATCACGAATCGAGGAACTTGCTACGTGGCCAACTCCAGCAACATTCTCGGAATGGAATGGCTACGCAAACATCCGGGCATACTGTCAAGCATTCGAGAAGCTAGCAGTAAGGATCCATCCATCAGCAGTGTGGCACAGGACAACCAGGAGGAGACGCGTTCCCGTCTCGAAGAGGAGCTACTGAAGACACATCCGGACGTCTTCACAACTGGATTGGGACTCTGTACCAGAGTCAAGGCCGAGCTCCATCTGGCCGACAACCCCGTTCCTGTCTTCTGCAAGCCAGACCGGTTCCGTACGCCGTACAACCTCGCGTCACGGAAATGATCGATCGACTGGTCAAGGATGGTGTGCTCATCAAGGTTGAACACTCGGATTGGGCAGCTCCAATCGTCGTGGTTGACAAGAAGGATGGCAACATTCGCATGTGCGCCGACTACTCAACAGGACTCAACCGAGCACTGGAAGGCAACGCTCACCCGCTGCCGATCATCGATGACGTCTTCGCCAAACTCAATGGAGGCCAATACTTCACGCAAATCGACCTCAGGGACGCCTACATGCAGGTCGCCGTGGAGGAATCGTCACAACGCTTGCTGACGATCAACACTCATCTCGGATTGTACACCTATACACGCATGCCGTTTGGAGTCAAGACAGCACCAGCGATCTTTCAACGAATCATGGACATGCTGATCAATGGACTAGAGGGCACTGCAGCGTACTTGGACGACATCATCGTCACTGGAGAGACCATGGACCAGCACAATCAACGTGTCAAGGCCGTCATCCAACGTATCGCTGACTATGGACTTCGTGTCAAAGCTGAGAAGTGCAGTTTCTTGAAGAACCAGATCAAGTTCTTGGGCTACGTCGTCACCGCGGATGGACGTAAACCGGACCCAGAGAAGATCAGAGCCATCGACAAGATGCCGGTTCCACAATATCTCAGCCAACTTCGAGCATTTCTTGGAATGGTACAGTACTACGGAGCATTTGTCAAGTCAATGCACAAGCTTCGTGGACCACTGGATGCACTATCGAAGAAGGACACCCCGTTCGTCTGGACAACTGAATGTCAATCGTCGTTCGACCAGATCAAGGACATCCTGAAGTCTGACCTCTTGCTGACTCACTACGATCCGAAGCTTCCACTCATCGTCGCAGCTGACGCATGCAACACTGGAGTTGGAGCAGTACTCTCTCACAAGTACCCGGATGGCTCGGAGAAAGCAGTGTACCACATCAGTCACACGCTATCACCAGCTCAGAGGAACTACTCTCAAGTGGAAAAAGAAGGCTATGGTCTCATCTACGCCATCAAACGCTTCCACAAGTTCCTACATGGCCGCACCTTCCTGCTACGGACGGACCACAAGCCGCTCCTGACCATCTTTGGAAGCAAGAAGGGGATTCCAGTCTACACGGCTAATCGTCTACAACGTTGGGCAACGCAACTGCTCAACTACGACTTCACTCTGGAGTACATCAGGACAACAGAGTTCGGACAAGCAGACGCTCTCTCTCGACTGATCAACACGCAACTGGCTCAAAAGGAGAAAGAAGACCGCGTCATCGCTCAAATCGAAGTCGAAGTGCTGGCCGAACAAGCACAAATCTACGATCACCTACCTGTGACGGCTGACGACATCCAGAAGTTCACCGAGGAGGACGAACAACTTTCCGAACTGACGACGTTCAACCTGCCGCAGCCTCCGAAGCTCGCTACAGCAGACGACTCCGACAAGGACAAAGACAACGACACCGTACAGTCGCCGACGCAGACAACAGGGACACCAAGGGCTCCTGCACTCAGACGATCGACCCGCTCACGTCACGCTCCTGTTCGTCTCCAGCCGGATCCATCACAGAAGAAGTACGACACTCGCTAGAAGGGGAGATGTTATATACGTCTAATATTACGTGTGCCACGTTTATGTCTTTAGAAATGTATTTGACCTGCCACGTATTGTACCCCTCTGGAATATTCTAGAAGGCTTACCCATGTGTATAAAAGGCCGTAGTTTAGTAATAAATCATTCCTATCTACCTATCTACAACTTTACTTACATGCTGTTGTGTTGAAGCAGCCTCCCTCGCTTTCCTTGCTGCAGCTTTTTTCAATGCTTCGGCCTTGTTCTTTTCTATACGAGCACGTTGCTCGTCAGTGAGTGGCATACTAAGAAACTTTTTATAAGCCGGAAAAGAATTGGCAAGAAAAAGGCAAAATGTAAACCGCAGAGCGCAGAGTCGCAGAGCGACCGCAGAGTTTTTCTTATATCAGGCTTAGGAAAAATCGGACCCCCCTTTTTCGAACGTACTTGTGCTTAGAACCTTACCTAAGCCTATTTAGGAACCGTACGTGCTATTAGGAATTTTCCGAAACCAGAAACAAAAATTGACTCTGCGGCTCTGCGCTCTGCGGACACTCTGCGGTTTACATTTTGCCCAAGAAAAAACTTCGCGAAAATGAACGCAAACGAACATTTAAATGAGAAACGTGCTCTTCTGCTAACTGACAGTAGAAATAATAATTTTGAAAAAGTGCGTAGCGCTTTTTTCTCCGTGGAGCTTCATTTCATCGTACTTTTCTTTTTACGGCTCCTGAATGAAATGGTCAGTTTTCCTTGGATTTTTGACGTATTCTTGTTCAGTTTGGTACGAATGAAGGTGCTACGTCCTCCTCTACGTCTTTCAGTTGTGATGGGTTTAAAACCGCTTCCGGGCAAGACATAAAGGTATTTTTCATCGACGAAATAAAACTATTTCCATTTTCAGGTCAGTCCCACATCTTTGCTCAAAGCTCAACGCATGCTCGATTCAGATAATCGCAATAACAGGTGAGGCTTACCACTATTTACTTTCATGAAGTTTCAGTCCTTTCACATCAGATGGGTTCAAAACCGCTTCTGGGAAGAGTATTCATGTTAAACCAGAAGCTCTGGAACGAGCGCGAAATATGTTTGGCTCTACAGATGAAAGTGGCAATTTTAAGTCTCCGATGCCTTCGAAACAAAAGAAATCCTTTGTCAGTCCGCTGTAAGATTTTCCCATTAAACCTGTTTAAAACTGAGTGTCTGTCATATCTTTTTTAACGTGTCTCCATCAGTTGATGTATGGCATTCGAAAATTTTGTACAAATAATAATTCATGAATCAGGTATTTCAGAATGAAATCTACCGAGTTTAAAAGACCATTTAAAACGGACAGTCCGTTAACACTCAAAACGCCTAAGGAGGAAATTTCGAATAGTTGTGAATTTTCAAGTGAGTTTCTTCATGAAATCAATAAGTTAGTAAATTCTTTTCAGCAATTTACGACCTTCGGCCTAAAGACGAAAATGAAATTGAAGAAACTTGGCTAAAAGCTCTTGTTCTGGATTGTGGTCCGAAAGCATATTATGGGTTCGTTTTAAAATATGGAATTGTTTTTTTTGCAATGGCCTATGGCAAAACGGCTTTAGACTGTCTCTATACAACTTAGATCTCGAACAGAGGCGGAAACACGTTGTGACGAAAAAGAGCTGTATTGAATGGAAAGAGTAACATGAAAGTTCAATTAAAATTAGGATTAGTATTCTATAAATGAAATAACAAAGAAAACTAACAATGTAAACTCTTCCAGATGTAATTTCTGCCGTGCGAAATTTGTTCACTTGGAAAAGAAACTGGAAAATGGCCTGCGAGAGTGCACCAGATGTAAAAATCCAGCAACAAAAACGAAGTGCATTTATTCTTTGGTGAGATTTAAATTAAATTTGAATGAAGGTTCATAGTGTACATTTTAACAACGCGAAAGGATTTTTTTTTAAACATTTAACCATATTTAAAACACTAAAAGTTTGAATATTTATCATTCATTTCGTATGATTTTCTGTTTTTAACATCAAAACTTTGTATTCATCATTTTGTTTCCGTAATTTTCCGTGTTCGCAAAAAGACAGATATTGAATGAACAATAACTTTTATTACTACATATCTGATTATTCTCTCGAAAAATATTTTAATTATAGTTTTATTATAGAAAAATTGTGTTCTTCAAAATAAAATTCACATTTTTCTCTTTTTATCTGTGATCACCCTTAACGTTTCCATCCTGAAAATAATTTCAACAATAATCTAAATTAGAATTTTGTGATTCACATGAGTTTCAAATATTTTTGATTCTTGTCTGAAAATGTTAGTGGAGCAAACACTTTTACTCTCGTATTGTTTTTCATACTTTAACTTTCTCTCTAAAAATTTTTGAAACATGAGAAAGTATAAACTGTAGTTTTTCTTTATGGAGGCTTCGCAAATTCAACTAAAATCTTGTATTGATCAAAGTAACATGTTTAGAACGCATGGAAAAACTAAAAATTATCACATAATTCTACAAAGCCATGAAAATTCACCAAAAACATTCATTATAGTTGACACTGTCGGACTACACAGGCCAACTGCAAGTGGACGTACCGCACGAGCTCATGGTCAAGTTTCTGGCCGATTTGGGGTTCGACGATGAAGAAGAATTCGACAAGTTGGACAATTTGTTCGAGCGACGAGAGTTCTTCTTCACTAAAATGGTCAAAGTCAAAAGAACGGAGAAGAAAAGCGAAGAGTGGACGGCGATCGACGTGAAGGATGTTGAATGGGATAGGTATGTGAAATGGCTTCAACAACGATAGTCTGACTGTGAATTTTGAATCTAGCCCCACACACGCACACATATCAATTTTGCTTGTTATTTTGAACTGTATCATGTTTAGATGAACGTTTTTTTTTCGAGGAAAGTGAAGTTATTTGGTGAATTTTTTATTGAAAATTTCTATGCATGATCAAGAACTACAAGTATCATGCGAGTCATCGTGCGAACACAGTTGTGAAAATCTATTTTTACTTTCTGTGCAGTCCTTTCAAACTGTTTTTCAATTATTTTTGGTCGATTTCGATTTCTAAAAAACATCAAAACATGTGTAAAATTAATGGTTTGAATGATCTCTGAATAACTTCTCCTAAAATTCAAAAATTATCGGTTTTACAAAGACTATTTTTAATATTCCCAAAATCGTTCTTACATCCGACGACTGATTTTTCTAGTGATTTTGTTACTAATTTCTATATTTAGTATTTCCATTTTAATATTTAGTATTTCCATTTCATCAACCGGTCAAATCCGTTGTTTTCTGTTTTGTCGCTCTCACGTGACTGTTCTCGAATAAAAACCCAGTTGAAGACCAAAACATTGTCATGGAGAGAACAATCAATCATCAAGTAGTAGGTACAACTCTTCATTATTATGATAATAATATCGAAACCCGTATCAGGTGTGTGTGCGTCACATGACTCGTATAGAAACGGGCGGTGCAACCTCGCTACGAGTGTACCGCTCATTTATAATAACAAATAGTTACAATGATTAAACAGCGACTTGGACGGGCTGTGGTGCTTGCAGTGACTTCTGCAGCACTTCAGCCTTTGCCACCTTGCTTTCTTCTTCAAGAGCGGTGGCCAAAGCGACGGTGAACTCTCTGTTCTCCTCTTGTACGTTGTATAGAGTCAAGGAGCCGCTGCCACGTCTGTTGTAGCAACGCAGACCGCGACGCGCGCACTCCTCTTCGAAGGCTGTTCCTCGCACTTGTGGACAGCGCTTGACGGTGCAGATCTGCGAGCGGAGGCCTTTTTCAGAGTCGTTGGCCAGATCGAACCATTGCTGGAATTGATTTTTTTTTTCATTTTTTATGATTTGAAGTTTTTACTTTCTGATACTTATGATTATAAACAATCTTATATGTAGTAAACAATAGAATTTGCTTCAAAACGGTTCGGTGTTTTTTTCGCATTTTGAAAACTATAAGAGATATAAAACAATACAAAATTTCGAGAGAAACAGAAATAATTCTCACCTGGGTATAGTCGCAGACCATCTTGGTGGTTACTGTGCATCTATCCAGCACCATGGTCGGGAAAGTTCTGCTCTCGGCGAACATCTTCAAAGTTTCATCGCCAACGTCAAGAGCCTTGGCGCGTCCGACACCAAAGCGGACACCATCAATGGAGACTCTTCTGACCCGGGTGCCGTTGAGTTGAACGAAGTGTTCGTTGGTCAAACTGTCAGATCTCATGCCGAAGCAGTTGGTGATCTGTAATTGGATTTTTTTGCATCTGATTCTCTCTCTCTTTCTCTTTCTCTCGTTTTGTTCGTATGACGGCGACTGCGAAAAAAAAACATTCAAGAAGCTGAAGTTACCTTTTACTTTTGAAGTGAAACGTATGAGGTAATGGTTTTTCTTACAAATCTGGAAACTTCAACAGATATGGAAGTCTAGCTAGTTTTTGTTAGTTTAGAATCAAACACCTTATATTTTTCACTGCTCTGTCTTTCTCCTCACCTCGAAAATCTCCAAATGCTTAGAGACTGGCGCCAAGATATGGTGCAAGCTCAGCGAGTTGGATGGTGTGAAATCGACATTGTTCAGCGACAATTGGACGAACTGTGACAGGTCGGCGACGGACAGTCTTTCACGAATGAAGTGGACGAGGTCGTCGGTCAACGCGACATCCTTGATGATCAGTCGTTGAATAGTAAATCGCTCGAAGTTGAACTGCAACAGCGTGTGGTCCTTGAGCTGCTGGGCGGTTACGGTAGTCGTCGAGCAGTTTTGACCTTCGTAGGTCACTCCGCGCAGTTCAATTCCACGCTTGGCTTTTCCATTGATGATGAGTCGGGATAGCTGGAAGTGGGTGGTTTAGGCTCAATTATGTTAAAGTTAAGTTTTAATTGTTGTTATTATGTAGTTAATGAGAGCTGTTTGACTCGTGTTTTTATCGGATTCTTATTATCCCAACTCACCACAGTTTTATCCTTTGGAGCCAGATGATCGCTGACGGCGTTGAATCTCTGAGAGACCCTCCTGCACGCAAGAAGTGTCTTCTTGTCCGTCACACAGTTCTGTAGAATCTCGAAGAGAACTTCATTTGGAATTGCCTGAAAGTGCAACCTTATCAATCTTGTCATGTGGTTCGATTGGTCTTACGTCGATGGGTGACGACTCCTCTTGGATTGTCTCCACTACTTTCTTTGTGTTGACCTTCTTGCCGGACTTCTTCGAAATCCAATCGATAATGGTTCGGAAGCGGCTTTTGTCGGTTTTGGTTTGGAGCTTGGTCTCCAGGCTGGAATTTAGAATTTGAGCAGTGATATCATTGAAAATTAATTTTTTTTAATGTTTAAAAGAGTTGGATAAAATGGAGTTTGTTGAAGTTGATATCAGATTTTAAAGTGATTACTGAAATCTTGTTTGAAAAAAGATTCCAAAGGAGTTTGGGGGAAGTAGAGATCCGAAGCTTGTGAATACATAATAAAAATCAAATTTTATTTGGAAAAAAAAGATAGGAATAAGGAATATAACTCACACAGATCCTTTAAACTCCTTCCTGAAGTCATGGGAAGTGGTTGGGGTGTTGAAACTGCGCTTTCTTTGAAGTTGTTCCATTCTGCAACAACGCATTTACTTATTTATTCCTATTTATCGTCTAGGTAATGAAATGTATGTGTAGAAAATTGGTAACGAGCGAGAGAGAGCGTAGAGAAACAGTCATCACCAGGAGGTTTATAAAGCGGGCTAGGGCACGCGAGAGAGTGTGCCATTGGGAGAGAGACGTAGGCCACGCCCCTTCACGTGAACACCCCGTGTGTCCAACACTTTTCCTAACGAACAGACGCGTCTTTTGAAAATCATCCCGTGCACGATGGTTTGCGAGGTTTTTGCATTGTTTGGATGAGAATGATATGAGTGTTCTTTGCACATGTCAATACACATCGGAACTGAGCAGAATGGACTGTGGTGCACTTTGTCCGACTTTGAAAATGAACATGCCGATGCTTTCTGGTTCTGAGGTGGCTTTAACCTTCATGATGAACATCATCACATGAAAATAAGCCGAATAGTGTAATGGATACTCGTGTTCCCCTCAACACCGTATATGGCGAGAGTTCGATCACTGCCACATGCTCTAGACCCCTTTGTGAATGTGTGGACGAAGGTCTTCACATATTCGAACAGTGATTCTTTTGTGTTGAGACATAGATGTTCCTTGGTCATGGAAATAAAATGATCAATGCCTCGAGTTAGGAGAATCATAGTAATTATCGCCAAGTTTAAAAAACATCAGATCGGTTGAGTTGCCTTGCAAAGCTGAGCAGGCTAGCAATGAAAATGAAATTTATCTTCCTGTTTTACCAACCGATTTCTAGATAAAAATAACAGTTTCATAAACAGTATGTCATCAGCATGAGCGTTTAAAACTATTGAGATGAGTAGAAAACGACAGTAGACATCGAATAGTATATGCTACCACAGAAAATTTCATCTGCTACAGAATCATCCGATTCTCGTTCTCTGAAAGTTCACTACAGTTTCAAGGACAGTGATGGAATGATCCAGTCTCAGGTTTTATTTTCGTATCGGGAGTTCCTCTTCATGTGGTTTTCACATCTTTCTTCGATGGAGTTGACGTGCAGAACAGAACATCGATGATCACTACTTGACTGTGTTATTCCAGCCGCAAATGCTGACCGCAACGCTCCTAACTGCCTTCGGTCAACGAGCCTTTTCATATTTCTGGGAGAGTGTCCTGTACGGGTTGCGAGCAAGTTAAATCCGCGCCCAGTTACAGTAATCAATGTATACTGTAGTGAGCCATAGTATGTAACGCAATACAAAATTTTTGCTGTTTCAAAGGCAGACAGCATCAAAGATCATAATACAGACACCGGTATACCTCACTTTTTACGTCCTTGCTTGTTTTTTGTACTTCCGTTTTTACAGCATGTTTAGGGTACTGCAGTCACTGTGAGATATGGTACATAGCCTGCACGTGTTCCACATGATCTTTTCAGACCACGAGTTGTGATCGTTAAAAATTGTTTTGCCTCGACGACATAGTTTACAAAATGGACGAAATTCGCTGTTCAGTGAAAAACATTTGGGATATTTTTGTGTGATAGGTTGATGTTCGGTGTCGTCTTTTCTGACTGCCAATGTTATCTGGAAGAACTTCTGGTGTCTGTAGGAATCTTTGTAGAAATATTTTCGAGGTATGGATGCACGAGGTCACCGTTAGTACTAGATGGTTGAAAAGGTCAAATTCGTATATCTTTCAAGTACTTCTTGTGTGCAGTGAGTCGTGCCAGTACTGGGTATGTTCACGATTCATGTAAGGATCGAGCTTCTTCTATTCTTCGCGAAGAGCTGGAATCTACCATATGACGACACTCAATACACTTTTTTGGTTACTGTAGGTTCGGTACGTTCCTTGAAGAAAACACTTCAACTTTGTCACAAGAAATCTTTGCTGTTCAAGAAAAAAGGTCGAAAATGAGAATTGAGCTGAAAATCAAACAATCGAGGTATTTTACATCACTCGTCATTTCTCAGTACGACAGTGAGCTCTGAAAGTCACTTACAAGCGGTAGAACAGCTTTGATTTTTGTCTTCTGAACATCACTAGCAACCTTCCGGTGTTTTCTCAAGTAATACTAACTTGGTGATCTTGAAGCTGAGGAGTCTGCTTCGAATGATATCTTACCAACTTGAAGTGATCATGTAGAGCTTTAAAGCTTTTTTAAATTTCTCAACGTCGTATTCTTGAACTTTGACGACTGAAAGTTGCTAAAAACAAAGTATTGTAGAGAGCTTTTCTAACTTCTACAATCGAAAGTCAAAGTTTGACATTGAGCAGCTTCCGAATTCACACAGTTTTCATGATGAACCTCGAATAACTTAGCTCGAAGTTTTTACTGCTCAATGGAATTTGAAGACCTTAAGGTCCAGTAAAACAACCATTGCCGCACGTGAATGGAAGAGTGTTTTCTGAACTATACCTGTTGTACTTGAGAGTACAACCCCGTACAAAAACACACCCAGACACATCACTTCTGTTTTCAGATCTTTGAAACTTTCGAATCATGATTGTTTTGGCTTATGCCGATGTCTGATACAAAGGTGAAATGGGGGATGCTCGAGTCGATCATGTGAGACAGACACACATCTGTTCGGTTTAGTGCGTCACAGGAAAAAAGATCAAGCGAAGAACTTCACGTGCATACCAACAGCGATCGCATTACTCTTCGCTGAACGATGTAGGAAGTGGACTTGAGTGATTCTGCATTTGCGCGTCGAGAGCAGTTTTGTACGTGGATACAGAATTGTAGAAAAGTGCGCGTGTGCTAGTTGAAGTTCTGTACGCAACTGTAACAGACAGGTCATTCTTTTTCAGTTGTGCGCGTGCACAGTTGAAGTTGTGAAGTGATCAGATCTATGGATGTCATGAACGACTTTTTGATATGTTCTGCATTTGCGCGTGTGAAAAAGTTTTGTACGCGGAACTCTGTGAGAAGCTTTGCCTCTGAAAGTATTCATTGAACGATCCTAGGTTGTCCGATCCAAAAACACGGTGTCAAGGATTTGCGCGTGTGCTGAAGCTTTGTACGCATACAGATAGGAAAATGTGCCATCAAAATCATTACCGTACTTCAACGAGTCTGTTCCTGTTCATTTCGGCAACACTGCTGTGAAACGAGTTGAAAATTTCAACATGACTGGAAAATCTACTGTGCGACCTGGAACGGTTTCCAATTCGTTTGATCGTTGTCTCGTTGACTAAGGACAGTCATATTTTCTGTGCTCAGAATGTTCACCGGTACAGTCTTTTGAATTCAAGTGACGAAAATATTCTGCATTTGTGCGTGAGCTGGAGTGCAGTACGCAATCATCTGATAACAAAAGGGAACCCCACTTCTCAATTCGTGTGAAATTTGAACCTTGAATGTTCGAAGACGAATCGTGAATACACGTGGCCACGCCTTCTTGCCTTGCTCTTGATCTCTGATGACGACTACACTCCCTACACACCGTTCATCGGCAGTGGGGGCCAGTGACGTAGTGTTCTATTATAAGAACAGTGCGACTTTTAAAGTCACCATCGTATGTCAACGACACGTCTTATCATTCACTTGTAAAGATCTCTCTGTACCGTCTGCGTCTCTACTCTCTCTTTATCTCTAGCTGCACGGAACGTGATTTCTTGTAGTTTACGCAGTAAGTGGTATTGTTAGCTGCAAGGATGTGTGAACGCTCCAGCTGAGAGAGTGAGAGACGTAGAGAGAATGAGATAGAGAGATATTAGGGAGACAACAACATGTGCTATGGTAGCTCAAAACCTCCAGACGTTTCATACTATGTTCAGAATTGACTGCCTTCAAAAAGTTGAAAAAATATAGTGGAAACCACTGAAAGTTAGAGAAAGAAACAGTTGACAGTCGGTCAAAAGCATTGAGTCATTGGTAATTTTTCTCATCTTTTTCTATTTTTCTATGCATTGATAGAGACAGTTTTCTGGGTAGTTCCATAAACATTAAATATTCATTCGAAGCGTTTCCGTATGTTCATTTCAATCAAAAAGTAAAAACCATATTCACAAGCAAATAAGTTAAAAATCAAGGCGAATACTGGACGTCCGTCGAACTTTGTGTTTCCAGAAGCCTTCCAATGTGTTGAGTCGTTCATAGGACTGACCGAAGGGGTCTGTAACGCCTCCAGAAACTGGGAATCGCCCGCGACCCAGGAGATCTCTGAAGTCAGAATTTGAAATCGTGCACTCGCCGACTTCCCGCGGGTTTCGCCGGATATCCAAAAATTGAAACTCACGTTGAGACAATAGGTTCGGCTAGGTTGTCCAGACTCCTTGACTTGCTCTTGGGCTCTCGACTGACTGTGTCACCAAACATTCTGAATCTTCCCATGTTGTCGAATGGAAGTTCAGACATGGAGGATCGGAACTCGTCGTCGTACTTTCCATGGGAGTCCTAAAAGTTGGTCTTCATTGGAAAATATTGGTCCGAAATGAAACATGACAAAATTTTGTATTACTTGATTCAGTACATCTTCTTCTATGTTTCCTAGCTTGTTGTAATGTTTTACAATGAACATAGTGTACGGTAATAACATACTGTACATACATTACTACAGTAATCACAGTTTACGGTAGTGAGCATGATATACGGTACATACGATAAACATCAAAGTACGAGGCTCTCACTGCACGTGTTCCACATGATCTTTTTTCAACCACGAGTTGTGATCGTTAAAGATTGTTTTTCCTCGACGACATAGTTTACAAAATGGACGAAATTCGCTGTTCTGTGAAAAACATGTGGGATATTTTTGTGTGATAGGTTGATGTTCGGTGTCGTCTTTTCTGACTGCCAATGTTTTCTGGAAGAATTCGTAGTGTCTTTAGTCTCTGTAGAAATTTATAGGTCACCGGAACTACAATGATCATAGGCACGGAAAGGTTGAATCAAGTACTGCAAGCCTTTTGGATCTCTCTGATAGACGTTTCATGAAACCCTAACATATTGTGACATCAAAAAGTACGGAATTTCGCCACGATCGTATTTTTTCAAAATACCGTCCTTGGTGAATCAAAATTTTTGGTGTGTGAGGATGACTAGTTTTGACCTCTTTCTCTCAAGTACTCACTTCTGAAGAATATCTACAGTCATACGCTCTTGCGTACTGTATGGTTATTCAGCAAAATGTTATGAAAAAGTGAGTGAGAACGCATCAATATGTGAACAATGCGTATACATAAAAGGGAGAACATTTTACCATCGTTTCGACAGACTTAAACTAACCTTTCTGGTCAACTTGCTCTTCAACTCATTGACGACCCTGCGACTCGGTGGTTTCCGACTGTCCAATGTTGTGTCTTTGTCTTCGATTTCTGTCATCCTTCGTCGTTCTCGCTGCTCCATCGGAGAACCTCTCTCCGGAGTGTTTCGTGACCTCCGTGAGTCACTGAAGTATCATTAAATTCGTGGGCAGTCTTGCGATTATCATTATGTCCGATCACACCTCCCACGGAGAGAACTCAAACCTTGTTCTTGGGACCAGAAGACCAGATAGAAAGAGACGCTGCTCTAGCTCCAAAACGGATCTTTGCACATCGGGTCTGCTGAGAAGTAGCTAAACGAGGTTATTAGAGATATGAACTTTAGAGACTTAGGTATTTTCTGTGGGTTCAGTTTCTATAAAATCACATTTTACAGAGGAAAGTTCATTTTTCTCTCCATTTTCGAGTTTTTTCATGGTTTTCTGCATCTCATTTACCTGTAAATTAGCATGCATGATTTGGGCAGTCTCTGCACTGTCACACCTATAACAGTGGACGTGCATAGGTGAGTGCATTTCTGGGTTCAACACCAGCATCACGACACCGACGACGTCGTCGAACGGGGCTCGGCCAGTTATGCTGAAGGACTTTATGAACCGCGTCGACTGACCGCATTACATACCTGTAGGTCAAGCAATTGGCGGCGATTTGAAATTTGACCAGTTGCATTTTCACTTTTCCGTTTCGGCTCATCGCTGGTACTGATTGGATGAGTTTTAGTCCTTTTGATGATATCTGAAGTACTTTCTATCTCTCTCTCTCTCTCTCTCTCACTCTCTCTCTCTCTCTCTCTCTCTCTCTCTCTCTCTCTCTCTCTCTCTCTCTCTCTCTCTCTCTTTCTTTCTCTCTCTCTCTCTCTCTCTCTCTCTCTCTCTCTCTCTCTCTCTCTCTCTCTCTCTCCCTCTTTCTCTCTCCCTCTTTCTCTTACCTGTACAGTAGCTTTGCTTGGAGTTTTCTTAAAGCTCTCCTTCAATAATTGTCTCATTACCGGTAGAACAACCTGGAAGGGTTACTGTAGTTGCACCGGAATTCAAATTTGACCTACCGCACTCCCACGCACCCCATCGGCCTCCTTCGACCCAAGATACCAGACATAAAAATGAGATTTGGCGATTTTAGATTGGAAGAACCACGACATTTCAGGTGACTTGCATACCGGGGAGTCAAAGCTGTAAGGTTACTGTAGGTAGGTCAAATCAGATTATTGTAAGTTGGATCTACTAGATAATTGTAGATAGGTAAAATTGGTAAAATTAAATTTAGAGATAATAAGAAACTACATTGAAATTAAACGAAGGAAAATAGGACATTCATTTATTTTCATGGGAGGTCCTGGCACAGAGCAAATCTTGTCAGCATTTTCCATAAATTCTCTGTACTAGTGAGCCAAAGTCTCTTAAGGTAATAAGCACAGAACAGAGACAGTTTTTTAAAATCGAGATAATAAGAAAAATTTCATCACAATAATTTGAGATGGTATAATCAGAATATAAGACGAACAGTTGAAGGCATAGAAGTTCATAACGGAAAAATGAAAGATAACTTGAGTTTTGAATTCCGGAAACAATAATACAGTATACGAATGACTAACTCGTAAGATTTTACGATTTACATCTCGAAGTCCAGAAAATGGAATAATTCCTAAGAGAAACTAGTCATACAGTAATCATGAGCCATAATTTCATTCTTTCGTGATTCGTACCGGAAGTTGAAAAAAGTAATTAGAAATTTTCCAAAAACAACAAAAATGCCCAGTAAAGAAAGCAAACACAGTGCCCACAAGGCTATAATGTTTTGCTTAGCAGTTTTCTATATAGGGATTCAAAACAGACATAGTTAGAGATGAAATATTGGAATAAGTTTATACCGTCAATGGGCCTTGTGCTCGACAGCCGAAATTTCTATTGCGAACTGTCACAAACGTCAATGCTCAGTGCATTGTTTGTATTTCAGAGTGACCTTGAAACACTTTGGATTTTGTTCTGACCAGGTGGGAGACAAATTGTTGTAGACGTACAAGGAGAATGAGTAATGAGGTCTAATAGGTCATCATGCTATTGAGCTACAGTAACCCGAAGCAGATCCAGATGAAAAAAGAGAGTAGATCAAAATCATTGTACATATTAATTAGTTGACCTCACAGTTGCTCAGAATCTACTGTAGGTCTATCACATGAAGAAAATGTCATAGAAAAAATCCAAGATCAACCATTGTCACAAAATGGAAGTAGATCATATTGAGTGAAAATTAAAATATAAGGGGATACCGTAACGGGGAAAAAGATATTGTTGCCACATACGAACTTGGTCAGATGTGAAGATTGAGGCTTCAACTGAATTGTGAAAATCTACAGTAATCAGTAGTCACAGTTGAATGAAATAGAAAGTTAATCGAGGAGTTTCATCACTACCATATCGCAGAAGACTTACTGCGGGTGAATGAATGAGAAATTGAAGAGAGTATAATTGAAATGCGAAAAACTACAGTGACCCTCAGGTGGCTACAGTACCCAACTGAATAAGCTTTATCATATGAAGCGGTGACAATCCCGTATGAAACTACAGTAGCCTACAGTACCCACGTGGATCTCGCGTTGACGTGAAACTGATCGTTGCGTAAGTTACGCGGGGTGTTGCGTGAACGATGGTGTGAAAATAAACAAGTCAACCGGAAACCGAAGCAGCCAATGTTTGCGACCGAATCGACAACTTCTCACTCCCTCACTCACTCTCTATTACAGAGACATTTAATGGCGCACATGATCATGACAAACAGTCGGTTCTCCCACTCTGCAGGTCCACTGTCTGCACGCGTGCTCGTGACGTGGATTCTGAACGCAGCGTGGAACTCATGAGATGTGGAATCGACGGCATTTAGTAAAATGCATCCCGTTGCATCCTGCATCCCGTTTTTTTTCAAACGTTAATAACTTTGCTCAGAACAGCCCAATAATCTTTCTTTTTTTGTTCTTAGGCTTAGGTTGAACCTTAAGCTAGCCCCAACCTAACCTAAGCTTGAAAAAAGAAGTGTTCATAGTAACACACATCACGTTTTTTACGTTTGAAAAAACGGGATGCAGTCAAAACGGGATGCATTTTACTAAATGCCGAAATCGAGACTCGCGTCTTACCTACTGTAGGTCCAATGTATGCGTGAGCTCAGCGTGGCACTCATGTTACGTGGAATCCAAGAGAAACCTTGTTTTCAGCATCAACGAAGGTGCGCAGGATTGTGACGTGGAATTCGTGAGGGCAACTATAAAACGTGGAGGGAAAACTTCCTTTCAAATAGCAGAAGTTTTTTTAAAAAAAATAATGAAATCATCGAGAATGAGAAAAAACTGTACAGTAGCGGTGAGCGATCTTCGAAAAAGGAAAATGCTTGTGACT
>OZ022252.1:7079930-7091930 GCA_963978915.1 Caenorhabditis parvicauda
ACCGGTTCCGGGTTCACCATACAGAATGACTCCTTTGGGTGCAGTAATGCCCATCTCTTCATAGTATTCGGGGTGGACAAGCGGCAACTCGACCGACTCCTTGATCTCTTGTATCTGTTGTTCGCATCCTCCAATGCTGTCGAACGTCTCCTTTGGTGCCTTCTCCACCTTGTGGCTCATCGCCGCGTTGTCCACCTTGTCGTCGAGCACACCAACCACTGCAGTCGGAGTCGTCTTGTACATGCCGGACGCCTTGCAGAGAACTGTCGCGTTGAGACGGAGAAGGTCCTGAATCCCTTCATCAATGGTTGAGCAGTCACTCTGAGAACGAGTTCAAAACTGAATGAACCGTGCCGCGCAGTAACGCGCGGTCGACTTCACTTAAACATCCCTGCGGCTACATCAACTTTCAGGTTTCGTTCACTTTATTGATCTGGAACTCATAAGCTGAGAAGAAATGGTGTCAGCTCGAATGCGTCAGATCAGAATTGTGTTGAAACCGTTTGAACACCTTCCGCGCGTTACTGCGCGGTAAAAAGAGAAACTATGACACACCTTGTCAACAATCGACAGAATCGGAATGTACCATTCTCTCTTCGACCCGACGACAGTCACAACAGCGTGTTTCTCGTCTTCAAACAATTCATGAATCTTGGCCAGGGTAGTCGGGGTTCCGCGAAGCCCTTGGACAATCTTCCGCTCGTTGGCGCGTTGCACTTCCAATGGACGTTGACGGTTTTGGCGTTTGATGAACTCGGCCTGAACAAAGTTTTCAACGGGGAAACTGTGAATGGAACAACCTCTAAAAGTAGATAATCGTGGACTCTTGTTTGACGAAGATAACGGAGCAGGCAGGTTCTCTTCGGTACAACTGTAATTCGTTGTGCTGTAGTCAACCGCTTTGCTTAGCCGCTCCGCACGCGAAGGTTCCGTATCAAGAAAACCATGGTTAAAATAAGTGAAATTAAAAAAGCACAGTAAGATCATCAACCAAATGATGTTCAGAAAGTTTTTTATCTAACTACTCTGAAAATCACCTCAATTTCTAACTCCTGATCGATCGGATAAGTTAATACCAGAACAATAAAGGTACTCACAAGTCAACCGCGCCGCTCAGCCGCTACGCATGAAGGAAACTTACTGTTAGGAAGTTTGTTGAGGTGCTCGACCCCCTTGGTCTTGTTCTTCATGGACACCCTCAATGGTGCATGCTCTGGTTTTTCGCGTTTTTGTGATGGTTGTGCTAGTCTGTTTCCCATCTGAAAGGATTCGTGTAGAGAAAGAACCAAGGAATGAGACTTACAATCGGTTAGTAGGGGTTCTTCTAGTAAGTAGACTCGAAGTAGTGAGTTGAAATGGTCAAACAATCCATTGCATTTGACCCGTTGACTTCACGTCGACGAATATCACTATTTCGTGTCAAGTTTGTCTAAATTTCTTTCATAACGACCTCCCTACACTCTATGTTCGTGGGAGTGAGGTCTTTCCGCGTTGAGTGACGTAGTGGGGATGTGTCATGCCCCTTCCCGAAGATGCATGCGTCCCGGCATGCCTGTCGCGTCCCGCGTTGTTGGTGGTAGCGGCTCCTTTTCTTTTTTCCGTTCCCAATGATAAAATGTCGTCTTCTCTTTGTTCCCATGAGGAAAAGCTGCGTCGTCGGTGTGAATGCTGATGTCGTGGGGGTATACAATATTGTTAAAAATACAAAATCTTATACAAAAATTCCTACAAAAAATGTTCTCCAAAACTATTCTTCTTTAATGCCCGATGTAATCCTCCAGGTAGACCGGTTTCCGGTGCTTGCATTGCAGGAGCTGGTTTCCGGTCCGTGCTCCATTGCCATTGTCGTTGTCGTTGTGGTAGTCGTAATAGTCATCTCTGTCATTGTCATCGTTGTAATTGTCAATTTCATCGTTGTCGTTGTCTATGTCATCGTTTTCGTTGTTAATTTTATCGTTGTCGATGTGGTCGTTGTCATGCTGGGTGTCGTCACGATTGTTGTCATCCATGTTTGCGTAATCGTCGTCGTAAGACCATAGCTTTTGGACGTCATCCTTATGGACTGATTCTTCTTTTCCGTCTCGTAAGAAGAAGACGTTGAACTTGTTGGTTGCGAAGACTTCGTATGGCCCTTGTAGAATTGGCGCAAACTTGTTTCTTCGTTCTGCTCTTCGGACTAAGATTTGATCTCCTGGTCTGACTTCTAGTTCTCTAATTCTTCGTCTGCTCTTGTAGTCGGTTGCCATTCTCATCCCTGCTTTCAGTTGATTCTTCTTCATGAAATTCCATAGCTCTTCCAGTTGAATGGTTACCATATCCGTGAAGGATTCTTCTGACCAAATGTTTCCTTTTGGTCTCGTCGTTTCTTCTGGTAGACGAGCTTATCTTCCGAATGTAGCCATGAACGGTGAGATGCGTGTAGTGCTGCTAGTTGCATTGTTGAGTGCAAACGTGCACAGGTGTAGATATCTGTCCCAATCGCTTTGGGTCCTATTCGTGAATGTCCCAATCATCTTGTCGACAGTTTGAATATCTTGTTCTGCTTGACCATTGGACTGATGATGATACGGTTGACATTGACGCGTAGCGATGTCATATTTCTTCATCGTTTCTTGGAAAGTCTGCGACATGAAGGTTTTCCCGTTGTCTGTGACGATCAAGCTAGGTGGACCATCGATGGTGATCAGTCTCTTGACAACAGCATCTATTATGATGTCGGCTGTTATCGTTGTAGTCGGCTCCGTTATCTTCAGTTTGGAGAAGAGGTTGGTCATGACTACGATGTATTTGCGTTCTTCTTCGGTGACAGGAAGTGGTTCCACGATGTCGATTGACCAGGCTTCTCCAGGAGTGTCTGGTCTGTCGGTTCGTCTCTGGAGCAGAAGTTGTCTGCGGATGGAAGGCTTGATTCCACGTAAGAAATGGGATCTTGCCATGGTTTCCCAGTCGTCCTTGTTGCCGGAGCCGTGACTCTTCAACTCCTAGATGCGATTAGCAAACGTGTTGACGTTGTCGCTGCCCTGTTCTGTTCCCGCCAGTCTTGCTAGAGCCAAGGTCGTCCGTTCCGGTGTGTAGTACCGTTCTGCCAACTTTCTTCACAAAGCTTTGACCGTTGTAGAGTCGTCGTAGATGGTCATCAAGATTCCACGGGCTTCTCCGTCAACGAGCGTTGGAAACGCGCGATACACCTCTTCAGTAGAGATGCCGTGAGCGTTGCAGTGAACGTGTAGTTTCTCCAGAAATCCTGTCCAGCTGTCTTTGTCTTCGTTCCAGGCCGGGACCTTTCCAGCGTCCAGGCGACGTATTGCGTGGGAGATCTCAGTCATGTCAAAGTTTGGAGTAGAGCCTCTCGGCTCTGGTTTTTCCGGCCATCCGTCGGTGATCCCTGAAATCGTTATTTTGTCTGGTATTATTTACGTTATAGTGCACGTGCTGGGAGAGTGTGATACACAGGATAGGATGCACGATCGTTCAGCTGCCTTATTTGTTATTTTTGGAGTGAATGATAGGCTCAAAGATATAGGGATTGGCAGCTGAGACTGTGTGTCCTTAGGTGGTGTGGTGGTTTCATTTTACAGTACATTGGTTGATATAAGCTTGGGAAAAGTAATAACAAACGAAAACTCACTTTTTATTTCCGATGGGTTGGTTCTGTTGGGCCAGAGTGATTATCTAGTTCCACCGACTTCCTTTAAACTCATTAATAAATGAGGAAAATTCGATCTTTGTTCGAGACTTTTTTTTAATCAGAGCCTTGATTTGCTGCCGGTGACTTTCTTATCGCAAGAATTTACAACTTCTTTGTTGAATTTTACGAGCACTCACCTTTGTTATCATGGCGCACTTCGACTGATTAAAAAGGTGTCGATGAACAACGCGGGTAGTCCTTTGAATTTCGTTCTTACTTTGAGACTACTAGTCAATAGTTCAAGTAAAATGTCTGAAGCGTCACATTTAAACAAGCTCACCTGTGTATCACACTCTCCCAGCACGTGCACGACAACGTAAATAATACCAGGCAAAATTACGATTTCAGGGATCACCGACGGATGGCAGGAAAACCAGAGACGAGAGGCTCCACTCCAAACTTTGACATGACTGAGATCTCCCACGCAATACGTCGCCTGGACGCTGGAAAGGTCCCGGCCTGGAACGAAGACAAAGACAGCTGGACAGGATTTCTGGAGAAACTACACGTTCACTGCAACGCTCACGGCATCTCTACTGAAGAGGTGTATCGCGCGTTTCCAACGCTCGTTGACGGAGAAGCCCGTGGAATCTTGATGACCATCTACGACGACTCTACAACGGTCAAAGCTTTGTGAAGAAAGTTGGCAGAACGGTACTACACACCGGAACGGACGACCTTGGCTCTAGCAAGACTGGCGGGAACAGAACAGGGCAGCGACAACGTCAACACGTTTGCTAATCGCATCTAGGAGTTGAAGAGTCACGGCTCCGGCAACAAGGACGACTGGGAAACCATGGCAAGATCCCATTTCTTACGTGGAATCAAGCCTTCCATCCGCAGACAACTTCTGCTCCAGAGACGAACCGACAGACCAGACACTCCTGGAGAAGCCTGGTCAATCGACATCGTGGAACCACTTCCTGTCACCGAAGAAGAACGCAAATACATCGTAGTCATGACCAACCTCTTCTCCAAACTGAAGATAACGGAGCCGACTACAACGATAACAGCCGACATCATAATAGATGCTGTTGTCAAGAGACTGATCACCATCGATGGTCCACCTAGCTTGATCGTCACAGACAACGGGAAAACCTTCATGTCGCAGACTTTCCAAGAAACGATGAAGAAATATGACATCGCTACGCGTCAATGTCAACCGTATCATCATCAGTCCAATGGTCAAGCAGAACAAGATATTCAAACTGTCGACAAGATGATTGGGACATTCACGAATAGGACCCAAAGCGATTGGGACAGATATCTACACCTGTGCACGTTTGCACTCAACAATGCAACTAGCAGCACTACACGCATCTCACCGTTCATGGCTACATTCGGAAGATAAGCTCGTCTACCAGAAGAAACGACGAGACCAAAAGGAAACATTTGGTCAGAAGAATCCTTCACGGATATGGTAACCATTCAACTGGAAGAGCTATGGAATTTCATGAAGAAGAATCAACTGAAAGCAGGGATGAGAATGGCAACCGACTACAAGAGCAGACGAAGAATTAGAGAACTAGAAGTCAGACCAGGAGATCAAATCTTAGTCCGAAGAGCAGAACGAAGAAACAAGTTTGCGCCAATTCTACAAGGGCCATACGAAGTCTTCGCAACCAACAAGTTCAACGTCTTCTTCTTACGAGACGGAAAAGAAGAATCAGTCCATAAGGATGACGTCCAAAAGCTATGGTCTTACGACGACGATTACGCAAACATGGATGACAACAATCGTGACGACACCCAGCATGACAACGACCACATCGACAACGATAAAATTAACAACGAAAACGATGACAGAGACAACGACAACGATGAAATTGACAATTACAACGATGACAATGACAGAGATGACTCTTACGACTACCACAACGACAACGACAATGGCAATGGAGCACGGACAGGAAACCAGCTCCTGCAATGCAAGCACCGGAAACCGGTCTACCTGGAGGATTACATCGGGCATTAAAGAAGAAAGAAGAATAGTTTTGGAGAACATTTTTTATAGGAATTTTTAAAAACAATATTGTATACCACCACGACATCAACATTCACACCGACGACGCAGCATTTTCCTCATGGGAACAAAGAGAAAACGACATTTTATCATTGGGAAAGGGAAAAAGAAAAGGAGCCGCTATCACCAACAAGACATCAACATACTGATAAGGACTTATGGGACACTGCAAACAAAGAACAGAACCGATAAAATTGACTACGGGCAGGCTATGCATGCCGGGACGCATGCATCTTCGGTAAGGGAATGTCGCATAACTGTGTGTTCCGTTCTTCTTATCGCCTATTTTCTAGAATATTCGAGAATAATCGCGAGTGACGTCGTGGGAATGTGACATTATCATTGAAAAATGTCTTACTACTTCTTTCGAGCATAATAGAAAACGCAAAAAATTTGTGTCCAGGGAGGATCGAACTCGAATCCTTGAGCCAATCAACTCTGACACAGAAACTACACTAACAGAAAAAAATCTTCAAATAATTTATTCATCAAGCTCCTCTAATATTGATGTGTAGATGGTAGCTTCTGACCCAGTGCATATTTTGATCTGAAGAATCCACGTCATGAGTAGGTCAAAAGAATCCGGGTTCCAACCTTGTCAACTTGAGGACAGAATACAGTCATTCTGGATGAGATGACAACCTTCACCCTTTCATCGAAAGCCTTCATATTTGCTGCATAGACCTTGACAAACTCAGCTGCGACAAAGTCTGTGCTTTGTTTTCTGGAATGAGTACGGTAGTTCGGTTACTGTAGCTGCAAATGGCTCAGTTCTTGCACTTAGTTTTTCAAATCGCATGTTTTCCAGCTTTTTGTTATCTAAATTATTAAATAAGTTCCACAAGAAACGAAGTCTCTAGGTAAGTTAATTTTGAGTGTGCTGAATCTAAAAATCTCTTTTCAAAAGTTGGTCCTACCAAAGTTCTTTATGAAGTTGTTTTCGGAAAAATCAAGATAGTACTATCAAAAATAGTCATTTTCGGAAAGTTATGTTTCTGCAGCATCGTAGCACACTCTTTCTTCTCATTTTTCTCGTAAATCATCTCAAAATCAGCAGAAAACCAACCCTTCCACAGTTTTCACAATAGAATCCGATTCTTCATTGATAGCGCATAATGTACTTGTGAAAATAACGACATCTCGACCCTGTGGACAACTGTCAGGCTCAACGAAGAAGTACACGATTATACCTGAACTATGACGTCGACCGTTGCAGGAAGGACAACTGGTACTTCAGACTGGCAGATTACTTTGGTGAAGCAGTGGGCAGTTGAAGAGAACAAAGGTGTCCAACCATAGTGAATCTGGAATTCTATCAGTTAGAAGCATATCCGTTCTCTCTCTCTCTCTCTCTCTCTCTCTCTCTCTCTTTCTCTCTCTCTCTCTCTCTCTCTCTCTCTCTCTCTCTCTCTCTCTCTCTCTCTCTCTCCTCTCTCTCTCTCTCTCTCTCTCTCTCTCTCTCTCTCTCTCTCTCTCTCTCTCTCTTTCTTTCTTTCTCTCTCTCTTTCTTTCTCTCTCTCTCTCTCTCTCTCTCTCTCTCTCTCTCTCTCTCCCTCTCTCTTTCTCTCTCTCTTTTTTCTCACCTGAAAAGCGAACGCCTTTTTCTTCGACGGATCCAACGGCTTATAGTAAATGAGAACAGGGCCATACGAACAAACCTAAACAGAGTGTGAGAAACATGCAGAGTTTGCTCTCACTGTCTTTTTTCTGTCTCCTAAATCACCTCATAAGAATGCCTGTTTAACGTCAGATCGTCGTAAGTCTTCATCTCTGAGTTGGAGTAAAAATGGACCACTCACGTTACGTCTTTTAGAGAATAAAACGACCTTAAACCTGCTAAGAAGAGTTCCTTCGGCTACTCGACAAGAAAATGAATTTTGCGCAGTTCTCACTATGCCCACTGAGACAATGTCACATGCTTTTCCAATCGATTCTTCATCCCATCAGAAACTTAAACTTGAGTAACGAACTTATTCTGCATTTGCGCGTAACGGAGAGTATAGTACGCACTCCGACTGAAAAACTCGAGTATAGAGCGTTACACATATCTAGCAAAAAGTCTGACCGATTTCAAATTCGCGGCAGTCGCATTTTTGTAAAATGAGTACGGTAGGGTCGGGACTCTCACAACGAACAGTTAGATCTTTGCGGATTTAAATTATTATTCACATAGCTTCCTCTACCTGTAAAAAAATCTGGCCTCCGTAAATCGGTTACTTAGTACTGTAGCAGTTTCGCCTTGAAACACAAGAACGTTTAAGTGATGTTCCTTTAATTTCAATGAACTGTAAGTAAGAATAATAATTTAAATCCACAAAGATCTAACTGTTCGTTGTGAGAGTCCCGACCCTACCGTACTCATTCTGCAAAATTGAGATTAGAGCGCGTTTGAAAACGGCCATGCTTCTAGCGATATATGTGTTGTTCTTACTTTCAGTCCATTGAAATTAAAGGCGCATTACTTAAATCGTTCTTGTATTTCGAGGCGAAACTGCTACAGTACTAAGCAACCGATTTACGGAGGTCAGACTTTTTTACAGGTAGAGGAAGCTATGTGCATTATCGCACCCTGATGTTTCACTCTCCACATATCTAGCGAAAAGTCTGACCGATTTTAGTGTGTCCTGGTGGCAATTACCTGTGAGCTTATACGAAAATTTATTATTGTTATTAAAAATGAAAAAGAGGCGGTCCTTGCCGAATTGGTGACCCCTTTGGCGGGGTGGGTGTCATTGAAATGTTACAAGCGATTCCTATGAACTGGGAAAATGCAATCAAATTGAGCAAAGTTAGTACAGGAAATCATAAGGCAGAACTGAAAATCGGGAGCGTAACTGATCTTTGAAGACTATGCATTGGCGGACGTCGAGAAACCAAGATTATCGATTTTTCAAAATTCTTTTTCTTCTTGGCTTACCGATTGGATACTGTAACCCGTATAGAAAGGGTGCTATTAGGAAGAAAGCTGGTGGATTCTTATTTACATGTAAGAAAGATGGTTTGGGGGGATTTTGGGAATAAAAAAACTAGTTTATTTGAACTTTCAAGTTACTCAGCCTAACATTTATGATTCAAAATTGATATTTTGAAGTGTAATTGATTACTAGATCAAAGTTCTTTCCCTTTTAATCTTAAAAATAACTTATTTCGAACTATATTCTACAAATCGGATTTTTTTCAAATTAAAATCAAGTTAGTACTTTTTCAAACTTTTAGGTCGAGTAACTTGCAAGGCAGTCAGTATAACGCATTTCACACCGCATCTAGTCCGAAAAAATCTATAGGCTTATAAGCCAAGAATGGATTGATTGGGATCGTCCTAACACCGTTATCCACGTGCCGGGCGCGATCTAATGCGTTTCACAGACTGTTCTTCAATAATTCGTAAAAACTCGAAATCTTCTCACTTTACGCAGACATTCTCTCCAGAATCGGGATAATTTGGTCAAAGTTTGGTCGTCTTCCGGGGTCTTCGTTCATGCAAATGTTCAGTAATCGGGCCATGTTTCTGGCGATTCCTGGTGGAATCTGGAGCCGAAGTCCTTCGAGGGCAATCTGAAAGATGATATTTTTGGATTTCGACTTGGAATGATCATGAATATTGATATTCTCATATCCAATAACCTCATCTAGTTTTTCAATATTCAGAATTGTTGCTTTAACAAAAACCATTTACCGACTTTGAGAAGAAGTTTAATTGGAGATAAATTTATAATAAAAAGTTGACTGATTTTGCAACAGTCAAAGCAAGATTCCCTTATAGCGCGAGATAAACAAGCCGCAGACGGCATAATCTGCCGACCCTCACGGCATCATATTTGCTTGATTAAATGCTTAATTTCGGTATGCAAGACTTGGTTCTTCACAAAAGTTGTTCTCCCAACCTAACCTAAGCTTATTAAAAAAGGAAATCACCTTTGGTTGCAGATTGCAAATTGAGAAAATTCATGATACAGGCGTGAGGGTCGGCAGATTATGTCGTCTCCCACGGACTTATCAAAAAATTCCTCACCTTCATTCCACATTCCATTGGTGGGACGTCAGAGAATGGTACTTCTCTAGTGTTCAGCTCCCAAAGAAGAATTGCAAACGACCACATGTCAGATGCCCTGATGTTAAGGTCGTCTGGCGATCGTTGGAGGGCTGGAATTTAATTTTTAGTCGAATTGCGGGTATATTCAGTCTCATGCGACGAAAAAGGATTTTATACACTTTTCTAAATATTCACCTTCTGGACTCATCCATGCTGGCGAGTAAATCTTTCCAACTTCTTGGAAACTGAACTTGGTGTCGGCCATCGAGATCTTGGCTGTCAGTTCTTCATCGACGACCACGTGCTTTGAGGACAGGTAGTATCTGAAAAACGATAATGTAAAGGGTTACGGTAAAAATTTTCGAACTTTTTTTCAAAATTATATTATTTTATTATTTAACAACTTCCAACTGACCGGGCATTTTAATTACAGTATCCAAAACCCAAGATTTCATCATAACCCCAGTACTCCAACTACCAAGTTTTAATCAAAGACTTACCTCAGAACAAGTGGGTCCAGACTGTGCAAATAGGACATACCACGTGCAATGTCCAGAGCGAATCTGATGGCCTGACTGTGGTCGATGACGACAGCTGAAAACAATTCTGATTTTCACCTTTTAGGAAATCTGTTGAGAGAAACTTCAAACGCAGTGCTTTTTGAGAGTGAGTTGTAATTTTTGCGCATTCTCAAATGACCATGCTCACATCAGAATCGTTTTCGAGAATTTTTTTTAAAGAGAAACGGCAGAGAATGACAACACCAGAAACGATCCTTTTCCGTTTTCTGAGTGAATTCATCTCTTTTCGAGACCTAGTTTTTCACAAAACTCATTTTCTCGAAGTTTCTAGAGTCTGATATAAAAGGTAAGGCATTATTTTGTGCAGATGGAATTCAGTTCTTCTCGTCCCGAAAGCCAGATTCATACATTGGTAAGTTTCTGACTCCCACTCATTTGATATCGCAAAAACTACATTGAAGACAAACACTCACAGCTTTGTTCGTGAAGAACATTGTAGAGGCTTCCAAACGGCATGTACTGACTGATGATCACAAGGTTTGGCGGTTGGTTGGCTGCAGCCAGAACTGGGCAGATGTTGGGATGAGCGAAGATTCTGAAAGGACGACGTCATACACTATAAGATTAGAGAACTGCCAACTTGAAGATATTCACAATGCCATTTTTAAGATGTATACTTCATTTTGAACGAAGTAGGACGAAAAAAAAAACATAATTTAGATAATCGGACTCTTACCTACAATTCCAGACTTACTTTTAAATTCTTTTCAGGTAAAATACCGTACTTTAAGTGATGGAGCCGACATAAAACGTTCAAATTCTTTGAAAACACATAGGTTTCATATAAAAAAGTGTTGAAAAAACAAAATTTCACCTCAGAGACGGGAACTCAGTCTGGAAATCTCTAGAAATTCTTGGGGTGACTTCGTTGATTGACAGAATTCTGGCCACAATTTCGTTTCCTTGCCACTTGCCGCGCCACAATTCGCCTGTGTGCGATTCCGTTATCTGAAAGGTTCAAATTTTATTTTTGAGCATTTTTCATAGAACGAATTTTCTATAAATCATTAAATTAATAAGTTACCTTTTTCCTATTATGAAAATTCTCCAAGCCTTTTTTTAGGTAATTATAGCAAGCTTTTTCTCAAGAACTCAAAGTTTAATAAGTTTTCATTGCCCCTGTTCATCAAATTTTGATTAATTAAGCAATAAAACCGATAGAAAGCGAACCTTGCTCAGCAAATTGAGAGACGAGACATCGACTCCTGTGTAGCGTGAGAGCGTGGCGTCACGTGTGCGCGACTTGGTTCCCTTCCAAGTTTGGTCCTTGAATGGCAGCCTGTCGTTGGGGTTTTGACCATTTTCTTGGGCGATTTCTGAAACATCGCAGTTTGTAATTATTCAAACATTTTTTCGAGACTGAATATTTTCTTTTTTAAATACTAGTTTGAAAAAACTCAAGTTACACGATTTCTACACATAAACTCTGTTTGGGAAAACGCAAATAAATTAAAAATGATGAATAATTTGAAAACTATTTGAAATGTCTTCGAACAATGGTAATTTTCTGACTGTATAAAGTCAGTAACAGAAATATTCAAGGAGTATTAGAGCGGAATTTTCAGAGCTTTTCAAACGATTCGCCTTCAAATCTCACAAACGGATCCTATTCAAGCAAAATGCGAAATTCATCCAATAATCATACTTTCCTCCTATTACAACCACAAAATCTCAC
>OZ022252.1:7092130-7112130 GCA_963978915.1 Caenorhabditis parvicauda
TGGGTCTGTGACCGTGTGAAGCAGCCAGATGAAGACTCGTATCGTCTCCCATGTTGGTTGCGTTGACACGCGCTCCTCTGAAAAATAACAGATAATTCTTGTTATATAAAACTATAAAAACAGAAGTAAATTTATTTTTTATACCGTCGAAAATTTTTTGTGAAAATGACGAAAAAAACCGTGAAATCGTTTCTACTCAGCCAGGAATTCCCCTTCACCTGTTGAGAATGCGCGGATATACAATATCTCTGGGTTTTTTCAACTTTTCAACGCACTCCCGACTACCGTTGGAAAAATCTACTGCCGACTTCCGTCCTTTTCTCACTTCCGACTTCCGTTTTGTAAAATTTTTACTTCTGTGCAACTCTGTCACTTACTAACAGATAGACAGAACTCCTGAGAAAAAAAACTAATTCAATTATCTACAACACATCGCACACAGTTCAATTTCAAACCAGTCAGCACTAAACAGACGACACTGAGATACTTTGCGCATTATGAAATCTGGCGTTCATGATGTTATCCCACGATCTGCTATCTGCAGCCAACAGTGTATCGCCTGTTTTGGCTTCTCATTTTGCCAGAACAACTTTTGTGATGAGCTGAGCATTGAGAAAGCAGATAAAATAAGAACTCAATGTAAACAGTTCATCTCTGTCGTCTCCCTAACATTTCGACACAACTCGAAAAAATACCTCGACAGGAGCATCTCCGCTATACTTGTATGACCTTCTTTCGAAGCCCAGTGCAGTAGTGAGAAAGCGTGGTCGTCTCTGAAATTCATTTTTGCAGTAATAACTTCGAAATACAATTTTAAAAATACAATCTATTCACTTTAAAATCGTCAACGATTACTTTTTTTCTAGTGAAAACTCATAGAACTATCAAAAGAGTTATAAATTGTCATAAATTGGAATAGTTTTTTTTCTAAAAGTCTATGCATTTTCAATACTTTTTCCAGCAAAAAGTGACAGATTATCTACAGAAATCATCAAAAACTTACCCAACGTTCAGATCATGTTCATGGTCGTCCAACCAGACGCGAACCTGGAAAATGAATTTCATTCACGTTTTTGGGTGACTTTTTAAAATAGAAAAAGTTAACTTCACTCGGAGTTATAGAAAACACATTGGAATACAACTCTTGAATAGAACGATTACCTGGAATGCGTTTCCTTCTCGGACCCATCCGAAGACATCTTCCATGATAATCGGAACATTTGGCTTGTGAGCGTGATAGTGAGTTGACAATGACATCTTCTCCTTGTATTATCCAAGTTCGTCTTCTTATATGGATCTTGTCTGAAATATAATAATTTAGAAAGAAAGAGAGAGAGAGAGAAAAAGAGATGGGAAAGAGAGAGGGGAGAGGGAGAGAGAGAAGATTCATTCCAACTGACTAGATTACTTTCTTTTCTAGGTCTCGGTAGAGTTCTGATTAATACGAAATCTTATTTTTGAAGGTTGAATACATATTTGATACGTGTTTCATTTTAAAAATAGATTCTAGACATGAAAAATTTGAAGAGACCTAAACAATAATGTTTTTTGACGGAAAACGGATCAAAAATGGAAAAAAAAGTCACTATATTCTAATGATTTGGTGTCGTGAAAATATGGTTAAAATGATAAAAACATACTTTTTTTGGTTTAAACTTGAAGAAGCTGTTCTTTTTTTAAACAAAAACTGGAGAGATATACTTCATACTAATGGTTTAATACGCGAAACGTCAGTAGCCAAGAATAGAGGTGAAAAGGAGTGAGTGAAAAATAATAATGTTGTCGAGACAAGTATGCGACATGCGTAATGTTTACTTATATCAATCAATAATCTTCTATAAGGTTGCACCTCAAGGGTCACCATTGGTGTACACACAGTTGGTGGGAAGAGAGGGTGGCAGGGGAGTACTCGTTCACTATTACTCGAGGGAAAAGACACCAATTCGATTGAACTAAAGCGCTTCCGTTTGAATGTCGTTAGACGCCAGATGGCAACTATTTTCCATGCAAAGTTTATGAGGGCATAGAGAGAGAGATAGAAAAAGGAGAGAGAAAGAGAGAGAGAGAGAGAGAGAGAAAGAGAGAGAGAGAGAGAGAGAGAGAGAAAGAGAAAAAAAGGAGAGAGAGTCAAACGTTTACTGTAATAACTTCTGTGAGCGTGGATAATGTGATATCATCTAAACGTGTAACCACATTCAGAGAGTAGAACATTTCAATTTCAAATTTTCACGAACAGAGGAGTATGAATTGTCACAGTATGGTAAGTTGAAAACCATGATAAATAAGATAAATCGATAGGAACGGACCGCCTAGACACCACATAGATGTTTGCCCGGATCGGCGAAAGTTTGTTGGTCCGGTGAAGAAATATTACGAGTGCAGAGGACACGCAGTGAAAGAACAGCCGTGCACAACAAAATGGTGTAATGTCGGTCCTGAGTGGGTGTGCGAGAGCCCATGGCATGCCAAAGAAACCAAAGTATTCGTTGTAATGAGGGATAAATGGTGGGTTAATTATCTTTCGGTACTAGTAGTACCAACGAGAATTGAATAATCATCATTCCTTTACATCCCTATTCTCTTCGAACATCGAGTGGATTGAATAGTCCACTGTGTCGTACCCATTGGAAAATAAAAAAAAATACATTTCGTACTCATTGGAGAATCAGAAAAAAATTAAAAAATTTTGAAGTTACTGCTAAGTATTGCAATATATTGACATATTACAAGTAGGTATTGACAGAAAACAATTCTCAGAAAGAATATCATAACGATGAGCATGAATCAGCACTGTTTGGCACGAAAAATATCTTCTACAGCAGAGAAATAATGTGAGTGCAATAGAAACGCAGCGAAAGAACAGCCGTGCACACCGAAATTGTGTAAAGTTGGTTCCGAGTGGGAGTGGAGAGAACATCGAGAAGATCTTGATGGAATTTTGGTGGAAAAAAGTGACAAGAATTGTAGGTTGGGGATCAAATTAAATAATTCGCAATGCGACATTTTAAAGAAAGTGCAGGTGTGTAATGGGATACTCGAGTTATGTGATGAGATAACTCGAACTATTTTACTACAATAATGAAGTAATACACATACCGAGAAGTATTAAAAAATGAGCGAGGACACAATGCGATTCTCAAAAAACTAAAAAATAAAAAGAGAAAAAAGTTATGAAGTGTCGTGAAAGTTGAGTGAGTAGTGCATACACCTTACGAAACAATGCATGCACGCCTTATTTCGAATTTTATTTTTAAATTCTTTGTTTTTTGCTTATCATTTGTCTATAATCAATTACCATAGTGTTTAGGAAATGGATAGTGATCTATACGACGAGTTTGGTAACTACATCGGACCTGAACTTGACTCTGACGATGAGGCGGAGGAGCAACGCAGCGAGTACGATGAGAAGTCGGGTTCGGACTCCGACGAGAAGATGGAGGATGACAACGAGGAAGAAGAAGCTGAACCGCAGAACCAAATAGTACTACACGAAGACAAGAAGTACTACCAGACTGCTGTCGAGGTTTGTTTTTTTTACTGGAGGGATGAGGAGAAGAATTCAGGTCTATGGAAAAGATGTAGAAGTTCTTCCACAAGAAGAGGATGCGCAGCCACTGACCGAGCCAATCATCAAGCCCACGACTCAAAGAAAGTTCCAAGCTGTCGAACACAACTTACCAGAGACCGTATACAAGAAAGAATACCTTGCTGACTTGATGGACTGCCCACATGTCATGAGGAATATTGCCATTGCCGGTCATCTTCATCATGGAAAGACCACATTCGTCGATTGTCTCATGGAACAGACTCATCCTGGGTTCTTCAGACCGGAAGACGCTGATTGCAGATTCACCGACACTCTTTTCATTGAACAACAGAGGTATGGTTACTGCAATGTTTCGCCTATAAATCAATCTTCAGAGGATGTTCCATCAAATCTATGCCAGTTTCTCTTGTCATGCAAGATTCTCGTAGCAAGAGTTACCTTCTCAACATCATCGACACTCCGGGACACGTGAACTTTTCTGATGAGATGACCGCTGGTTACCGTCTAGCCGATGGTGTCGTGGTTCTTGTCGACGCGCATGAAGGAGTCATGTTGAACACGGAACGTGTCATCAAGCACGCAGTCCAAGAACGTCTCCCAGTCGTTTTGTGTATCGCAAAGATTGACAGATTGATGCTCGAACTGAAGTTGCCACCATCTGATGCATACAACAAGTTGAGACTGATCATCGATCAGGTCAATCAGCTGATGCAGTAAGTGTTTTTCTCTAATCGAGGAGTAGCCAGTATAACGTTTCTCTTTCCGAATGTCTACACATCTCTTTCCAGGACCTTCTCAGAAGATGAAGTACCAGTACTATCACCACTCAATGGAAACGTCATCTTTGCTTCTGGTCGATACAACGTATGCTTCTCGCTCCTCTCGTTCGCTAACGTTTATGGAAATCAATATGGTGAGGTTTTTTCATTAAAGGTGTTGAAAAATTATGGGAACAACAAAGAAAAGAGAGTCACGATTATTTCTGAAACATTAGCATGGTGTTTGTGTACTGCTTTTGAAAAGAAGTTTTCCAATTACTTAATTTCAGGAGACAAGTTCAACCCAAAGGAATTCGCACGACGACTGTGGGGAGACATCTACTTCGACAAGAAGACGAGAAAATTCGGCAAGAAAGCTGCGAGTGCGTCTGGGCAAAGAACGTTCGTCGAGTTCATCTTGGAACCGCTTTACAAAATATTCTCACAGGTGCGTTACTTGCTTTTCTGACCCGTTATCATAGACTTCTCTCGTTCTGCGAGTCATCGTGCCAGTACTGAGTGTGTAGGGGTAAAAATGATTTTTTTTTCTCGGAAATAACTAAAAACTACTGGTTAAATTTAGGTTCTCGGAGACGTCGACACATGTCTACCATCAATGATGGCTGAACTCGGAATTCGCCTTTCCAAAGAGGAACAAAGGATGAACGTCCGACCACTGATCGCTCTCATCTGCCAAAGGTTCTTTGGAGATTTCACTGGTAAAGTTTCTATTTGACAGAAACAACAATCCATTTATTGCAGCATTCGTCGACCTCGTCGTCCAAAACATCAAATCTCCACTGGAAAATGCCCCAGCAAAGATTGAATCGACGTACATGGGGCCAACAGACGCGAAACTAACTCAAGAGCTACACAAGTGTGATGCTAACGTGAGTTTTCCGTTTTGAATTCAAAAACCACTTTGAACAATGTAATGTGAGCTTTAAAATTGAGTTTGGACAAGATTTGCTGTGAAACTCGAACCAGCAGCTTGAATTGACGGAATTGTGACCCACGAAGAGCGGATAATGATAGTTTTCTAAAAGCTTGATCTTGATAAAAAAAATAATAATAAAGACGACATGCGGAAATTTGCTTCACTGAAAGTGGAAAGAGTAAAGGGGTGATCCCAAAAACGCCCTACCATCAATATTATAAAAAAATAATATCCCCAAGAATCCAAAATAACTTACATTTTAGGGACCACTAATGGTGCATACAACAAAGAACTACCCAACCGCTGACGCCACCTCGTTCCGAGTGTTCGGACGTGTCCTCTCCGGAACCCTGAATGCCAACACTGATGTCAGAATTCTCGGAGAGAACTACAGTATCCAGGATGAAGAAGACTGTCGCAAGATGACCGTGGGAAGATTGTTCGTTCATGTTGCGAGGTGAGATTTCTTTTTTGAGAGTAACAACTTATTTTTGGTGTTTTTTAAATGCGCGTTCTGAGCCCCGTTATACAATATAGGATAACTCTCTCAAGTTGAATCAAGATACTTTAACCTTTTAAAATGTGCTTCTGACGTCTTGTTTGCGAGTAAAAAATAAATTTGATTCACAGATATCAAATCGAAGTGAGCCAAGTGCCTGCCGGGTGTCTTGTGTTGATCGAAGGAATCGACCAACCAATCGTCAAGACTGCCACGTTGGCCGAGTTGGAATACGATGAAGACGTCTACATTTTCCGTCCATTGAAGTTTAACACAAGGAGTGTGGTTAAGTTGGCTGTGGAGCCAATCAATCCATCTGAATTGCCGAAAATGTTGGATGGATTGAGAAAGGTAAATTTAAAATTTTGAAAAAAGTTAATTTTTTGTAACTGTGACAGTTAGCTTTTTTTTAAAAATTAGCTGAAAAAAGAGGCAAAACTCGATATTCTCATATGTCGCATTGTTTCAGATAAAAGATCCACAATATAGGCTACGAGTATCAAATTATTCAAATTTTTTATCAAAAGTAAATCTTTAAAATCAATATAAAAGATGCTTTTGTATTGATTTCTATCATCTCAGGTAAACAAGTCATACCCACTGTTGACGACAAGAGTCGAAGAATCCGGTGAACACGTGCTGCTGGGAACCGGCGAGTTGTACATGGACTGTGTGATGCACGACATGCGAAAGGTCTTCTCGGAGATTGACATTAAAGTTGCCGACCCGGTGGTCACGTTCTGCGAGACGGTCATCGAAACCTCGACCCTCAAATGTTTTGCCGAAACGCCCAACAAGAAGAACAAGATTACCATGATGGCCGAGCCGCTGGAGAAGGGACTCGCTGAGGATATCGAGAATGAGGTTATTTTTCCATCATTCTTTGATTTTTGAATTTTTTTGTGATGTTTTTTGAATGCGCAAAAGATGAGGAATTAGAGAGCTTTGAGATACTTATTCGAAAAACAGTCTTTGTTTAACATATTTTGGTCAGCGCTGACACTTGCCGCAGTGAATATTTGCCTGCTTATCATTTTCAAGAAAGATTTTTCCGCAAACGGTTAAATTTCAAAAAAAACTACTATTCAGATTGTTCAAATCGGTTGGAACCGACGTCGCCTCGGAGAGTTCTTCCAGTCCAAATACGAGTGGGATCTTCTAGCCGCTCGTTCCATCTGGGCCTTTGGACCGGACACTGCAGGACCCAACATTTTCCTCGACGATACCCTTCCATCAGAAGTCGACAAACACCTCTTGTCAACTGTCAGAGAATCGCTTGTACAAGGATTCCAATGGGCGACACGAGAAGGACCACTGTGTGAAGAGCGTATGCTTTGAATTTTTGCCATATAATTCGATTCGAAGCTGTGGTTGTTGACAGATCGTCTTGTTGTGACCAGTAGATTTGCACAAGATATATTCATTTTTAAAAATAAATATATCTCGTGCAATTCTACTGGTCACAACAAGACGATCTGTCAACAACCACAATAACCAACACGATGCACAATAACATTCTTCACCACTTACACTTCAGTCGATTCGAAACGTCTTAAAACAAGAATTCTAGCTGTGAATGGATGTTTTAATTGCTGAGATTTGCTTTTTGTGATAATTTCCTCATTAAATCTAGATATCACTGCAGAAATTCAGAATTTATTTTTTTTGTAGAAAATTTGTCCTCAAAGCTTTCTGCGATCAGAATTTGAAACTTTAGTTTTTTTTTCTGAAACATCATTTTTCAGCGATTCGCAACGTCAAGTTCAAGTTGCTCGACGCCACGATAGCCGGAGAACCACTATACAGAGGAGGTGGTCAGATCATCCCAACGTCTCGTCGATGCGCATATTCTGCTTTCTTGGTGAGATTTCCAATAGTTTTCCATGTCTTTTGTGTTTTTTCGAACAAATTCTTTATACCTCTTTATTGAAAACTTTATGAATACGATGAAAACGAGAACTCATGTGAAAAAGGGTGTGTAACCATTGTATTCCTTTGTTATGAAAATGGTGCGAAGTGATACTCGCGTATGCAATGTTCGACGTTGTTCTGACGATAGAGTCTGAAGATACAGGAAAAAAACATGTCCTGGCACCTTTCTCACTTGTTGTCTTCTAGATTAACGAATATCTGTCTAGGTCCTAGTGGTTGGCTACATGCTCACGTAAAAATGTACCAAGATTAGTAAAAACCCAAAAACACTCGATATGGTTTCGAATCACGAGAGATGAGCTTTCTGAATGGTTTTCATTGAAAATAACAGAACGGCACTGAAAGATGAAATTCAGATGGCAACACCACGTCTGATGGAACCATACTACACAGTGGAAGTGGTCGCACCAGCCGACTGTGTCTCAGCGGTCTACACAGTTCTCTCGAAGAGGAGAGGTCACGTCTCGTCTGATTCTCCAATTCCAGGATCACCGATGTACTGCGTGAAGGTGAGATTTTTCCTTATAAATGCAGTTTGATTCGTTTTTCTCAGTTTATGATGATAGAAAATATGAGAAAGATAATGTTTTATTCCGTAAGGCGGAAAAATAGAGAATGGTAAATATAAAGAAATTTTTTTAAAAAATCAGTAGCAATGGAGGATCTATCTGGTTGATAGAGAGGAAGATCTAGTATTCTTCGTCTTTATCGATTTTGACTTGAGAATTATTTTCTTTTGTTATGTTTGACAAATAAAAATATGAGAAAATATAGTTTAAAATTAGTCTGGTGAAAATAGTTTGGATTTCTGAAGACTCGCTGTAAATATTCTCTACACAAAATTTGTTCTCCGAGTCTAACCTTATCATAAAAAGGAATTATTGTTGGCTGCAGATTATTACATGACGCGGGATTGAGCCTACTCAGATTAGGCATTTAATACAGTCATATTTTCAAACAAACTTCTCTTCAGGCATTCCTTCCTGTCATGGATTCGTTCGGTTTCGAGACAGATCTGCGAACACATACTCAAGGACAAGCATTCTGCATGTCGGTATTCAACCATTGGCAGGTACGATTTTTCTCTTGATTATATAGAAAAAGTTGATTTTTATCGTATTTTCTATTAAAAATCAGAGAAAATTTGGTTGCACGGTGTAACACATTCGGCCATTCCAAAAGTGGGCGTAACGGGGGTGGGACAACCAAGGATGGTCGGTCAAAAATCGCTTAGTTGCAAAATTTTCAAATCGAGACCTTAACTACATTTTCGATATCAATACTGGTTAGTCTTCTCGAAATATCTTACAACAACTTTAACAACAATTTTCTTATTCATTAAGGACTAAAATTGAGCAGAATACATGGAATAAATGGGCAAAAATACCAAAAGACGGCTGCAAAGCGGTCATCCGGAGCGAAAATTTAAATCTATTGATTGGGATCGAATGATTTGCGCCTTTTTTGAAACGCCACCCCACTCGGTTTTTTTGATCTTGGCACTCCGTGGGTTGTAGTGACTACTTTCAGATTGTTCCCGGAGACCCGTTGGACAAGTCAGTTATCATCAGACCACTCGAAGTTCAACCACCACCACACCTTGCCAGAGAGTTCATGATCAAAACGAGGTATGTGGAAACATTCAATTACCATAGATTTACAGTATTTTACATTGTTTTCAAGAAACCAATTTTATTTTTGGAAATTGAGATCGACAACTTTAATGAGTGGTAGTTTTCCCATTGAAATAATAATTGAAACGGTTCAAACATAAAAAGTTTGTGTCTTGTGAAAATTATAGCTTTTTCGAAGAATTCAATCATCTGAATTATTAGGAATTCTTTGGCGGCACTGACAAAACTGTTTGTGTTTTCAATTTCTTCAGGGATGGGTTTTTTCCAAATTCAGCCGTGGAAAATAAAAGAAAAACAGAATTTTCGAGAACGTGTTGTGAGATACAGCTTCCTCGTGGAAGTGAGGCAAGGAAATACAATATAAAATTTACAGAAGGAGAAAGGGATTGTCGGAAGACGTGTCAGTCAACAAGTTCTTCGACGACCCGATGCTTCTGGAACTGGCCAAGCAACAAGACGTCTTCAACTATGCCGGATTCTAACTTGACCCTGTTGATGTTTGATATTTTGTTTATTTATTCGATCTTCATTGTTTCATTTTATCGTTTTCCTCTCTCTCTCTCGGTCCAAGCATCTCTTTTTATTGTTTTCTCATCTCCATTGGAAATGAACATTTTGCGTCTTACTGTTCAACTGAAAATTTTTCTTTAATGCGTGTGTTCTACTTTTACGTGAACTCGACGATGCAACGTGGCAAAGTCAAGGGTCGCGCTTTGAGGAACACTCCTATAGTAAAGTCGTTAGGATGCTGTCAAGAGCAAACCCTTTGTTGAAATCGGCCAAATGTATGGTTGCTGGTCGTGCGTCCCTGAGCTTTGGTGAGTTAACGAATTCTACAAGTAGTTTTGATCAAGATCTTGGAAGACGTGCAAGTGGAATTTAAGACGTTTAATGTTTCTCGATACAATTGTATATATTCCTTTTTATGATGAAACACGAATGAAATATATTTTGGAAAAACTCAAATCTGAACACATCTCTTAAGACCATTTAATAGGTTACAGTACAGTTCTCAAATTTATAAATTATCTGATGTGGTTGCGGTCAAATAAAAGACGAACATAGGCACAATTTGAATTTTGTGTAGGCTTACGAGCCCTTCTCACTACGCGAATGAGAGAGTGTGTAAAATCGCTAGACACCGTTGCGCAGTTAGAGAGTGCAGAGTCTCCAAAACGTCAGTGCCCCATCAGAAACTCGTATGCGCTTCAAATGGATGTATGAGAATTCAGAGCTGACTGAAACCCAGCAGCAGGTGCAGTCTGAGGCACTCAAGTTCTCAAAGGAAGTCCTTCTTCCAAACGCAGCCAAGTATGACGAAACCGGTGAATTCCCGTGGGAAATCGTCAAACAGGTAAGGAATTTTGAATCTGATAAGAATAGAAATAGAATATTGGAAAAAGGAGTTAGAGAAATAGAGAAAGTAACACTTTTGAACTCTCGGTGTACGGTACTTCCTAGTACTAGTCATTCAAAAGATCATTTCCAGCTTCACATCTTTTCTCAAAAAAATTGAAGTTAAGATTACATAATCCAAAAAAACACTGATAGAAACACTTTTGATCCCTTTGATTACGGTAGCTTCTCAAACAAGAATTTAGGCGCACTCACTGGGTCTCATGAACTCGATGCTGCCTGAGAAGTACGGTGGACCAGGACTGTCGTCGCTGGAGGCCCAACTGATTGTAGAGGCCCTCTCGTACGGATGTTCTGGCATCCAAGTGGCTATTTTTGGTACAAGTCTTCCGATCGCTCCAGTCCTCATTGCCGGAAGCGAAGAGCAGAAGAAGAAGTGGCTTTGTGAGTCTTTAACTGCTCCACATATATCGCTAGAAGCATGGCCGTTTTCAAACGCGCTCTAATCTCAATTTTGTAGAATGAGTACGGTAGGCCTAACTTAGGGTCGGGACTCTCACAACGAACAGTTAGATCTTTGTGGATTTTAATTATTGTTCTTACTTTCAATCAATTGAAATTAAAGGCTCATCACTTAAATCTTTTTGTGTTTCGAGGCGAAACTGCTACAGTACTAAGTACCCGATTTACGGAGGCCAGATTTTTTTACAGGTAAAGGGAAGCTATGTGTGCTCCTTTTGCATTTAGAAGATTCGAAATTTGAAACAAAAAACTCGAGTACTGGTGACATTACATTGTCAGTCTTACTAACTTGGAATAACCTTTAAGTGATACAGAACAGATATTAAGTCAAAATATGGTTACTGTACTTTTTGGCAGTGTTCTCTCATTGTACAGTAAAACTTCAGCACCCCTTGGAGCCGAACCGCTGATCGCGTCCTACTGCGTCACCGAACCCGGAGCCGGATCGGACGTGAACGGAGTCAAGACGAAGGCAGAGAAGAAGGGAAACGAGTACATTCTGAATGGAACCAAGGCGTGGATTACCGGAGGTGGTCACGCCAAGTGGTTCTTCGTTCTCGCTAGAACCGATCCAAACCCGAAAACCCCAGCTGGAAAGGTAAATCTCAATGTTAAGATTGATAAGTTTGATGAAAATGAAAGTGACGGTTAGTGTAGCTTTGCCAAGCGTACAGTTTTTTTAGTAGTGTTTTGCAGGCCTTCACCGCCTTTGTTGTTGACGGTGACTCGCCAGGAATCATCAGAGGAAAGAAGGAGAACAACCTTGGACAGCGTGCTTCTGATACCCGAATGATCACATTCGAGGATGTTCGGTAAGGATGCTGTATCATGCGGAAAGGTGTGAAATGGTTCTTGCCTTCTCAATCCTTTTCATGACAACTGTTTTTCTGTATTGCTCAATTTTGAATCATCATTACACTTCAGTGTTCCTGAAGAAAACGTCCTCGGAGCTCCAGGAGCCGGATTCAAGGTTGCCATGGGCGCCTTTGACATGACCCGCCCTGCAGTGGCAGCCGGAGCCGTTGGACTCGCGTGGAGAGCTCTCGATGAAGCAACCAAGTATGCTCTGCAGAGAAAGGCTTTCGGAACTGAAATTGCCAACGTGAGAAGAGAGAGAGAGAGATAGAGAGAGAGAGAGGGGAGAGAGAGAGAGATAGAGAGAGAGAGAGATAGAGAGAGAGGGGGGGAGAGAGGGGGGAGAGAGAGAGATAGAGAGAGAGAGAGAGAGAGAGAGAGAGAGAGAGAGAGAGAGAGAGAGAGAGAGAGAGAGAGATTTCAGTTCCAAGGAGTCCAGTTCATGCTCGCAGATATGGCAATGAAGATTGAAATGTCCAGATTGATAACCTACAAGGCATCTGTTGATATTGACCAAGGAGTGAGTTTTCGAACAATTTTCTTCAAGTCCAAGTAACATTTTCCTCGATCCCAAAACTAAACGAACTATTCCAGAAGAAGAATTCTTACTACGCTTCGATCGCCAAGTGCTTCGCTGCTGACATGGCAAACGAATGTGCTACCAACGCTGTACAGGTGAGCTTTTTGATCTACCCCTTTTCGCGCCAAAAAGAACTTCTCAGGTTTTCGGAGGAAACGGATATAACAAGGAATACCCAGTTGAAAAGCTCATGAGAGATGCCAAGATTTATCAGATTTACGAAGGAACGTCCCAGGTGAGAATTACAGTGTCCGACCCGGCGCGGGCACCGTTTTCGTAGGATCTGCGTTATGTTGAGTAGAAATAGAAATTTCCAGAGCAGTTCTGGAAATAATTATATTTTATGAAATCACTTTCCGATTCTGTGAACGTTGAATTCTTGGTTCAGATTCAAAGAATGGTGATAGCTCGTCAACTACTGTCGACTGTCAAAGACACAGGCTCCAGCAGAGTGTAGATATTAAAATAGAGTCTAGCTAAACTTCTTCAAAAAACGTTATAATAGTTTTCCATTTTTCTTAAAAATTCAACAGAGATTTTTTGAATAAGAAACATGGAAAACACCCCCTATTCGTGAATAATGAATCTCGTTGTCCTTTTGAATTCAAGATTCTGAAAAGACTTACGATGCGCGATGTGATTTATTGTTCGCCCATCCCCTTGAGATAAACCGTTAAATGTGCGTAACTTATTGTCCCAACGTCATGTGTATGAAAGGACCCCTCGATGACGTCTATTCTGAATGCGTGCTTCTGGTAGCCTGATCATGAGGTTTCAGCCGGCTGGAACTAGATTTTTCACTACTAGAGTATGTTGTTTAGACGTCTCCTATGATTGCAGATAAAGTATTGAAGTTTTTGAACGTGTTGGTGTTAGCAAGGAATATTCAGGATAGCCAGCTTTTCTGATTCGCTGATTGTTGATTCAAAATACTGAAAAACCGAGTTGCAATGAGTAATAAAAGAGAACTTCTGTGCTTGCACAGGAATTCTTTTTATCTTGAGAATTTTGACTTGGCGTTGTTGTAATTCTTAGCGTACAAGAATTTCGAAGATAGGAGTACTGTAACTCAAAAGGCCGCGACGAGCGTACGCATCGCACGACTCAATTACCCAACTCTGATCGTCTGGAAGTTTCCAGGAGCGATTGGATCCCGTCGAATAGTAAAACAAACACGAAGGAAGGAGGGAGAGAGAGAGAGGAAGGAAGAGATAAAGAGGGATTGAGCAGTGCAGTGCGTGGGGCTTTGTTACACAGTCTTCGTGAAGAGTCGGGGGCCCATCGAGTGGTTGTAGCTGAAATGGCATTTACCAACCCAATCCGCATGATTTGTGGTTAGACAACCGCGTTGCGACGAGTTGCGGAGTGTCGCGGTTAGAGTGTGACAGGATACAGTAGTCCACTGTATCATAAGAACTTTTTGGCTCCTTCTTTATCACATGCTAGTGAAGTGTTGCCTATGATATCTGAGAAACGCGGTCTTGCGTGGCGGTCGGGAGGATAGAATGCTACTGTAGAAACTTCAACTTCAAGTGTAGCATTGGCAGGAATTAGACGTTTTGTACCAGGGAGCTTGAAAAGGTCTCATCATGATATCTTCCTCTCCAAGTGGTCCTGCAGTGTTGTCAGGAGGATCTTGCGTATGGTACAGTACCATGCATAATTGTAAAAGCATAGAGATGAGTTCATCCGTTTGCATGAGATGACACCTGTTATCTTTTTAACAATCCCCAGGAAATCCCACTGACGACAGCGGTCCCGCAACGCGGTCGTGTTCTTTGTCGGGTTGAGGAAGTCTTCTTTTTGTAATGGGACCGAAGTTCTGAGTCAATATCCCTCGGCCGTTTTGATAATGATGAAGGTAAGGTTACTGTAGCGAAATCTTTTCTCTGAATCATCGTGTTCATGGGGTCATATTTAGCAATAAGTTCCATCCGGTATCTCACTCACTGTCAACTGGAGCAACGTTCTAACAAGATAGCTCTAACCACATATATCGCTAGAAGCATGGCCGTTTTCAAACGCGCTCTAATCTCAATTTTGCAGAATGAGTACGGTAACTCTCACAACGAACAGTTAGATCTTTGTGGATTTAATTTATTATTCTTACTTACAGTTCATTGAAATCAAAGGCGCATCACTTCATCGTTCCTGTGTTTCAAGGCGAAACTGCTACAGTACTAAGTAACCGATTTACGGAGGCCAGATTTTTTTACAGGTAGAGGAAGCTATGTGCTAACGAGTTTAGTATCCAAACTGTTTCTTCTAACGAAGACTTTTCTGTTGATGCTCATCGTCATTCTGAGCAACGTTACCGCAAAAAGTGATAACTTTTGGCCGTGGTAGTAGCGAAAAAATCTCGAAACAATGGGTAAACATTACCTTTGCGATCAAACACATCTGCTGCTCTTTCTCTCCCCTCGGCGAGCTCTTATCTGCTCTGCTTTGCTCCTCTCTCTCTCTCTTTCTCACTCCGGATAAAAACCATGAGTGCGTGGGCGTGTCCGGTAGGCGTGTCCTATTACAACCATGAGCTCGTCGGCAGCAACTAGAGCTCACTCACGTTAGTCCCAACAACCATGCCATCCCCAGGTACGTCTTCTTCCTTGTTACGAAGTGGTTTTGTGAAGTTGAGTTCGGTCCTGCCGTTGGGTTTTGCTTTTCCGAGCAGGATCGAACTTTGGCTTTGAAACTGATAGAATTTGCATGAATCCGTTACACCATGATGTTTCAGACCAGCTCAAGGAGATCTTCAACCTCTACGACGAGGAACTCGACGGTAAGATCGACGGAACCCAGATCGGAGACGTCGTCAGAGCCGCTGGACTCAAGCCAACCAACGCTCAGGTCACCAAGGTGGGTCACCAATCGTTGGCGTTCACACCAATCACATCACCCGTTACAGGCCTCTGGAACCGAATACAAGAGAAAGGGAGAGAAGAGAATCACCTTCGAAGAGTGGCTCCCAATCTACGAGCAGGTCTCCAAGGAAAAGGTCAGTTTCTTACTCTTACTGTAGGTTTAATGTGGTTATGTTTTTCTTTGGTTACTGTAGATTGATTCAGGTTTTGATCTCTAGATTCCCTGAATTTTTAATCTCCTAACGGTTATTGTAGTTCAACTTTCATTTTGAATTCAGTTTTTGATTGAGTTTTGACCTATCAAAAGTTACTGTCATTCTCTACATTTTTGATCTACTAGGTGATTCAAGATCGTTCAGATTTTGATCTCTGAACTCAACTTTTCTTCTTATTTGCGGTTACTGTTGTTCTAGTCGAGTTTTGATCTACTTCTTTCTTACTGTAACTTTGCGATTTTTTGTCTACTACAAGATATTTTGATATTCTGGAGATTCCACTATAACAGATAAAAATTACACCAAAATCGATCGATATCATAAACATCCGACCAAATCACTTACGGCACTTTTTTGTTTGAGCCTTCTGAGAAGTTGAGAGAGTGAGGGTGGGAGAGAGAAAGAGAGAGGGAGCGAGAGAGTGCTGCCAGACCAGATTGTCGAGAGAAAACGGGAAAGAGAGTTCAGTGTAAAGTCAAGAGTGGCTGTCGACTCGGCGGCCTCTCGCAAACACATAACCGACCAGTAGTTGAGGGATGCGGTTTGATCTACCGATACTCCTTTCGATACGTTTCAGAATATTAATATCATGTGGAGTATTCAGTTTTAATGTTTCCAGTTCGAGTTGTGTGAATGGTGTTATGATCTATGTACTAGTGGTTACTAATTGGACAAATAATTATGATCTACGGAAATTGATCTACTAGGGATTACTGTAAGTGATTTTCATCATGAAACTACAGAGTCTTACTGTAGGTTAACTTCAGTCTTAATCTACTAATGGTTTTTGTAGACAATCCGACAATGTGATACTGTAATTGAGCTACAGTTTCGACCTACTAGGGATTACTGTAGGCAGTCCGAGTATCAATACATAACGTGTTACTGTAGATGAACTTCAGTTTATACCTACGAGTTATCCTTGTAGATAGTCCGAGTTACTATCCATAACGCGTTACTGTAAGTTGACTCTAGATGTACTAGTGGTTACTGTAAGTTCCAATAATTTTTGACCTACCGATTACTGTAAACCAAACGTTCAAATTTCAGGAACAGGGAACCTACGCTGACTTCGTTGAGGGACTCAAGGTTTTCGACAAGGAAGAATGTGGAAAGATCTTGGCCGCTGAACTGAGACACATTTTGTTGGCACTCGGAGAAAGACTGACCGCTGATGAGGTGAGAACGACACTCCAGTTGACACTTCCTGTGAATGTCTTGATGATCAATCGTTTCGCGCCTTACCCAAATGAATGTTAACATTGCAGGCTGATGAGCTTCTCAAGGGAGTCGAAGACGCTGAAGGTCTGGTCAAGTACGAAGGTACGGGTGAAAGGGAACAAATCAATCGATAAAATCGATATTTGCAGATTTCATCAAGAAGGTTCTCGCCGGACCATTCCCAGACCAGGACTAAGTTCTGAACCACAACCACCACTTTTTTTTAACATCAATTCTCATTTTTTCGTGACCGCTTGAATTCCACCAACTAATAAACTTTGTAATAAAGTTGTACAAGCTTGAGTAGAATTTTCGAATAAAAGGAATGTATCTATGATTTCGGTGAAGTACTAGTGGTATACTGTACGGCCTGCGAGCAGTACTGACATAGGAATGACAATATTTCAAAGGGTTCTGTATGATTTGAATAGATTCTAGGGTATTACTCTTGATGAGTTGCAGGATGTTCTTCGGTCAGTAAAAAGTCCTGAGAAATGAAAACTATTCACAAAGACTGTGAGTAATCTGAATGTACTCTAAGATTCTACCAATGATGTACTGCAGACCCGTCAGGAAGTACTGACATGGTAATGACAACCGAAGGTTCTCTGAGGTTTTGTAAGATCTGAAGAGGTTCTAGGGTTTTCGACCACGTTGAAGACGGCAGGACTGTTCTCCTGAAGTACTGCAAACATATCGCGGAGTTATAGCACTAAGAATGTGCGGACAAATAGAAGACTGACATTCATGGATCCTTTTGTATGATTTTTTGCTGCAAGAAAAATATTGTGAAATCCACTCCAATTGTGTTGAAACTGCGTTCAGTAATCGTCGGTTCTCATTCAACCGAAGGAGGAAACGCGTGGTGAATAACAATATGCATCAGTGCATGGATACATAATCGAAAAGAGTTATGAACTGCAAACGTTGGTACATCCTATACAGCGCTGCTCTCCTAGTTCGTCCAAGAAGAACCAGTACACGCCTTCGCCCTTCAGGGTTTGCAGTACATGAACCGTTTCTCAAAGCCCATGTTTTACCAGTTTGTTTCAACAGTTTCAAAGCGATAGGTCGACAACTTCGTTAGTACTCTCTTTTCTTAATTCTCTCTATACTCGATCGCTTTCGACCGTTGTAACAGCTTTTGACACCACTTAAAACAAGCTTTCAAATATTCGGATCGATGTAACATTGTAGATCAAAAGTAAACCATGTGACATTTGCAAGTTTTCATCGAATTTTGAGCTGATTATTATTACTACACATATCTAGCAAAAAGTCTAACCGATTTCAAACTCGCGGCAGTCGCATTTTTGTAAACTGAATACGGTAGGGTCGGGACTCTCACAACGAACAGTTAGATCTTTGTGGATTTAAATTATTATTCCTACTTTCAGTCCATTGAAATTAAAGGCGCATTACTTAATCGTTCATGTTTTTCGAAGCGAAACTGCTACGGTAACTAAGAAACCGATTTACGGAGGTCAGACTTTTTTACAGGTAGAGGAAGATATGTGTACTACTCTCTTGCTAGTTTCTGATTAAAGCTTTTACAGTATCGAAAAGAGTTAAAACAACTTGAAGAGAGTTAAGAACAACTTGAGATGAGTTCTATCTACCAGTACTGTTTGATTACCAAAAAGAAGGTGCGAAAAAGATTATGTCCGATACTCGACAATCCGGTCCGTTGTCGTACATCCATCTCACTACACCTCATCCGCTCCTTTCTAAATTCATTTATTAACGAAGAGTAGTATAAGGACTATTTCTGGAAACAAACATAGAAACGGGCTGCTTTTGAAATTACTTTCGTAAAGTTTAACTACTACTCGCAATGCGGCTAGGCGACGCGATCTATAATTTGGAAGTTCCGTCTTGAAGTAATAGCCACCTACTGTCCTTTATCTCACTGAGTATCGACAACTTTTTTTGATACGCAGCGCACTTCTTGAATTAATAGTTTGAGTCCATTCTATGAAATCATGATTCACGCTGTGTCTCACTGCGTATCGACTTCCTTCTGGATACGCAACCGATTTCCCCCATTAGAGGTTGTAGACACAACCCGGGAAATTCCTCGACGCATCGCATTAAAGTCGTTGACTGAACGAAGAGTCGAAAGTCGTTCTTTCCAATTTCGTTCAAGGAGACGAAATAATAAAGACTGCTCATTGACAGCCCACGATTGATGCTGTTCCCACTCCTTTTAAGTGCCCTATAACTCACCCACCCTTATTTTATTTTTAGCCAGATCCTTGTGTTCAGATTTTATAGGTCAACCTGAAGTTTCAGAAGTTTCGGGTGAGAAAAATGAATTCATCAAATTCAGTTCCAAAAATAGCGGAGAATCTTTTTTTGGATACGGTATGAGTGGTTTTGCTACTGTTGCTTTGTTACTAGGCCGCGGGGATGGGTTTAGATGATAAGCTCAGGCGGAGGACTCTCGCACTAGGTAAAGGCCGGACATTAAAAACTGGAAGGCTAGGGCCACTGTCTTAACGGACCCTTTCTTTATTCATTCAGGTTTTCATTTTTTAGTCTATGAGGCTACCACTCATACAGCAGGCTTCTGCTTAGGCTATAGGCTTCAACTTAGGCTACAGTCTCACCTTCAATCAATAGCCGGTACGCTACTGCGCAGAGAACTCTCACAAGACGTTTTAAGCTTAATCAGGAGCTGATAGGCCATAGTTCTGTTCCAGCTACAGTATCGAGCCTAAACTCAAATCGTACTCTTATACGGTTCCTTCTCGTCAGCGTTAGTACAACTGCAAGAGCTGCAAAACGCCTTGAAGCTCTTCAAAATTCAAGATTTTGGATCACAAGGTGTGGCGCGGTGGGTGTCCCTTGGGTCTCGTTTATCTGGTTTTTGCCATAGATCTTGGCGGCCCCCAGCGGCCGTCTATGTTTTCACAGATTTCTTGGCGTTTTTAGACAAAAGAGTCACAAAGAACCACGATCACCTCTGCTATCTTGATCGACTTCTGATGTTTTCGGACTACGCCTGTGGTTGAGCTTTGGGCTCTTCTGGGCTCAGTCTATAGAGTGAAACTATCATCCCAGCCTAAACACTATGCTTGAAC